>JBBBDQ010001524.1:460000-937500 GCA_037127315.1 Ascarosepion bandense
AAGTTCCAATTTATATTCTACTTTTGGTAGTAGCCAAATTAAACAAAATGATACTACAAGGCGTACGAGAAAGAGTAACTCAAGGTGGTTGTAATTGGGTGCCACTGATGGTAGCGATAAGGAAACCTGATGGATATGTGGTGATTACAAGATAGGCGTGAATCACCAGATGTGTTCAGACTCATTTCCTTTGCCAAATATCGAAATTGCAAGCCATGAGTGAGCAAAAATGGATTACTTTGCAAAAATTGATCTCAACTCAGCATACAATCAAATATAAATTGACGAAAAATTCAAGGAAATAACCACTATGATCACACCTATAGGTTTATTAAGATGGACTCGTCTACCGTTTGGGATAAAACTTTCAGCCATATCTTTTAAAAGCAATTGAAATATTAGGAAAAATTAAAAAAAATATGGCGATATACCAGGACGATATAATTATAGAGCAAGAACTAAAAAAGAATTAAAATATAAAGCAGGCCAAATTTCAGTGAGATTAAAAAAGTCAGGCCTGATCATGACTAAAGATAAGTGTAATTTTTACTGTGTTTTCATATTTACGATATGAAATACCAAAAGAAAGCCAATCATTCGATGATAGAATAACAAAGAAAATAATAGAAATAGCCGCTTCAATAAATAAAAAAAAACATTAGAATCCTTTTGGGGGCTGATAAATTTTTAGAGTAAATACATACCAAGATACAGCGATCTAATGGCGCCACTTGCAAAGAAAAAACAATGAATTTAACTGGACACAAGAGCAAACTATCGCTTTTGAAACATTAAAGAATATTCTGAGAAACAAACCAATAATAAAAGTTTTTGATCCACAAAAAGAAATAACTTTTACCACTAACGCAACTGACACATCGTTAAGGATTTTAAGATGGACAATAAAATAATAGCATTTGATTTTGACATAAAAGGGAACGTAAAAGGGAACATAAAAGGGAACGTAAAAGGGAACGTAAAAGGGGACATAAAAGGGAACGTAAAAGGGGACATAAAAGGGAATGTAAAAGGGGACATAAAAGGGAACGTAAAAGGGAACGTAAAAGGGGACATAAAAGGGAACGTAAAAGGGGACATAAAAGGGGACATAAAAGGGAAAGTAAAAGGGAACATAAAAGGGAACGTAAAAGGGAACGTAAAAGGGGACATAAAAGGGAACGTAAAAGGGAACGTAAAAGGGGACATAAAAGGGGACATAAAAGGGAACGTAAAAGGGAACGTAAAAGGGGACATAAAAGGGAACGTAAAAGGGAACGTAAAAGGGGACATAAAAGGGGACATAAAAGGGAACGTAAAAGGGGACATAAAAGGGAACGTAAAAGGGAACGTAAAAGGGGACATAAAAGGGGACATAAAAGGGAACGTAAAAGGGAACATAAAAGGGAACGTAAAAGGGGACATAAAAGGGAACGTAAAAGGGAACGTAAAAGGGGACATAAAAGGGAACGTAAAAGGGGACGTAAAAGGGGACATAAAAGGGAACGTAAAAGGGAACATAAAAGGGAACATAAAAGGGAACGTAAAAGGGGACATAAAAGGGAACGTAAAAGGGAACGTAAAAGGGGACATAAAAGGGAACGTAAAAGGGAACGTAAAAGGGGACACTACTCTTCACGTAGACGCTTTATCAAGATAAACGTTCAAGAATGAAACAAGAAAAACAAGAAGATAAAATAAAACACTGAGTGTAAACGGACGTTCTTCCTCTAAATAGACTCAAAATAGAAACAAAGCAAAGACCCAATATTAAGTAGAAGAGTAAAGAGAATAAAAAATAATATAAGGAGCAATTTTTCATAGCAGAGCGATCATTTAAGGATATAAAGCACAAACTAACCACATTAAATGACATAATATGCAGTAGAGGTATAATAATAACTTCACAATTACTGAGAATGGACATATTAAAAAGAGTACGTGATGACGTACAATATGGCAAAACAGCAACGCAAAGTAGACTTAGGTTACAAGTTTGGTAGCCAGGATATTCAAAAGATGTAGAGGAATATGTTAAGAAATATCAATAATGTACGGAAATAAAAAAAAAAAACTTCGAGCAAGCAAAAATTCACATGTCCTAAGGAAGCAGAGCCTTGGGTTAAGGTTTATATGGATCACGCACATATCAGAGATAGGGGATAATTTTTAGTATTAGTAAGATATGTAGGACAGCCAGAAGTTGTCAGAGTAAAATACAGAAAAGACACCACAATGAAGCAAATACTAAAAAACTACATTCTCAAAAAATGGAGTAACCCAGACAATAGTTACGGACAATACACCCGAATTTTGCAATGAAAACTTAAGTGTGTGGCTAAAACAAATTGGATGCATTCCATACATGACATCATCATATCACCCACGATCTAATGGCATTGCAGAAAGAATGGTACAAACGGTGAAAATAGGATTGAAAGCATTCTCACCACTTAATGAAAACATAGAATCACATTTATCAAAAATGCTCTTCAGTTACAGATCCATTCCACACGCAGGAAGGAAACTGGGTCTTTCGGCATTAATGGAAAGAGAAACTATGTCTTTAAAACAAAAGTAAAGGTATGGTATAGAAAGAATCAAGAGGCAAATCCAGAAGAAGCAAATTTTCTGAGAAAAAAGGACAACACGGCTATATTTGAGAAAAAGGGACATCATATACTGACACATGCAGATCAGTTCAGAAGGAGATGCGAGTTGGCTGATATGCAAATGGAAGGTCAGTGATAAGGACAACATATACTTGCACATGCAGATCAGTGCAGAAAGAGAATTAAGTTGGCACAAGATAAACAGATATAAACTGAGATAGATAGATAGATAGATAGATAGATAGATAGATAGATAGATAGATAGATAGATAGATAGATAGATAGATAGATAGATAGATAGATGTGAACAGGCTTGGGTGGATAGATAGATAGATAGATAGATAGATAGATAGATAGATAGATAGATAGATAGATGTGAACAGGCTGGGTTAGATAGATAGATAGATAGATAGATAGATAGATAGATAGATAGATAGATATATGTGAACAGGCTTGGTGGGATAGATAGATAGATAGATAGATAGATAGATAGATAGATAGATAGATAGATAGATAGATAGATAGATAAGAGGCTGTAGATAGATAGATAGATAGATAGATAGATAGATAGATAGATAGATAGATAGATAGATAGATGTGAACAGGCTGGGTTGGATAGGGTTGATAGATAGATAGATAGATAGATAGATAGATAGATAGATAGATAGATAGATAGATAGATAGATGTGAACAGGCTGGGTTGGATAGATAGATAGATAGATAGATAGATAGATAGATAGATAGATAGATAGATGTGAACAGGCTGGGTTGGATGGATAGATAGATAGATAGATAGATAGATAGATGTGAACAGGCTGGGTTGGATAGATAGATAGATAGATAGATAGATAGATAGATAGATAGATAGATAGATAGATAGATGTGAACAGGCTGGGTTGGATAGATAGATAGATAGATAGATAGATAGATAGATAGATAGATAGATAGATAGATGTGAACAGGCGGGTTAGATAGATAGATAGATAGATAGATAGATAGATAGATAGATAGATAGATAGATAGATAGATAGATGTTTCCGCAATAAAATTCTATTGACCATCTCTTATGTTTGTAAATATTTCCGGAAATACTTATATTTATACGATACATATATTATGTCAATTTCAGATAATAATATCTATTCATATAAAATATATTGATAATAACGTTTTGGGTGGTGGGAGTTATTGATATTTGTTTTTAATTTTAGATATATGATGATCGCCAAAGTGTGTATAAAAGATCTCTCAACTCAAAAAAAAAGAAAAAGAAACTATTCTAAAGTTACTAAAAGATAGGGCACAGAACATTGGAAATGACTGAAAAGTTGAATTGAAATCAAAGAACAATCAACAAAGAAATTGTAAAGTTTGGCAAGGATATTTATCTATTCCCCCACCCAAGAGGGAGTTGTGACACAAGGCCAGTTTTTAAAGTGGGGAACATGGGCGCGGACTCTCGGTTCAAAGTTCAAATATTACCCAGCTACCGCTGACGCAGAAACTGGGTACAGACTGGTTTCAAGAATGTCACAAAAAGAAATCTGAGAAAAATTCAAATGATAATAAGCAAGAAAATTATATTGAAGATGAAAAACTATTTGAAGATGTGTCGTGAATATAAGCAAAGTGGACTATCAGATGCTCACGGAACGGATAGATGCGGGGAGAGACAAGGGAACGGAAGGAGTGACATACTTGAGAGACTTGAGCTGATGGATGGTGGGGCGGAGTTTGAGCGGGATTACAGGAGAAGGGTTGTTACGAGCTACGAGGGACAGAGAGCTGTAGAGAACCATGCTCTCCTGCGTCATGAAAGGACACAGAACAGAAGAAGAAGAAGAAAAAGAAGAAGAAGAAAAGGTACACTGCGCCTCCTCGGCCTTACCCTCTCTTCCGATCTCAAGTGGAATCATTGCATTGAGTCAATACCTAAATCAACTGCTAGGAAGATTGGATCACTGTGTCATGCTCGGGTGTTTTTTTTTTTTTCGCCTGAATCCATCTTGCATATATACAAATCAACCATCCGTCCATGCATGGAATATTGCTGTTATATATGGTCAGGCGCCCCTGCTGCTCATCTCAGTGTTCTCGACAGGCTCCAAAGAAGAATCAGTAATGTGATAGGTACCGACTTTCTCCCTATGTGACTTCCCCCTGCCTGTTCTATAAATATTTTCATGGCTTCTGCTCCGACAAACAAAAGTCACTGGTGCCTCTGCCATAGGAGTTTACTCGTGCAACCAGACTGCTAATTGGGTCTCACCCATTCACAGTTAGATCAATCAAATGCAACCGAAACTTCTACTCCAATAGCTTCTTTTCTCGCACTTCCCGCCTGTGGAACTTCTTTCCATATTCTTGCTTTCCTGGCGGCTACAACCTCCAGAAATTTAAATGGAATGTCAATACCCATCTCTTAACCACTTAACTTCAGTTCTTTCTACATCACCCTGTATATCTTTTCCTTTCTCTCTACCTTTGCAACTGTCATCACACCTGTATTCCCATCCTTCTCTTGCTCCTTTCTCTGACACCCCTTGTAACTGGTTCGTCTTTACACTTTTCCTATCTTTTTTCTCTTATGTAGCCCTCTTCGCATCAGTGACGTTACCACCTTGCTTGGGGTGAAACGATTAAAAAAAAAGAAAAAAATAGTGAAGGATCGTAAGAATAACGGCTAAGGAGATGGGAAACAACCAGATTCTGCCAGTTTCTCGGCAAGGAGAAATGTGTCGATTACGGGAAGAAAGACATGAACGTTGTGAATGTAGATCTAAACTGGGTGAACTTTATGGCTGGTCCAAGTTTTTTTTTCTTTTATAGAACTAATCAGCAAACGCGACTTAAAAGAGAAGAGGCGGAAATGGAGAAATGATTTGAACTCTTATTGTAGGTTGTAAATGTATCGTCCCTTCAAATTTCATGATGCTGTTAAGATAAATATGGAGACTTCTTATCCATTCTTGAAGAGACTATTTTTCTCTCTGGCACAAATCACAGCAGAGAATCTTTAAACAAAAGACCACGATCATGTAAGGCGTAGCTTCAAATTTATTGTTCGCCTTCCGCACAAAAGTTACCATGATACGAAATTAATAGAATGGCCCATAGCTTTCCAAATATTAAGCCAATAGAAAACTTCGAGTTTATCATTAAAAGATGTAAATGAGAATGGAAATGAATAGAATACTAATCCAATCAGATGGAATTTTGTATTAATCAAATATATATTTCGGTGGTCGACATTTTGGGGAATTATTTATTTCAAAAAAGTTTATGTTGCATAATAAAACTCAACACGACTAAAACAGTTTATCAATATTTTTAATTAATGATAAATATATATTGAAAATCGCATGATTTATGACACTTATCATTTTGCCAACACTGATGGGTTAATATGAATTTTATTGCGAATACATTGACTGATTTTCGTCTTAGTAAATTAATTTCTGTTTTAATTAGAGAAGCTTTTTTTAAATCCAAATTGTGGTCAATCTTGTTACGGTGAGTAAGTGATGCATTTAATGTGTTGTTTTGAAAGAGATCCCTTTAAGGTTCATATAATCTTTTATTTAAATTACTCGATGTTTACCCGATGGATTCATTGTATCAATTATCGCAGGTAATAGATTAAATTCTTCCTTCAAGATTCAGCTTATTATTTTCTTTTCTATTAGATGTCTGTTATTGTTCTTAACATAGTTGTGAATAAAAGCCTCGATTGGAAGTCATGAGTTATCTCCCTCTAACCCTGCAAGTTAATTGTTCACCACGATAAAAGGATAGCCTGGTATTGAACTCACAGCTTTAAGAGTAAAGTCAGGAACAAACCAACGTCTATATGCACTGAACCATGTGTCCTAAAGGACGAGAACAACTGAATTTTTGGGACTTATAAACATAATGTTCAGTAACCCTTTTTTTTACCAGAGTTCATATGACAACTTTTTGATGTTAATGGTTTTCTCTAGTATTTTTCACCAGTTTTTTCTCCCAATCGAAACTTCCCACAAGGAATGAAGTTCATATACCCCAGTGATTGTAGTAAAGGGTTCGGTTCGAAATTTCTAGCACCTGAATAAGGCCGGAGCGTCCAACGGCCGAAACGTCGTACAAATGGCAACAAAGATGAGGACAATAGTCCGAATAATGTAAATACTTTATTCTAAACATATATTGTTAAATATAGCAGACAATGAATGTCGAGTATGTTTAATCATGAGCTGTTCTAAACATAGTATTTTGACTTTAAAATCAGATGAAAATAAAGAAAAAAATTGTCCAACATTTGAATATTTTTTTATTAAGCTGGTTATAAGCTTTCGGCTCTCATGAGCCATCTTCAGAGAGGTTACAGGGACGTTAACATAAAGACATACACCATCAAAGATGCTTTTATCTTGTTTTGACATAAAGCATCGCTATGCAATATATATCAGTTATAAATCCAGGAAAGGATTTGGTAAATAATCCCAATGGATCCTTGCAATAATTGATTAAATATCAAAACTGATCGAACAAAGAGCTTGAATTAAATTTAATTTACAGAGCAAATATTTATTTCGCATGTAAATTCAATATTTTACAATTGGAGAATGACCATTTCACCGTTTCTACAGACTCTCAAAAGCCTGCTTCATCAGCTACCGGTAAAAGGATACCTCTTACCGGAAGATGATGAAGCAGGCTATTGAGGGCCTGTAGAAATGAATATTCTCCAATTGTAAAATATTGAATTTATATATATATATATGCCTCGATACACTATATATATATATATATATATATATATATATATATATATATAGGAAAGAATATTAAAAAGTTTTGAATTTAAAAATGTACTTTTTTGGGACAGTATTTGTTTATTTTTATTATTGTATTTTATATTTCAGACCGCCCTCGGTCCTTCATCAGAAACAAGTGATATATATATATATATATATATATATATATATATATATATATATATATATATATATAGTGTATCGAGGCAGCAAATAATTTTCTAAACATGCTGTTAAATATAAGAGACGAAAGCTTAGAAGAAAATCAATAAATAATTATCCAAATGTTGGAGAATTTTTGTCTTTATTTTCAACTGAAATAAAAGCCAGAATACGACGTTTAGAACGGCTCATGATTAAACATAATAGACATTCATTGTCTCTTATATTTAACAGCATATGTTTAGAATATATACATATATATATGTATAATTATAATTTATTCATCTATTTAGAATTTATAACAAAAGTATGTTATAATATCACTACAAAAGCAGTCATTTTGTTTCGATACTAACTGTGTCTTAACAAGTGATGATGTTGATTTCAAGTTGAAGAGTTTTAAAAGGTTCAAAACTAGCCAAACCCCCTTATTTTCACCATTGATCTTAGGAATCGGTTGTATACTGTTGGTAGTTATATATGACATCCATATAAAAGATTCGATCAGATGAGGCTATTTAAGAACATGACTCGAGTTTTCAGGTTGATGTTTTGGTTTTGTAGCAACTGGCGGTGTTGTGTGAAACTACATCTGCGGTATTCGATGTTCAACTTCCTTTTCTCATAGACTAAATTTGTTATCACTAATCGATTCGTTGAGGTAGTATATATATAGTCATCCGCAGACAGGTCTGTTTCGTTGTACCACAGCTCATCAATACGGTTAGACATCCGATTGCTTCTAGCCAGGATTGAAACCCGACCGAATTGATTCTACCTCTGAGCTATGGGCGCTCGGTGGAAGAAGACAGACATTTAGCGTGTTATATAAAATGTAAACATACGCCAGTAGCTGAGAGTGTTCAAATTCATTACTGAATCATATATATATATATATATATATATATATATATATATATACTGTTGTCTTAAATTATTTGTATGGCTAATCACCTCTTTAGTTCATGGAAAAATAAACAAGAACAAATGTACACAATATTTATTAAAAAATAAATAAACTGAAGCAAAATAAAAAAAATGATCTGTTCAAAATTTGTGGTACGCGAAAGGTAGGAAAAATAAAATTAACATTTTTTTTTTACATGGTGAATAAATATTAATAAATGCATTAATTTATTTGCGAGAGAAAAATTGGTCATTGTAATCATCGCTTCATAGGAACAGCGACAACGGAGAAGAATACGACAAACAATTCGTGCAGCAATGCAAGGCTGCCGAAAAAACAAAACAAAACGACACAGCCACAGACGAACATACAAATGCGGACTAAATACAATCAGATATGGAAAGAGACTGAAAGACAAAGAGATAAAAGGAACGAGAATCGCCCACCTCCTTCATATTAGAAAACTTTATTTTCAGAAAAGCTAAGCTGCTTTACACACGTTCGCGTAAAACTTTTCTACTTAACTAAGCTAAACTGGCTACCCCCCCTCATTACACTCTACCTGCTACTCTTGTATACAACTGCAATAAAAATCTATATGCATCTATCTATCTATCTATCTATCTATCTATCTATATATATATATATATATATATATATATATATGCATCTATATATGATGCTCTCATTATGATTGAGCTCTCTGGAGAAAACAAATTTTAAAAACAACAGTTTCCACTTCTGCTATATGCGTGACTCTTCAGAAATGAATTGATTTCTTTCGGTGACTGGCGTGTATATACACT
Source organism: Ascarosepion bandense (assembly GCA_037127315.1). Taxonomy (NCBI): domain Eukaryota; kingdom Metazoa; phylum Mollusca; class Cephalopoda; order Sepiida; family Sepiidae; genus Ascarosepion; species Ascarosepion bandense. The sequence goes on from JBBBDQ010001524.1 coordinate 469,281, forward strand.
GCTTATACACAACACGTTAAAATTTCCCTTCTCCTCTTCCATGCGTCGATGGCGTAGGGAGTAGCGACTCCGACTGACACCAAGATTGGTCGAGTTTCGCATCCCGGTCAGAAGCAAGTGGATGCGTCTAGCAACACTGATGAGCTGTGATACAGCGAAACAGGCTTGTATGTGGATGACTAATATATGTATTTTATTTTATTTTATTTTATATATATATATATATATATATATATATATATATATATATATATAATCATCCGACTTTTAGCGTGTTATGTACAATGTACACACGCCACTAACTGACAGTGTTCTAATTAATTAATGAATGAACGATGCGTAGATGCTAGAGTAGCTACTGTTTTTTCAAAGCCCAGCATTCTTCCAGAATCGACTGCTAGCGTATTTAGATTTTCACTCTGTGAAATCTGCCTTTTTCTGCCTTGTTTAGGAGTACGATCTCCGACTGATTACAAATCAGTCGGGGTTCAGTCCCGGCTTGATGCAAACGATTAATCTAGCTGCACTGATGAGCGGTGATATAGAGAAACAGGCATCTATGCGGATGATTTATTTATACTCTCGCTCGCCGATGGATAACTGTAGAGAGGGGGAAATGTCATAAACAGTAGCCATTTGCGGCTTTATGCTATGTTCTCCGGCTATCGAGTTGGACGTTTTCGGTTCGGTTAATGGATGGAACACTCTCGACTGCTGGCGTATTTACATTCTGCAAAAAAATTACAGGCTATGAAATTTGCCTTTCTCTAACATAGCGCCAATAGTTTGTGGGTAGGATCTTCGACTGATAACAAATCAGTCGGGTTTCAGTCCCGACTTGAAGCAAACGGTTAATTTAGCTGCACTGACGAGCTGCAATACAGCGAAAGAAGCTTGTATGCGAATTATATATATATATATATAGATAGATAGATAGAGAGATAGATAGATAGATATAAACTTATTTATAAATGGAACTTTGTGTGTGTGTGTGTGTGTGTGTGTGTGTGTGTGTGTGTGTGTGTGTGTGTGTGTGTGTGTGTGTGTGTGTGTGTGTATCCGTTACATATAGACTCCCAAACGGCTGGACCGATTTTCTTGAAAATTTACACATTTGTACTATAAGCGTCTGCGAGTGTTCTTAGCTAGGTTTTGTGTCGAGGTATCCCCGATAAATATCGAAAATCGATAATCGAAAAGATCGGGTTATAGAAGGAGTGGTCCGATTTTAATCAAATTTGATACACTCATAGACAAAGACATAAGAAACAATATTCAGAAGTTTCAAGGCTGTACTTTTTACAATTGTTCAGAAAACCAATAATATATATATATATATATATATAAAAGGCAAGATGTTTGTGTATGTGTCTGTTTATCTGCCCGTGTGTCTGTATTTTTTCAGCCCTTTTATTTTAGTTTTTGCTTTGGGTTTGGCTCTAAGTAGGTATAATTGTAGTTCTTAGTCTCAGCCATGATGCCATTTACTCAGAGGACTTATTTAACCTTCAAAATTCAGTTTACGACGAAAAAAACTTATTTGATATCAATACCAGCAAATCAAAATTTGACTTACCATTCATTTTTTTTTTCAGTCTACGGTTTTGCTTTAACTGGAAACAACTGTTGCTTTTTTAGTCTTTTGTGCCATGGATTAGTTTTAAAGCTTTCATTACACTCGAGCAACGCCGGGTTATACTGCTAGTATATATATATAATTCGCATACAAGACTTTTTCGCTGTATATATGTGATACAGCGATCAGATATCGGGTATCACAGCTCGTCAGTGCGGCTAGATTAACTGTTATATATATATATATATTGTGATGTAGATGAAATTTCAATAATACATTCCAATATGAATGCAATGCACAGCTTTGATAAAAAAGGATTTTCAGCAACATATTGGATTAACCTTGGAACTTTGCTTTGTTAGGAAAAATGATTTCGGTGCCGACGCGCGTTGCACACTGGCATCTTCTACAACATCAAAACCAAGCTGGACATGACGTCATAACCCGTATATGATCACGTGATTCCTTATATTTAATATTTTCAACTAAGCTAAGTAAAAATTAGACGGGCCACCCATCAAACCATTGACGAATGCAATCTAACTCCACTCGATTCACTAACCTTTTATAAGAATAAGAGAAAGCTGTCTTTTATTATAGATTCATATCGTACTTAGATCCGGAACAAAGTCCTATGAGTCTAGAATGAAATACATTATTATCGTGCCGGTTGTTGTTCGTCGTAGCGACAGCTCGGCGATTCTTCTGTTTCTTTCCTTGCCTTGTCGTTTAGTTTGGCTTTTAAGTTTCTTTTGACTCGTTCTAGTCTTCATTTCTTTTTCGGTGATGTATGGTCCAATTCCTCGTAGACGCATTCGGCGAGCCTACCGTTTCTTCCGTCTGCATCAGTTCGTGATACTCGTTCTTCGCTAATTTCTCGATCTCACGCTTCCAGATGGTTAGCGACATTAGCGGCTTCAGTTCAATGATTCACCACTATTTAAAATTTTTGGTTGGCATTAGTCGTCTAGTTTCGAACAGATACGTTCTGTTTTCCAGTGTCTCCTTTTCGTTTATCACCACTTTCCAAGGGTCGGTGTTGCTCGTGTTAATAATGCACTGCGTTCGCCTGAATAGTCTTTCCAATTGATGCATTATGTTCACGTGAGTCTCCGTTCTCCCGAGGATAAACTTTCCTTCCTCTACGTTTTGCGGAGTGAACCACATTTCGTCCGTGTATGAGCGTTGTGGTGCAGTGGATATCGGCTCGGAACGAGAAGTTGGGGGAGCAGAGTTCGAATTTCAGTTGAATTCCCTGCATTTACTTACATGCAAATACCCTTGGAAAAGGTAGGTATTAATCCGTCTTTTCCCTCCAATTATGAGCTAATTAGCAGGGCAGATTGGGTTCTATAGCCAGTCTACCGCAGAATAGTGCAGGATAATCCTCTGCCCATTCAATCGTGTCTCTTTCGAGACATGATCGCCCAAAGCGTGTATCACGTATGGCACTTAACTCACTGACTGAATATTAGCGTCTTGTCGACGCAGGACCCGAAAGTGAAATTATTGGACGCCTGGCGTAGCATTCTTCCGCAATTGATAAGTCCATTACGGACGTTTATACGATTATGAAAAAATTATAATATAAGCTGCAGGTTTGTGTTGACTAACTTTTGTTTTTATCTGCCTGTCGGCAAACTTCAAAATTTTGACAGGAGCTTTGTGAATATCTATGTACCTGTTACTCTTAAGTATGTTTCTGCAAAACTGACACGAAAAACGTCAATGCGACAAGAAACATTTATAAATTAAAAACAAAGGTAGGAAAACTTAACCTTTCAATGTTCATTTTCACGATAATAGCATTTGTTATCAAAATATCAAAATTATAATTCTTAATACCACTTTTATCGGTATATGAGAGTCACTCCCATGAAAAGTTCAAATATCTACTTGCATCAAAATGCAAAGAGGTCTTTCATATAGGTTTAAGTATTTTTTAAACACAATTAAAATGAATGTTCTTTGCTGAAATTCGATAGCCACCTTCATCCATGTACATTCAATATAAAATGCGGTGTATACAAATGAGAAATTTTAAACGTGCTTTTGGGTGTGTTTTTCTTATAGACGTACCGGGTTCATTTCCTAAATACCACTTCAGTATAATTAAATACATTTAAAAATTCAGGTTTTCTAGCTAAGATATATCTTGCACATATTACCTTTTCGTATATATATATATATATATATATATATATATATATGAAACGGAAATTAACGAAGATTAACGAAATGGTCTTTAAACAACCGACAATTTGAAATGATTTGTTGGAACATTATTTTTGATCGATACTCGTATTTAAGTAGATATTCTGTTTATAATCAAACAGTATTATATATTTATTTCTACCGGCTTGATTATTTACGATCAATTTTTGTTACGAAAATGTGTGTCATTCGGCAGGATTCGAACCTGTGATCCCTATCCATAGAGGCTTGATTTGACTTCGTTTAGACTGTTGGTCATTCGTGCCAGATCAATTGGTGGCCTCCCCTATATTGATATATTTGATCAATTGATGATGTAAACCTTGATTATGTTCGGCAACATCAAGAGTTTTGTAAATCCATTTTATAGGAATTCCTATCTCAATAATTGACGACTATCAACTGAACAAAATACGAAGATGGTGCTGACTTTTTGAGTTACCTCTATCATGGGATTTAATTTCATTCTCAGTTGGATGTGCGTTGTGGTGCAATGGATATCAACTCGGAACGAGAAATTGGAGTGCCGAGTTCGAATTCCAGTTGAATTCCTTGCATTCACTTATGCACAAATACCCTTGGGAAAGGTATTAATTCGTCTCTTCCCTCCGGTTATGGGTTGAATAACAAGTAGATATTCTGTTTAATTATAAACAGAATATCTACTTAAATACGAGTATTGATTAAAAATAATATATTATATATCTATTTCTACCGGACTGATTATTTACGATAATTTATTTTGTTACAAAAATGTGTTTCATTCGGTAGAATTCGAAACTGCCACTCCTATCCACATAGGGAATGTTGGTCATTCGTGGTCAAGCGGTCTTAGACTCGCCACATCAATTGGTGGCTTTCGCTATTATATATATATATAACGCAAGGTGTATCCATATGTCTATGTGTAAACCTTTTTAAAGATCACACAGAAACTATGGATCCATGCGTAAATAATTTATTCTATTTTTTAAGGTATAATTCTTTTAGTTGTTAACAATAATAATAATAATAATAATAATAGAATATAATTTTTATAGTTGTTAATAATAATAATAATGATAATCAAATATTAATAATGATGAACAACCTCAAATGCAGATTCTGTGATGTATCTTTGAAGATCTTCTAAAAACTATCAAAATACAAGGAACTTGAAATGGAAATGACATTGAAGGGATCTCTGGTAGCCAATACCTTAAAAAGTACAAAGATTTACTCACAAGTACAGTTCACATATTGCAAGGAGTTTTATCGATGTAATATGTTGTGTTCTTAGTTTTGGGTCTTTAGGAAGGCGCAGTTTTTGTTTTGTTTTGTTTTGTTTTTTGTTTTTTTTGTTTTTTTTGTTTTTTTACAAAAATGATCAGTGGAAAATATCATGAAGCCGTTTTTGATTTTAGGTCTTTGTTTGAGACCTGAAAAGAAATGTTTATACAACAGAAATCAAAGAAAATGGTAATAATAACGATAAGACACATGAATCCTCGGAACAAAAATGAAACAAATCAACAGACACTTTTGAAACGAAGTTAACATAGATCCTCTGGGTCACGTTGTCATGTACTCCGCCATGATTTTTTTTTTTACCTTAAACACTGTATTTATTGACTGACAGACTACAGTTCTAAAAATACTTACTGGTGCGTTCTGTCTTCTTAAATGTACTTGAAAGGAATTCTAGAAGTACAGAAATTACTTCTACATGTACAAGTAACAACGTATCCTCGTAAAACAAAACCAAAAGACATTCAATGCAGATGAGAAGCTAATGTCGTCTGCTTTGGCATCAAATGAGCGCGGAGAATGTAATAATGTAACAATCCAGAGAGAAGCTGACATTTGAAGTCCCTCTTCGAGAACAATTGATTTTGACAGCGGAGTGTTTACTGTACGGAACACTAACCTAGCACAAGGTCACAATACCGTCTTACTGACAATGGGCAAAAAAAGTTATTTCCTAGTCATTGCTTTAGGTCTGTCGCTTAATGATTCTGAACACATACTTAATGCTATACGAAACCAAAATTGGGCGGTAACATTAAAAATAATTCACATATGTAAACAACTGAATATGTAAACAAATGAATATCCATAGACATGCGCGCACGCATATATTGAACACATATATAATATATATATTGCCAAATACAAAACACATTCCTGTCCACCTTTCCAATAAAGAAAAATACTTGTTGACAACACCAAAAAATAATACACCTAGAAAATAATAAACAAAATCTTCAAATTCTCGATGTCCTCTATATCAAAACCAACCAACCAACACTCAACAAAATTTATTACGAATATTGTAGCAATGTTTTAAAATGAATTTGATTTGCTAATATTTAACAGCATGTTGCCAAATGCCATCATTGGTTACCCATCTTACATTGGGAACGCTTGTTTACAAAGAATCGTAACCACAATGATTAATTTCAAAGTAATTATAACAGAACACATTTTAAAGAAATCGCTATCACAACGATTACAATTACATTAAGTTTCTCCTTACAATTCAAACCTACCTAACGATGATCTTGGGGAAGATCGAAGGTTCTTGGGTTAACTAGAACTGTGGCGCTTTTCTTAATGAATTTCAACTCAACATCAAGAAGAAAAGGGATTATTGTAAAAATAAATAGACATAATATTTCTATATTATTTAATGAAAAATGCTTGTAAACAGTTACCACTTCTGCGATTTATGCATAACTCTTCAGAAATGAATTGAGTTCTTTTGGTGACTGGCGTGTGTATACAGCGCTTAAATATAACACGCTAAAATAAATTTCCCTTCTTGATCTGGCGCGTCTTAGACCTCTCGACCACGAATGACCAACATTCCCTATGTGGATGGGGGTCGCAGGTTCGAATCCTGCCGAATGACACGCATTTTCGTAACAAAAAATTTATCGTAAATAATCAGGTCGGTAGACATAAATATATAATACTGTTTGATTATAAACAGAATATCAACTTAAAGGGGTTAGCGACTCCGACTAACAACAAATCGCTCGAGTTTCAATCACACTAATGAGCTGTGATACAGCGAAACAGGTTTGTATGTAGATGACGAATATATATATATATATATATTGTGTATGAAACTATATAGTGTATGTATATATATAGTGTATGAGTCGTGCTATAGACGTAGGATAATATTTATACTTATTTATTAATATATATATATATATATATATATATATATATATATATATATATATATATACATCTGAGTGGTGTGCCTAACAATTTTGACAAACAGCACAGATAGTAGATTCTAAATTCTTGACAGGTTAATGAAAAGTAATACGTTTATTCTAGGCAGATCGCACAGATAATGCAATGATCTAGATGTGCCGGGCCTTTTGCGAATAACCCGGTAATTTTTACGAGTACTATATGCGTGGTGGTCCAGTGGATATCGGCTCGGAACAAGAAATCGGAGAGCCGAGTTCGAATTCCAGTTGAATTCATTGCATTCACTTACGCGCAAATACCCTTGGGAAAGGTATTAATCCGTCTCTTCCTTCCAGTTATGGGTTAAATAACAGGACAGATTGGGTTCTATAGCCTTGGCTGGCAACCAGTCTACCGCAAAAAATAATGGCAACCTACTGCGGGATAATCTTCTGCCTAGTCAGTCATGTCTCTTTCGAGACATGATCGCCCAAGCGTGTATCACGTATTGCACTTAACCGACTGACTGAATATAATAGTTAAAAACATGATTAGGGCTTCTACTGGCCATAGAGTATGGGATCAGTTTTATATTGTTATGAAGTAATAAAGTGATCCCCCACTAATCACTACTTATTAATATAATGCATCTCTTTCCCCTCTAGCTATGAGTTAAATAACAGGACAGATTGTGTTCTATAGCCTTGGTCGGCAACCAGTCTACCGCAGAAAGCAATGGCAACCTACTGTGGGATAATCTTCTACCCAGTCAGTCTCTTTCGAGACATGATCACCCAAGCGTGTTTCACGTATGGCACTTAACTGACTATACTAGTAAACATTGCTAAAGAAAAACAAACGATAGGAAGGTGTGGAAAGCTATGATTACCCATGTCCTGCGGTACATGAAAGAAGAAAGAAGAAAAATTAGGATTAATAAGAAACAGTAGTGGACAGCAACAATGATGATGATGATGATGATGCTGATGAAATTGACGAGAATATTTAAGTAAGGTTGTAGGGATGTGGTGGTAGGTATTTGGCGTCACTCTCCCGCCAATATCGACGCTCACTTACAACAGCGAGAACGTCAAATTAATTGTTGTGTCGTAAGCGAGTTGCAAATGTTTGCTTAGGAACAACAATCGTTTCAAAGAAAACAAAAGAAAACAAAATTTTTAAGAAAGATAAAAAATATAAGGATAAACATTGACTTCGAGACAATTTCGAAAATGATCGCATGATGGCCAATTCACGTCTTCCCTTATTTCATATATGAAAATTAACGGACGGTATCGAAAATGTTTTCATCCAAACGTAAGATCTGTGTACGCGTAAATCTGCAATCACCACGTGGGGTAAATATCTACTTTCAGTATTACCAAGAAAAGCCGAAATGTGACTCTCTGCTAGAATAACACAATAAGTTTTCTCTTCTCCACACACACACACACACAAAAAAAAATACTCACCTATTGAAATGAGTTCAAGACAACAAGAACGAACAACAGTTGCTTATAAACAATGATACATACTAAGAATGATAAATAAAATATCTCTACACCAGCAAAACACCGGAGATAAAACACCAGCCTTATGGTTAGAAGAAGAAGAAGAAGAAGAAGAAGAAGAAGAAGAAGAAGAAGAAGAAGAAGAAGACGTACATTATTGATCATAGAAAATGAAATACAATGCAATTAATAAATGGTATAATTGATAAGTTAAAATAAAAAGGTCGTCCGGTTCCAAAATAATTTTGTTCATTTTTTTAAGGCTTTTCCCTTCGCAATCTGCCTCTTCCTAAAGATGAACCTTTCTTTTCTTAAAGTTAGAAGCCCATTTTGTTTTTGGTTTTTTGTTTTTTTTGTTTTTTTTTTGTTTCTGTAATGTCTTCTTTCGTTCATTGGAAAATAAGATAAAAAATAAAGTTGTTAAGAAAACAAGAACTAACTTTGTATGAAGCGGTCGTCTTTGGTATTGTCTCGCATCAGCATTCTGCTTTCCTCCTCCTGTTCTGCAGTTTGTAGTTGGCTTGACTATTCTTGTACTCAAACTAAGTTCTGCGAGGCGTAGAGAGAAAGAGAGAGAAAAAAAAGCGTGGAGGAGGGAGATGTGTGTGTGTGTGTGTGTGCGGTGATGTAGCGAATGCCAAACGAGATGAAGAAATAAAATGACGAAGAGAGAGAAAAATAGTAACATCAACATTTTCGTCTATTTTTGACAACAACCTTCATTATTTGTTTTCGTAGACAAGAGAAATTGAACTAATCAAACAATTTTACAATTTGGGAATTGAAGAAGCTAAAGGAAAAAGTCGGGGAAGGGGAGTTATAAAGGCTCAGAAAGAACGAAGGAAAGAAAAAATTAACATTGAATTTTCCACCCAACAATTATCAAAACATTTTATTTGACGTTGAAAATATTTTTTCAAAATGTATTTCAGTTTTATTCATTTATTTAATTTTCAGTTCTCTTCCTTAGCTTTGATTCGTGTCTGTGTGTGTGTCCGGGTGTTTGTCCATCATGTTTGTCCGGGTGTTTGTCCATCATGTGTGCCCGTGTGTATGTGTGTGTGTTTTACCAGATGTAGTCAATTTGATTCAGTCAGCTAAAAATGAGTCTGTTTCATGTGTAATTTTAGCTGGCAAAGCAAAATTTTTGTGTACAAAGTTTATAAAGAAATTGTAAGTTATACCAGTTCAAGTACGATGTAATAACACAAATATTATTTATTTGGAACAGAGGTACATTAACGTTTAAAATGAATTCTATTTTATGTTTTATGTAACACTATGAGAGGGCATGGACGAAGGATGGACCCGCTGGTTCTAATTTGACCAAGACACGCTACGACCACGCCTACTCACGGCTCTGATGATCATCTTAATGATGGTGATGATGATGATGATAATAACCATGATCACTATGAGATGAACAATGAACCGCAAGGTGCCTGAACCCAGAGGATAAAAGGTTTACCATGATCGATACCACACCCAATAAATAACTTTTTAATGGGCTTATTCAAGAGATATTTAACATGAAAAAAGAAACAAAGAATCAAATAAAATAAAAAAAAGAAAAAGTTGAGAAAGATAGAAAAAAAGAAAGAAAAATAAAAGAAAAAAGAAAAGTTGAGAAAGAAAAAAAGAAAGAAAGAAAGGATGATACACTGTAAAGAAAGAAAGAAAAAAGAAAGAAAGAAAGAAAGAAGGGATGATACACTATAAAGAAAGAAAGAGAGAGAGAGAAAGAAGGTATAAAGAAAGATAGAACGAAAGACGGATGATACACAGTAAAGAAAGAAAGAAAGAAGAGATGATACAAAAGAAAGAAAGAAAGAAGAGATGATACACAGGAAAGAAAGAAAGAAAGATACACAGTAAAGAAAGAAAAAAAGAAAGAAAGAAGGGATGATACACAGTAAAGAAAGAAAGAAAGAAAGAAAAGATGATACACAGGAAAGAAATAAAAAAGAAAGAAAGAAAGAAAGAAAGATACACAGTAAAGAAAGAAAGAAAGAAAGAAAGCAAGAAAGAAAGAAAGAAAGAAAGAAGGGATGATACACAGTAAAGAAAGAAAGAAAGAAAGAAAGAAAGAAAGAAAGAAAGAAGAGATGATACACAGTAAAGAAAGAAAGAAATAAAGAAAGAAAGAAAGAAAGAAAGAAAGAAGGGATGATACACAGTAAAGAAAGAAAGAAAGAAAGAAAGAAAGAAAGAAGGGATGATACACAGTAAAGAAAGAAAGAAAGAAAGAAAGAAAGAAAGAAAGAAAGAAAGAAATAAAGAAAGAAGAGATGATACACAGTAAAGAAAGAAAGAAAGAAGGGATGATACACAGTAAAGAAAGAAAGAAAGAAAGAAAGAAAGAAAGAAAGAAAGAAGAGAAGAGAAGAGGAAGGACAGAAGTAAGGATGGTTACGGGTGCAAAAATGGGAAAAGGGAAAAGAGAAAAGAGAAAAACTAGAAAAACAAAGAAAAAGATGAGTGAAAATGAAACATCACAAAAAATAAGAGAAAAGTAAAAAAAAAGGGAAGAGTCAGAAAGAAAGAAAAAGAAATGAAAAAGAAGAGAGAAAAGAAAAAAGGAAGATAAATGAATGAATTAAATAAAAGAGAATGCTTGTCACGTGAGCGTGATGGTATTTCTTTTATTCTTAAAACTATGGTACTGGAATAGGCATTCGAAAATATTGTTTTAAATTCCCTGAAAACCCACAATATCTCGATCCCAGAATTTCAAAAATTCAGGCAAATCACATTAATGTGACATCAAAAATACCGAAAACTCAAAATTCAAATTATGCAAGAGATGCAATAATTCCACATCGATAATGAATTCCATTTCATCCGTTACTTTTGGGACCTTAACAACGATTAACAGAAATATTGCTTTTATACCTTCAACACCAAAATACGGAAAAAAATCCGCAAGAAGAAAATATTTTAGTTTAATTTTATTTTCAATTACAGCTTCAACATGATGTCATAAAACTGCGCAACGATGTCTTGATGGTATTGACAGTAAGGGGACTTGTTGGTAGACGTCTCCAAAAACGCCCCCTCCAGTGTAGTCCGGCGGATTTAGGTCTAACCTGAAGGACCATTGACCTGAAATAGGCAAAGTTTGCTTCACATAACTTCTACAACTTAATTGTGTGGCTGAGAGTTTCTATTGCGCAACATGATATCCCAGGGATTTAAGCCTGGCTTCACCTATTCAAAGCTTATGAAGGAGAGAATCTCTTTCCCCATTCGAAACCCCAACACCTAGGGCCATAACCGAAGCTGAATGTTAGCTCCAGAGAGTGCCTTTGTCATTAACTACTGACTCCGTGATGTACAGGTCATTTCAACAGTTCAAAACATCGTTCAAACTGAAGAATATGTCAGAAAATATTTTAAGAGTGGGTCCATGATTCTTGAGGTATATGAGCACTTTCTTGTAAAAGTCCAGTCACCTGATCTTCATGGACATCGTAAGGAGGCGTTTTGGAATCTTTGTGAGAGATTTAAAACCCAGATTGTCATTTGTAGCAGCTCTGATTGCCTCAGGGTTTATTTTTTGGCACCTGAAATAATGTCTTGGTCTTGAATGTTTTAATAAAGTTTTGACGCTGTTTTTTGTCGACATCTTTTCTGCCCGGATTCATCTCCATGTTGGTTTCATTGTTTATAGCCATGAAATTGGAAACAAGGACACACCAAAACAATCTGACACTCTTTAATGTTTGTCTTTGTGAAGACATTGTCATGATTTTCCTGAAAAATAGGTGCGAATTAATAACTGATGATATACTCTCTTTGTTCAGCATTTGGTTGCAGATTCTGTAATAGTTGGTGGGGATTTCTGTTTAAATTGTACTGGATGACTTGTTTCCCGCCACACACACACACACGCACACACACACACACACACACACACACACACACACACACACACACGCACACACATACACGATACACGCACGCACACCTACACGCACGCACACACACACACATATAAATATTAATAAATATACATATTGTCCTACGCGGAGTTTCATCAATTATGCACTCATTAGGTGCATATTACAAAGAAATTGAAAAAATACACCTGATTATTGCATAACGCATGAAACCCGAGCCGTGCCATCGACGTAGGATAGTATATATATATATATATATATATATATATATATATATATATATATAATAGCTCCGTTCATACTACATTGGGTACTGTTTTTTAACACCTGATTAATAATATTGTACATGTGTGTACCCTCGTATGTATATTTATTCATTCACGTAACTATATATATACTTGCTACTACTTAAAATTTATTCAAATACAATCTTCAGCTGTTTCTTTCGTCGTAATTGTTTGGTGCCAATTAACACACTGCCTCATAAAAGACTACTGTCCAAAAAGGGCACGAACAAATGTCCGTACTGCCTTCCATTCGTGTTTGGTGTTCTAATCTTTTGTGGTTTTGGGTTATCTCGTCCGTACATAGATTTATGTAATTACCCGCTTATCTTTGCTATTTGTTCAAACAAAACTTACTTATTTTTGATATTCTCATAGAAGTAAAAGTAGTAGACACACGAGGACACACGCGTGAATGGATTCTAATTCTGTCTGTCTGTCTGTCTGTCTTTCAAACTGTCTCTTCCTCACACACACCCCTACACACATCGCCATGAAAGGTCAGCACTTTAAAACGCTTTGGCTTTCATGAACATTTAGTGAAGAATCATTTACTGGTTTCATTTTTCTCTCTTCCCGTGAAATGGCCTCTATGCTTTTTAGTCCTCTGACTCGTTTTTAGTTGAATGTTGTCCAACTGTCCACACCCAAATATCGAGAAGAAGGAAAAATTGTCACATTTATTGGCACCAATTGGAATCAGAGAGTGGGTAGAAAGATAGAATTCTTTTTAATGAATTTAGTCAGTCCGGAAATATACCAAACGAGAAGAGAGGGGTGTAGGGGAATAAGAAAATATAAGAAGGAAAAACTTTTTAGAAGAAAGAGAATGAAAGAAAAACACAAGAAAGAATTAGCAAAGGAATGAAATGGCCAACAAGCTTGAATCCAGAAAGAATCAATTTATTTTTATTTCAATGCGAAAGAAAATCTCTTTATGCCACTCGAATTCAACCAACTAAAAATATAAATCCAGTCAGTCAGTTTAAGTGCCATACGGGATACACACTTGGGCGATCATGTCTCTTTCGATTCATGACTGTTTAGGCAGAATATATTCTCGCAGTAGGCTGCCGTTTCTTTCTACGCCAGACTAGTTACCAACAAAGACTATAGGATCCAGTCTATCCTGCTATTTATCCCATAGCTAGGGAGAGAAAAATAGATTTATATCTTTTCCAAAGAAAAGCGAATGTAACGGACACACGAACTCACTTCTCTGATTGTTCAAGCCGAGTCAGTATCTATTACACATGAGTGAGTCAGTCAGTTAAGTGCCATACGTGATATACGCTTGGGCGATCATGTCTCGAAAGAGATATGACTGGACAGTAGATTGCCATTACTTTCCGCGGTAGACTGGTTGCAAACCAAGGCTATAGAACCCAATCTGTCCTGTTATTTGACTCATAGCTAGAGAGGGAAGAGATGTAGTATATTATTAAGTAGTAATTAGTAGGGGATCAGTTTATTACTTCATAACAATATAAAACTAATCCCCCACTTTATGTCCAGTAAAAGCCTTAATTATGTTTTCAACTATTATATTCAGTCAGAATGACTGACCGGGCAGAAGATTATCCTACAGTAGGTTGACGTTACTTTCTGCGGTAGACTGGTTGCCAGCCAAGGCTATAAAACCCAATCTGTCCTGTTATTTGACTCATAGCTAGAGAGGGAAGAGATGTAGTATATTATTAAGTAGTAATTAGTAGGGGATCAGTTTACTACTTCATCACAATACAAAACTGATCCCCACTTTATACCCAGTAAAAGCCTTAATCATGTTTCCAACTATTATATTCAGTCAGTCAGTTAAGTGCCATACATGATATATGTATGGGCGATCATTGTCTCTTTCGAGACATGACTGACTGGGCAGAATATTATCCCGGAGTAGGTTTTTATTGCTTTCTGCGATAGATTGGTTGCCAGTAAGGCTATAGAACCCAGTCTGTTCTGCTATTTAACCCATAATTGAGGGGGAACAAACGGATTAATACCTTTTCCAAGGGTATTTGCGCATAAGTGAATGCAAATAATTCAATCGGAATTCGAACTCGGCTCCTTGATTTCTCGTTCCGAGCCGATGTCCACTGCATTACGACGCACATCCTTTACACAACGCTGCAATATAAATGACGTCACGGAATATTACATAGCGCCACCTAGCCACGAATACAATGTCTAGCACCTTATTTTTTTTTTAATTTACTGATTAATGGAACTACAATAGCTTCTTATTTCATTTACTATCATGCCTTACTGTAATTTGCGAATGGTTGGGGAAGTAAGACAGGGGGATTAGCCTGTTAAACTGATTGAATTCCCGTCGGATTTGCCGCCCTTTCGGGAGAGGGCGACAACGAAGGTTGGGTCACTGTGTCGGGCCAGGATGTTTTCCCCGCCTGAATCCATCCTGCACATATATATACAAATCAACCATTCGTCCGTGCATGGAGTATTGCTACCATATATGGTCAGGCGCCCCTGCTGTTCATCTCAGTGTTCTCGACAGGCTCCAAAGGAGAATCTGTAATGTGATAGGTACCGACTTGGCGGCTCGACCACAGCCACTTCCCCACCGACGAGATGTGGCCTCCCTTTGTCTGTTCTATAAATACTTTCATGGCTTCTTCTCCAACGAACTTAAGTCACTGGTACCTCTGCAACAGGTGTTTACTCGTGCAACCAGATTGGCACATAGGTCCCACCCATTCACAGTTAGATTAACCAAATGCAGACGAGAATTCTACTTCTTCAGCTTCTTCTCTCGCACTTCCCGCCTGTGGAACTCGCTTCCATATTCTTGCTTTCCTGGCGGCTACAATCTCCAGGAATTTAAATGCACTGTCAATACTCATCTCTTAAACACTTGACTCTAGTTCTTTCACCACCCCATATATCTTTTCCCTTCTCTCCACCTTTGCAACTGTCATCACACCGGTATTCCCATCCTTCTCTTGTTCCTTTCTAACTGGTTCGTCTTCCTCTTCACTCTCTTCTACTTAATCTTTTACTCTTATGTAGCCCCCAGTAGCATTACCGTTTTGCTCGGGGTGTTACGATTTTTAAAAATTCTAATTTGTTGTTCTTTCCAAGATGAGACGCTCGAAAATATTTTGAAAAATATATATTTTGTTAAAATTTCTGGCTACTCTGAATGTTTATTAATAAATCGTCACTGAAATTCAGTGGCGTCAAGGAAATTAATAAGGAATGCAGAGAAGAAAATAGAACAATTTTAAACTGGTAATCATGTAGGGTAGAAGTGGATGAAAACACAGGATGATGAAAGCCAAAAAATGAAGATGCTACTGATGATGATGATGGCAAAAACCGTTCTGATGTTGGATGCTGATAATATTTAAGAGTATATGGATGATTATAATATCAATTATAAAGAGTCGAAACTATTGAAATGATAAAGACTTGATATCAGTTATTAAAATGGGTGGTAGTTTTATAAAACTATTAATGATACTGTTAATAACATTCTTATGATTTGAGTGATAGTGAAATAATAACAAAATAAGTTATGGATGGTAATTATGTCGTAATAAACGATGATTTGAGTAGCAATAGAAAAAGTTGGAATTATGTTCCAGTGACCTCATTACGACTAGGAATTTTCCCGCCGATTTTGTACAAGTGGTAAAAAGAAACTATTTACGTTTATAAAACTTATTCAGGGCCCGTTTTCTGATAATGACAAACCTTGTTATTCAATCTACCACATCTGTGTCCCGGTTCCACATTCCTGGTTAACCTCATGTCAAACTCATCAAGAAGAAGAAGAAGAAGAAGAAGAAGGGCGGAACGACTTAATCAAAGATAGAATCACATGATCATATATTTTAATAACAATTATATACAACTTACTTGGTGGTTGAGAAAGTTGCGCATTTTTACGGTCGTTAATGGTTAGCGTACGAAATCAGGTAAAAAAAAAAAAATTTCAAATGCTGATTTTTAAGTCCTATATACACTGCCTATTTAAAAGATTGATACCGTACGCAATCTACTCCAAGTTACCTTGAGCCATACTAAATTAAACTAAGCATACCTAAACAAGTTCTATTTTACAAATGGGGGAAAATTTAATAACTGTTCATTGTTTACATTATTCGGACTATTGTCCCCATATTTGTTGCCATTTGTACGACGTTTCGGCCGTTGTACGCTCCGGCCTTTCTTCAGGTGCTAGGAATTTCGAACTGAAGCCTTTACTTATTTGTAATAAAAGGGTTCGGTTTGAAATTCCTAGCATCTGAAGAAGGCCGGAGCGTACAACGGCCGAAACGTCGTACAAATGGCAACAAATATGGGGACAATAGTCCAAATAATGTAAATACTGTAAATACTACCTCATCTCAGAAATATAGACCAATACTAACAACTGTTCATATTTAAAAAAAGGCATATTTGCCATTCTATCTACATTCATTTAATTTTCCCTGTTATTGACATCATTCTTATTTTGTTTTTAAGTCGAGTGACGTCGAAAGTTATTTTTAAAATCGGTTTATTCTTAAAATGATTTGCACCTGTTTTTATTTGTGCACTTGTGAGAAACAGGTGAGACACATTTTAGAACAATTAATACATACATAGAAATACATGCATATACAAAAAAAAAGCTTATGAACAATCGATTGTCAACGTGGAATCCAATAAGATTCAAAATTGATAACTTCTTGTTTGAAAGAAAAACATGTTAACCTCTGCTCTTTGGCAAGGACAATTGTCGAGATGATTGCATGAATGTAAAAGAAAATGACATTTTTCTTTACTTCTTAAAATTAAATAAAAATTCTTTTTTTACAATAATTAATAAAAGTAAATATAGGTAAGGTAATCGGGGTGCCGAGTTCACAAATTGTACTTGAATTCCTTGCACTCACTTACACACAAATAATCTTGGAAAAGGTGTCAATCCATCTCTTCCCTCCAGTTATGGGTTAAATAATAAGACAGATTGCGTTCTGTAGCCTTGGCTGGCAACCAGTCTTTAGTTTTTTTCTTATTCACATTGGAATTTGAATGAACGTGACTTGGATTATCCCACAGTCATCAAAAGTTGCAAGAAAATTACTGAAAAGGTAATCGCTTAAACATATGTGACTCTCAATTCGAATTGAGTTGAATCAAATATACGCTGAAATCCGTGTATATACATGAAAGTTGTCGACTTGTTAAATGAGTATGACTATCGCTGATAGCTTGATCAAAGCTTTTAATTCTCGTAAGGACGACTATGGCTCTCGAAACCAGCATATAACTTGCAATGCTTATGGCAGACGTTTTCAAGCTGTTTGTACAAGTCCTGGTCTGTTTCGTAAAGTCCATTCAGCTTGCTCGTGGGTTCTCATGTGGCAGATAAGACCGTAGCGGTTTCTTCAGCTTCTCTGACACACCTTGCATGTTATTTCTAGCCTATAACTGATGATAATTTGTGAAATGTCTCCAAATATGACTCTTCTTGTGACTAACGAGACGTGCATTGGAGAAACATTCTGCCACATTCTTAAGTTGTAAATTGTTGGATCAATGGATTGCCCTTGTTCCAGCTGTACACTTGTCATTTGCCCAAACGCCTTGCATGTTTTTGGAAGATCTTAACGCTTTCATGAATTGTTCGCTTCAACTTATATCACCAGTAAATTACATACATACATACATACATACATACATACATACATACATACTCACTATTTATCTATATTTCTGAGGGAAGGTATTGTAATTATTTACATTGTTCGGACTGTTGTCCTCTTATTTGTTGCCATATTCACGTCGTTTCGGCCGTTGTATGCCCAAACCTTCTTCAGCTGATTGAAATTTTGAAGTGATCGAAATAAAGGGTTTAGTTAAAAATTCCAATCCCCTAAAGATGGTCAGAGAGTACAACGGCCAAAACATCTTGAATATGGTAACAAAGATGAGCACAACAGTTCGAACAATGTCCCACCTTGAAGCTACACTGATAATCTATCTGCACTGAGAAACTGTGATACAGTGAAACAGGCTTGTCTGCAAATGATTATTCTTTGCTCTCGCTAATCGATAGAGCACTTTAGAGACGGTGGTTGGTTTCATGTTAAACTGTGACTGCTTATGGTTTTACGCAACGTTCTTTGACAACAGGATTGAACGTTGTACTAAGTTTCGAGTATCAAATTGAACGCTCTAAGTCATCAGGGTTTGTTTATATCCTGTGACTAACCCGCTGTGAAAAGTTGTCTTTCTCTGCCGTGTACGCATAGCCCAGTAGTAAGAAAATGTTCGTCCAATGACAAATTAGTCTGATTTCGATACCAGTTTGAAGATACACGGATAATCTAGTTGCACTTAGGAACTGTGATACACCGAAACAGGCTTGTCTGCTGCTGATTATATATATATATATATATATATATATATATATATATATATATATATATTCAGAAATTATAACATGGATATGTTACAATATCAATACAAAATAGCTAATTTTGTAGTGATATTGTAACATATCCATGATATAATTTCTGAATAAATATTATTAGCTCTACTTTGTATTGAGCACTTTTTAAAAAATAGTGTTTCTTTGAACAAGGAATATTATTCTACCCATACTTGGATATATATATTGCATTTAGCAAATATTTTGGCACGCATCATATTTTGAACTAAATTATTTATTTTATGCAAAAATATTTATTTAAACATAAGCTCCTCCCTTTTAAATGCACGGGATTTACCGGTATTGTTAACAGACAAGAAAACAATGTAAAGTTAAAAATTCATATTCAAATTTGGCTATTCAGGTATCGGGATATGGACTTATTGATACAACAAAAATAGATGGCATAACTTCAGGACTGTGTTCCCTAAATCTAAATAATTAAAAAAAAATACCTGTGAGCATATGTCTGGAATCGCTTGATTTTCGAGTTATTGGCTTTTCAAACATGTGCTAAGAATACCCTTGTTTCGCACAGGTGTCATGTAACTCGCTAAGCAGCGGACCAGACAACCAGTTCAGATCGCATTTTTGCCGCCAACCAGAGAGGACTTCCCCTTTGTTTCGCGTGTGTGAAGAGTTGCTGGACGACTGTTAGTTGATTGGACATGTACTCAAATCAGGAGAGAAGGCAGATATGTACTTCGTGTATGGTTTGGCGGATGGTAAAGCTGTACAAGCTCGTCGTCTCTACCAGGAAAGGTTCCCATACCGACAATGTTCCGATAGGAAAACATTTGCGAAAATCCATCGCCACCGAATGAAACGAATAAAAAGTGGTCTGATGATTAATTTATTGAAATGGATTATAATTTATAGCCACTTTAGATGATATGTTGAGTTTTCCTTTATGTATATCTCATTGCTCTGGATAACATCCATTGGTCTCTCTATACAGATCTATCGCTTAATATTTTATATGAAATAGATCTTTTTGAATTATCCTCATTGTTTACGCTTTTGACATCACTATATATATATATATATATATATATATATATATATAATAAATTTCGAAGTTCAAAACAGTCTTATGATCATTTCAACATGAAATCTCTCTTAGGGATTTCATGTTGAAATGATCATACAACGGTTTTGAACTTCGAAATTTATTTTATTTTATAATTGGCTCTGTAATTTAAATATTAATTACATTGAGCCCTTCACCTGGATCATTTTTTAATATTAAAATATCTATATTAATTACGATTGGGTCTTTGGGATTTACCATCTTGCTTTTCCTTTTGGATTAAAGATTTTATATATATATATATATATATATATATATATATATATATATATATATATATATATATATATAATCCAAACAAGTTTTGAATAAATGCAGCCGACAAGATCCGTCTGAGTAATTCTTATTGAATTTTCGAATTTGTGATAAAATGAGCAAAGTTCCTGTTGTTTGTTTTGCTATTTTGTTCAAGCACTTTCGAATATCTGTCATTTTTAAAAACCATGTGAGAGAGAGATCATATTTTATTAATAATTAATACTTTTCTATCACGACGTTTAAAATGATAAGAAAAATTTTATTAGCGACCAAAGTTAAAATGTAAGGATAAGGGGAGTGGGGGAAAATTATCCTCCGTTAGGTAATGGCTCTTCCGAAGAGGGCCAATTTTGTGTTTTATTTCTCGTTGCATGTACAGGTCAGGTCTGTGCATGTTAATAATAAGAGACTCCAATATGCCATGCGTTATTACATCTGTCATTGAACGAAAAATTTCTAAGTTCAATGAGGCTAGGATCTATGGGCCATCAAAATGTCAGACTACAGTGGATTGATACGACGATAAAATTTCTATTACCATGAAGCGGTGTTTCAATGCCGTTATGGTCCGGAGCTTTTTTACAGCTAGAAGGGATTTCCCTTTTTGCCGTAAGGATTTTTGCCTGCCCATCAAAGTAATTTAGTTGTATATCAATATAAGGGTCGATGCGAGGTCAACTATGAGGTCAAAACCACCCAGAGGCTGGAAGTTAGAATCGCCTAACATGTCCCGGACCAGGTGCGTAGACATAGGTCGGTGACATCCGGGTTTTCACAGATTCATGCCTCCGCAATTGGCGAGCACTTATTAAATTCTGTTGCTTGCAGGACAAGTTATTCTCCTGAATTTTTCTCTCTATTGCACAGGGATTGGAACAGACTCCACTTGGATATATTGGAGTCTGTTATGATTAACATGCAAAGACCTGCCCTGAGAAAAGCCATCATCTAACAGAAAAAAATTTTGTTTTCCCCATTAACTTTATCCTTACATTTCAACTTCGAACGCTAATAAAAAATGTACTTATTAGCTGCTCAGTCTTAAATTACTGACGATTTTTGTTCTGAAGAAAGTTCGGTCGAAAGTGCGCCTAAAATTTTAAACGTTGTGATAATTCTGTATACTGTTTTATCAATAAAATATGATCGGTTTTTTTAATGTAATATTAAAACGTTTTGAGTTTAAAAATGTGTTTTTTGACAGTATTTGTTTATTTCTACTATGAAGGACCGAGGGCGGTCTGAAATATAAAATATAATAGTAGAAATAAACAAATACTGTAAAAAAAAAACACATTTTCAAACTCAAAACGTTTTAATATTCCTTCCTATACATATTAAGACAGTATACGTTGATCATCACTATGCTATATATATATATATATATATTGGTAGTTTAGCCCGGTTTTGCTCGGGTAGTTTAAGGAATAATAAGAATAAAAAACATCTGAGGAATTGACATAGCAAATACTTGCACAACATCCACCCGCGTCACTTTTATAGATATAGATAACAATGTAGAATGTCTCTATTGGATTAGGGTGGAGGGGCAACATATATTGATATAGGTAATATAAAGTGGGGTGATCGATTCTATATTATAATCAATACATGAACTGATCCGTGACTTTGTGGGGTGATAATATATATTTTTCTACCTCTAATTTTCGCTTTCTGAAAATTTTCAAGGTGTCGTTAGCGTTCAAAAATTTTGATCTACATCTGAGCGCAACTCCCGTCGAGCTAGACCGCAAAATGCAGACGCTAAGTCGAATCTATCAAACAAACAAATACTTGCACAACTTCCACCCTCGTCACTTTCATATATATATATATTTTTTTTCTCTAAACACACACACACACACACACACACACACACGCACATATATATATATATATATATATATATATATATATATATAGGGAGAGAGAGAGAGAGAGGGGGGAGAGAGGGAGAGAGAGAATCCAATTCTTTTAAATATATTATGCCTAAAAATTCTACTAGCTTAAGATATATAGAAGACATCCTATTATTTTACCCCCAGGATACTTACCTATTAAACTTAGTAACTAAAATAAGCTTGAACCCACTATCGAATTTACATACGAACTTGAAACTAATAATTCTTTACTTTCCCTAGACATCTTAATAATACTTAATAAATAAGGATAAATTAGAATTTAATGTTTACCGTAAACCTACTAAAAAAACAACCTTATTAATTTCCATTCCCATCACAACCAAAAAATTGAATCTGGCTTAAATATAGGTTTCTACCTTAGAGTCCTCAAAATATGAAGTTCTAATTATTTATCTGAAGAAAAGAAATATATTGGGCAAACATTTAAACTTCCCCACTACCCACATCATTTCATCTTCAACGCTAAAAAACATACTTACGAAATCCACAAAACCACAAAACGAATACCCCCAAAATTATAAACATTCTTTTAAAACATTACATAACTTTTGCATCTTTCTATAAATCTGTACTCACTGAACCCAATTTGTGTCTACCAATAAGTATAATTGAGGGATTTAATAATATTTCCAAGCATTTTCTAATCTAAACTTATTTATAAATAGAACATTGTCTGTGTGTGTATGTGTGTGTATGTGTGTGTGTGTCTGTGTGTGTGTGTCCGTTACCTATAGACTCCGAAACGGCTGAAACGATTTTCTTGAAAATTTACACAGTTGTACTATAAGCGTCTGCGAGTGTTCTTAGAGGTACCCCCGAGAAATATCGAAAATCGATAATCGAAAAAATCGGGTTATATAAGGAGTGGTCCGATTTTAATCAAATTTCATACACTCATAGACAAAGACATAAGAAACAATATTCAGAAATTTCAAGGTTGCAGTTCTTACAATAGTGCAGAAAATCGATAACATATATATATATATAAAAGACAAGATGTTTGTGTGTGTGTGTCTGTTTATCTGCCTGTATGTCTGTATTTTTTTCAGCACTTTTATTTTAGTTTTTGCTTCGGGTTTGGCTCTAAGTAAGTATAATTGTAGTTCTTCGTCTCAGACATAATACCATTTACTCAGAGGACTGTGATGCAGCCAAACAGATCTGTTTACGGATGACCCTATATATATATATATATATATGGACTTTAGGAAGGCGGACGTTAGCGTTTTATATACAGTGTAAACAAATTATAACCACAAATTATATATACACAGTCAGTTAGTTATGTGCCATACATGAAACACGCTTGGGCGATCATGTCTTTTTCGAGACATGACTGACTAGGCAGAAGATTATCCCGCAGCAGGTTGCCATTACTTTTTGCGGTAGACTGGTTGCCAGCCAAGGCTATAGAACCCAATCTGTCCTGTTATTTAACCCATAACTGGAAGGAAGAGACGGATTAATACCTTTCCCAAGGGTATTTGCGCGTAAGTGAATGCAATGTATTCAACTGGAATTCGAACTCGGCTCCCCGATTTCTCGTTCCGAGCCGATATCCACTGGACCACAACGCACATCCCATTTATACACAGGTTGTATAAAAAAAAAACATTTACAAGTTTTGGGGACAGTTTCCTCACACAAGTACAAGGACAAAAGATCATATAAACATATGCCTGCAAATCGTTCTTTTTTTTATTTATTAAGTTTAAACTGTTCGGTAGACGTTGTTAAATGTAAAATCCAAAATCCAATCTAAAAACTTATACGAACTTTGGGGGTGGGTTCCTGACACCAATGTCCATATAAACATACATATCATAAAGACCATCTCAACACAACAACACATAACAAATGTTCAAAATATCATCCGCTTGCTTATATACACTAATGCACCCGTCAGATCAGTGACTGGCCTTTGCCCCTTTGAAATACTCCCACACGGTATCGAAGGTTTCGCAGTCCTTTATGATACGTTGATGAAGAATATCTGCTTTATTAACGTCTGCTTCAATTGTTTTAAATGGCCCCACAGATAAAAATACAAAGGATTAGGGTTGGGGGGGACGTGTAGGCCAAAGAACCGGTCATCCCTTATCAATTCATTTTTCACGATAGATGTCAGACAGTGTATCGCGAAAAATGTGACTAAAATGTACTGTAGCCCCATCATACATGACCCACATGCGTCTTTATATTAGCAGGGGTACATCCTCTAGCAGTTCTGCGAGTGTGTTCGAAATAAAGTTCCCGTAGACAGCTCCTATAAGACGTGCTGAGAAAACATTTTGACCTACCAGATAGTCACCTAGAATTGCAAGTCACACATTAATCCTAAATTGATGCTGGTGTCTAGCCTGTATTGTGCCATAAGGATTCCAATCCACCCACAAATGTTGGTCGTGTAAATTTGTTATTCCATCTCTTTCAAATGTTGCCTTATCCGTTAGCAAGACTGAAGAGGGAAACAGCGGATGGGCAGTTTGTGCAATAAACCATCGACAAAAGTTCTCCCGTTGTGAGCGATCAGAGGATGAGAGACAACCTACACCCGTTGCAAATGATACGGATATAGGGGCTGCTCTCGAAGTACCCTCCATGCGGTACTATGAGATGTGCGACATGCTATGGACCTACTTGACGTGTACTGATACCAGAATCGTCCTCGACAGCCTGTAGAATGGATTCTTCGTAGTTCGGCGGAAGAGTGGATCTCTGTCTTCCTCGTTTGTAGTGCCACAGGTCCTGTTTCATCAACGTCACGATAAACAGTATCAAAGGTTGATTGACTCAGCTGCCTTCGATATGGAAACGCAAATTGATACAGCCATGGAGCCTCGCGTCCATTACCATATATACCGTTTAGTAAAAATCATATCTGTTTGCTCACATTGTGAATATCCTGTCATTGTTAAACGGAACACATGTCAGTTAACTCACTACTAAAAATGTTAAAGAAAGACTAGCCACAAATGTACAAGAATGACAAATGTAACCTAGTCTACATGGCAACACAACGCCATCTAGCGTAACCTTTCTTTAAACTTAATAATTCAAAAACGAAGAATTTGCGGACATATGTTTATATGGATTTTCTCCTTGTGAGTGAGAAACCCGCTCCCAAATTTTGTGAAAGTATTTTGATACACCATATGCATATATTTCAAATGAAACTGTTTTTGTTAATTCTGCCGTTCCCAGATTTACTGGATCCAATTTCAAGTCACTCAATGTGACTTTATTTAAACGGTGAAAATGGATTTTTATGAGTTAATATTATTAGTTAAATGAGAATACATAAAACACAATTCTTGAAAACGATTGTAGTAACATTCGAAAGTATCCGGGAATATATATATATATATATATATATATATATATATATATAGGTGTGTGTGTGTGTGTGTGTGTGTGTGTGTTTTAACGAAAATATATTTTTTCGTCTCTTCAGGTCTTAATAGTAGTGCTGAAGCAAGCTTTTTGTAATGTGCGTGGATGGTCGCAACGTCTCTTCAGTCTGAGGGTACTAGGTTGGCAGTTTCCTTGTTGCTACTTCCGACTGGTAGTTAGGAGCCCGAACTATTGCGTAACGTCTTGAGAGGCTGCTTTGATCAACAGTTGAATAACATCGGGGTTTCTTGTATTGCCATGTCGCGCATGGATGGGTTTCCCTGCAAGCGCCTCCGGTGGCCAACCCTGAGGCTACATTATGTTGCAGTCTGCGCCAGTTTCTTCTTACATGTTGCATTTGACGACCGACTGATACTGCTACTCTAAACCTCTCCTTAGCAAAAGCTCTCTAATTATGATAGCACACAAAGTAGGAATTAAAACTAAACCAGCTAAACAAAAATCACCTAAACCTGTTAACATCTATTTCGCGAACATCCGTGCTATCTGAACCAACTCTGCAGCGTTGAATTCTTCCTCCGCGTAAACTCACCTGATACCTTAGCATTCTGTGAAACTAACCTGGGCCCTTGTATTCCTTTCTTTGATTTCTATATCACTGGTCACCTTCCCCTCTTTAGGAAGGACTCAAATGTCCATATGCATGGAATTGGCATTTATGTCAGGCGAACATCTCCCTCTAGCTAGAGGGATTTCTTTTGAATCTCCAGATCATTCCTACATGTGTCTTCGTCTCTCTCTAATAAGCTCAGTTAGCTATTTTTTTTTCTCTTCCGCTCCCTTTCATCTCCTGGCTGTTCCGTACTTGACAGCTTTATGAACAATATAGATAGGGCCATTTCCTCTCATCCGTTCGCTCATATATTTGTGTTTGGAGACTTTAATGCTCACCAGGCCAAGTGGCTGGAAAACTCTGTCACTGATCTTGCTGGTGTTCAAACCATCAATCCCTTAGGCAAGTAGCGCATTTTTCCACGCGTTTCTGCAATAAACCTTAATGGTCTTGACTCACTCCTGTTTCACTTTTATCCCTGACTCTTGCCATGTCATACATCTTTGCCCTCTTGGCAACTCTGATCATGCAGTGGTTTCCGTTAATATCTTCTTCCACTTCCCCTCCCCCGCCCACGAAAATCCGACCAACTACTACCAAAGAGCAGACTGGGAGTCGTTCCGAGATTTCCTGTTTGATGTTCCTTGGAACAAAGTTTTTAGTCTTCCCATTGAAATCTGCGTCCGAGGTCTCCTCTTGGGTTAAAGCTGACATCAATGCTTTCATCTCAGCCAAGAAGTTACGACTCATACCCCATTCTTCTTCCTTGGTTCTCCCCTTCTTGCTCGGCCGCTGTTGCTTACCGAAATCACTTATTCCGGCTTTATCGGAGCCACGCGTCTGACCAAATTAGGCGCCTTTTTGCGTCTGCTTGTAATGAGTGCAAGAGGATCCTAAATGATGCTGACAGAATGAAGCAGCGTATAGAATTCCGCAAGTTCGGCTCCAAAGGCTAATGGTGGCTCTGTAAAAATGCGCTAAGCCCTCAATCCTCACTTTCATTAATAAATTTGAGATTCTCACATCTTCAGTAGACAAGGGTGAGTGCATTGCTCGCAGATTCTCCAGCAACTCAACATTTGATTCTTCTGTGGTATCCAATACATATAACATTCATATTATATATGACAATACAAAACAAAATAATAAGCTGAAACTTGAATCAGGATTTTATTATATTGCATGTAGTAAATGCTTCCCACCCACGTCTATTGAACAGGTGAAGAGGCTCATCCCTTGTTCCCTGTTTGGGATGTGGTTTCCGGCTTTCTCTTTTCCAATCTTCTCACTTTGTTTTTTTGTTTTTTTCAATTGGAGTAGATAAATCTATCGCCCGGTTCACACTCCACCCACGTCTTTTGAAGTGGTAAATAGGCTCATCCCTTGTTCCCTGTTTAGGATGTGGTTTCCGGCTTTTCTCTTTTCCAATCTTCTCACTTTGTTTTTATTTTCAATTGGAGTAGATAGATCTCTCTATCGCCCGGTTCACACTCCACCCACGTCTATTGAACAGGTTAAGAGGTTCATCCCTTGTTCCCTGTTTAGGATGTGGTTTTCGGCTTTCCCTTTTCCAATCTTTTTACTATTACGTAGCCCCCTGCACATCAGTGGCGTTACCGCCTTGCTCGGGGTGATACGATTTAAAAAAAAAAAAGAAGGAATACATCAGAGAAACCTCAAGAAATTTAAATAACAAAATACTTAAAGAGCAGATAGATCTTTTCGAAAAAAAAACACATTAAATGCATCAGTTGGACACTATAACAAGACTGATTACAATTTTGATTTGACAAATGCTTCTCAAATTAAAAGAGCAGAAGATGAAAATGTATAGAAAGGGCTTTAATTGCTCGATCACCCACAGTAAATTTGCATCTAGTATTTTTTTTTTTTAATCATATCACCCCAAGCAAGGCGGTAATGCCGCTGATGTGCAGGGGGCTACATAAGAGTGAGAAGATTAGAAAAGAGAAAACCGGAAACCACATCCTAAACAGGAAACAAGGGATGAGCCTCTTCACCTGTTCAATAGA
This sequence comes from Ascarosepion bandense, assembly GCA_037127315.1. Lineage (NCBI taxonomy): Eukaryota > Metazoa > Mollusca > Cephalopoda > Sepiida > Sepiidae > Ascarosepion > Ascarosepion bandense. The sequence goes on from JBBBDQ010001524.1 coordinate 497,666, forward strand.
TGTGGGTGGAGTGTGAACCGGGCGATAGTTTAGTCTATCTACTTCAATTAAAGTTTAGTCTATCTACTCCAATTCGAGTATCTTACAGGTTTCTTTTTGTTTTTATTCGTATTGCCTTTTTTGCGTAGTGCGTTGTGGTACAGTGGATATTGGCTCCGAACGAGAAATCGGGGAGCCGAGTTCGACATTCCAGTTTAATTCATTGTATTCACTTACGCGCAAATATCCTTGGGAAAGGTATTAATCCGTCTCTTCCTTCCAGTTATGGGTTAAATAGCAGGACAGATTGGGTTCTATAGCCTTGGTCGGCAACCAGTCTCCCGCAGAAAGCAATGGCAACCTACTGCGGGATAATCTTCTGCCCAGTCAGTCATGTCTCGAAAAAGACATGATCGCCCAAGCGTGTTTCACGTATGGCGCTTAACTGGCTGACTTTTTACAAATGTATTTTTAATTATGTCTGAATTTTTATATAAACACACACACACACACTAACTCACTCAAAGAAAAAGGAAAAAATAACAGAACAAATGGGGGCAGACATATTAAGCATCGATTCTTCCTTCCTTTCCCCTTTCTAGAATAACTTAAACAAAATAATTCTTGACCTGCTCGAAGAAGAGCTTACCCTCACCGAATTGTAATTTTTCTCTCATACTCTCGGCCTTGTACCACATCTAAGCTGCGCTTAGAAAATCACCATACACGTGGCGTTTGTTAAGAAGAGCAGAGGTAACTTTTTGATCGAAACAAAGAAAAGAGTACTGGGCTTTTATGTGATATCTGTCCTCTTTTATGGCAGGGAATGTTGGACAGTCTTCTTGAGGATAAAGGGGAGACTTGAAGTAAGAGAAATGTGGTTCTACAGAAGGATGATGAGAATGCCATGGACCGAACATGTGAGCAGCGACAAGGTTTTGGATAAGGATGGAAACGAAAAAGAAACTTATACTTAACATCCGGAAGACACAGTCGAAGTTTCTGGTACACGTAACGAGAAAGAATGGCTTGGAGAATCTAATAAGCACAGGGCGGATAGAAGGAAAGAAAGGCAGGTGATAGCAATGCGAGACAAATTTGATGGGTTTGAGCAAATGGATCGCAGAGATACCAAGAGAAAATGTGTTAAGAGCTGCAAGAAATAGGAGACAGGAAGATTTCGTTGGAAACAAAGAAAAGAGTACTGGGCTTTTATGTGATATCTGTCCTCCTATATGGCAGCGAATGCTGAACAGTCTTCTCAAAGATGAGGAAGAGACTCGAAGTAACAGATATGTGGTCCTACAGAAGGATACTGAGAATGCTATGGACCGAACATATGGGCGACGACAAGGTTTTTAAAAAAGATGCAAACAAAACTTTCATAGCATCAGGAGGAGACAGCTGAGGTTTCTGGGACATTTAATGAGGAAAGAGGGCTTGGAGAATCTAATATTCACAGGACGGATAGAAAGAAAGAGAGACAGGGGAAAGCTGAGCGGGACATATTTGACTGGATGGCGGAACGGGGTTTGGGAGAGATAACAAGAGGAAAAATGTTAAGAGCCACAAAGTATAGGGGCAAATGAGGAGTCCATAATTGCCTACATCCTGAAAGGACACGGCACATAAAGAAGATGAAAAAACCAGCGCCCTTCTAGCCCAACTCTAACAGGAACAATCACGCAGGATCGTACGGCAAGTCTATTTTGAAAGGATGACGCTTAGAAGGATGTGGTCAGTAAGGGGTATGACGAAAGCGGATAAAATCTATCAATGGTTGTGATATGTGTGTATACGCGGTAAAAAATATGGAAACCCAAAATTATCCTTAATGAATGAATACAAAAAAGATCTATAACACACACACACACACACACACACACACACACACACACACACAGATATATATATATAATTTTTGAATGACTATTTTATCTGACATCATTTCTAATTGCTATAACCGTTATTTTTGGTGGGTACATCCCTAGGATGTGCGTTGTGGTGCAGTGGATGTTGGCAGAGAACCAGAAATAGGGGAGCCGAGTTGGAATTCCAGTTTATATTCCTTGCATTCACTCAAATACCCTTGGGAAAGTTATTAATCCGTTTCTTCCCTCCAGTCATGCGTTAAATAGCAGGACAGATTGGGTTCTGTAGCCTTGGCTGACAACCAGCCTACCGCAGAAAGCAATGGCAACCTACTGCAGGATAATCTTGTCATGTCTTGAAAGAGACATGATCGCCTAAAGCGTGTATCACGTATGGCACTAAACTGATTGACATTCCTTTGAGTTGCTATCCGCGTGTTTAATTTTCTTGAACAGTAAAATTAATAACAGCTGAATTAGATTAGAATTCCAGGCCAGTTGTTATTAATTTCACCGTTTAAAAAATAAAACACTGGGACAGAAACTCAAACATGTGTACCTACTTAAATAACATTTAAACTAATAATATATATATATATATATATATATATATATATATATATTCACAAATTATAACATGGATATGTTACATGGATATTATTAGCTCTACTTTTGAATTGAGCACTTTTTTAAAAATAGTGTTTCTTTGGACAAGGAATATTATTCCAACAATACTTATATATATATATATATATATATGTGTGTGTGTGTGTGTGTGTGTGTGTGTGTGTGTGTGTGTGTGTGTGTTATCTTACGTCTATAGCACAGCTCGGAGTTTCATGCCCTATGCAATGATCAGGTGCATATTATGAATTCTTATTAGTCCATAATGTGGAGTTTATAATAAGCACCTGATGAATGTATAATGCATGAAACTTCTAGTCGTGCATTAGACATTAGAAGATATGTATATATATATATTAATATATACGTTATAACTCCGTTATATTACGTCGAGCACTATTTTATTGACAAAATAGCAAAATACCTATATATATAAGCTTATTTATTGATATGCATATTTATATATGTGTGTGAGAGAGAGAGAGAGAGAGAAAGGGGGATACAAAGAGAGAGAGAGATAGAGAGAGTGTGTGTCGTGTGTGTGCGTGTGTGAGTGTGTGCGAGATATATATAATGGTTAGGCTATACTACTCTCCATCTACATTTAACTTTTGAAGATCATAATTGTGAAACAGAAAAAGCTATTCAAAATAAATATTCTTCAGTCAGTTAAGTGCCATACCTAATACACGCTTCGGCGATCATGTCTCGAAAGAGACACGACTGACTGGGCAGAAGATTATCCCGCAGTATGTTGCCATTGGTTTCTGCGGTAGACTGGTTTCCGACCAAGGCAATAGAACCCAATCTGTCCTGTTATTTAATCAATAACCGGGGGGAAGAGACGAATTAATACCTTTCCCTTGCGCATAAGTGAAATTCAACTGGAATTCGAACTCGGCTCCCCGATTTCTCGTTCCAAACCGATATCCACCGCATCACAACGAACATCCGAGGACATAAATATTCTTCAAGTCTCTATTTCGAACGTCTTTTTACCTATATATGTGTCTGTTTGTGTGTGCGTGAGTGCATGTTAAGTAATATATATATATATATATATATATATATATATATATATATTACTTATCATGCACTTACACACACAAACAGACACATTTTTAGGTAAAAAGACGTTCGAAATAGAGACTTGAGATTTTTCTGTTGCTGAGGTGATGTGTTATCCCCCGTGGGGATCTTCATATCGAAATGCCCATTCAACATCTTTGAATTAATCCTTTTTTAATATATATATATATATATATATATCCCGGTTCATCTCTCTCTTTTTCGGTCTTTGTCGGTTCGGCTGGAAGCTTTTTGCAGTTACGGAGTATGGTGGCAATGTCTCTTCATTCTGAGGGTACCGGGTTGGCAGTTTCCTGGTTGCTGCTTCCGACTGGTAGTTAGGAGCCCGAACTCTTGCGTAGCGTCTTGAGAGGCTGCTCTGATTAACAGTTGAATAATATCGGGATTCCTGTAGTGCCATTTCGCGCATGGACGGGCGTCCTTGCATGAATTTCCGATGGGCAACCCCGAGGCCACATTATGCTGCAGGCGGCGCCATTCACCATCCTTCACCTGCTGCAATTAACGACCATCTGACCCTACTCTAGACCTCTCTCTATCCACAACTATAACCAACATGAAATTAAACAAACAAAATATCAAGCCTAAACCAGCTAGTCGTAAATCGCCCAAACCTATCTGCGTTACCTTCACATATATACGAGGTATTCGCAGTAACTTTAATAGTGTAGAATCTTTCCTTCTAACTAACTCACCCGATATCTTAGCTATATGTGAGACTAACCTTGACCCTTCTATCCTCTCTTCAGAGCTGTTCGTTCCTGGTTACCTTCCTCTCTTCAGGAAGGACTCCAATGTCCATATGCATGGGCTTGGTGTATATGTCAGCGAACAACTCCCCCTAGCCAGGGTCACATCTCTTGAATCCCTTGATCATTCCTTCATGTGCTTCCGTCTCTCACTTCTAAAGCTCGGTTAGCTATCTCTTCTTTCTCTACCGCTCCCCCTTCCTCCTCTGTCTGTACGGTACTTGATTGCATCTCTACTAATATCGACAGGGCCATTTCTTCTCACCCATCTGCCCATATATTTGTGTTTGGCGATTTTAACGCCCACCACACCAAGTGGCTTGAAAACTCAGTCACCGACCTTGCTGGGATCCGCACCATGCACTTTTCAATAGCCCAAGCTCTAACGCAAGTGGTGGACTTCCCCACGCGTTTCTCTAAAAACCCTAACGGAAGGGACTCTTTACTCGACCTTTGCTTTACCTCCATCCCAGACTCCTGCACTACCAGGCAACTCTGCCCCCTCGGAAACTCTGACCACGCCGTAGTCTCCGTAAACATATCAATCCGCACTAACTCTACCCAAGAAAACCAGACCAGCAGAATATCATACTGCTACCAAAGAGCCGACTGGGACTCATTCAGAGGGACTTCCTCTGCGACGTCCCCTGGAACAACGTCTTTGATCTTCCTGTCGAAGACTGTGCCTCCGAAGTCTCCTCTTGGGTTAAGGCTGGCATCGATACTTTTATCCCTGCCAGAAAATTCCAACTAAAACCAAATTCGTCCCCCTGGTTCTCACCCGCTTGCTCGGCCGCTATTGCCCACCGGAACCATTTCTTCCGGCTCTATCGAAGCTGCTCGTCGAACCAAAACAGGCGCCATTTCACCTCAGCACGGAACAAGTGTAAAAAAGTACTGAACGAAGCCAAGAGGGCGTTTGCTACCAGAATTAGGCAACGCATAGCATCCTCTAAGTTTGGCTCCAAAGATTACTGGCGTCTCTGCAAAAGCGTGCTCAGCAGGAACAAGACTTCAATACCCCCACTAATCAATGAATTTGAAGTTCTCACCTCCCCAGCCAACAAGGCTGAATGCTTTGCCCGTAGATTCTCAACCAATTCGACACTGGACTCGTTAGGAAATACCTACACCAGACTTCCCACCCAGAACTAAGGCTCAACTAAATAACGTCCACATTACACCCTCGCTGGTCGCCAAGATAATTGCGCAACTTGACCCACACAAAGCGAGCGGCGGTGACGGAATCCCAGTCATAGTACTGAAGAAGTGTGCCCCAGAACTCTCCTCTGTCCTCTCTAAACTCTATAACCTCTGCCTATCTGCTTCCTGCTTTCCTGCCTGTTGGAAGTCCTCCTGCGTAGTTCCTATATTTAAGAATTCTGTCGAACCCTCAGACCCCGCCAAATACCGTCCTATTAGTCTCCTGCCAATCTTTGGCAAAGTTTTCGAAGCCATTATCAACGCCGAGGTGATTCAGCATCTTATGGCCAATGGGCTTTTCTCTGACAAACAGTATGGGTTTCGCTTCACCAGGTCTACTGCTGATATGCTAACGACCATTACCGAGTACATATACCAGGCACTCGACAAGAATGGTGAAGCCCGAACCGTTGCCTTGGATATCTCCAAAGCATTCGACAGGGTCTGGCATGCTGGCCTCTTGTGCAAACTGCGGAGCTATGGGATAACTGGACATCTGTTTGACCTCATCCAGTCCTTTCCTCTCTAACCGCACATTGAAGGTGGTATTAAATGGGCATGCCTCCCAAAACTACCATATGAACGCGGGCGTCCCTCAAGGTTCTAACCAAGGTCCCACGCTCTTTCTGATCTACATTAATGATCTCCCCGACACCATTAGATCCCAAGTTGGCATGTATGCCGACGACACAACAATCTACTCCTGCATCGATCAGAAACCAGGTCTGGACGACAAAGTGAACCTCGCTGCCGTACTTGAAAGGGACCTCCAATCCGTAGTGGCCTGGGGTAGGAAATGGTTGGTAAATTTCAATGCCTCTAAAACAAAGCTGTTATCAACTAATCACCATAGACAATCGCATCTACCTCCCATTAGCATGGGACAGGCTAACCTCCCAGAGAGTAAAATACTACGCCTCCTTGGCCTTACACTCTCGGCGTACCTCAAATGGAATGACTATATTGAATCCATTGCCAAATCTGCTGCTATGAAAAGGGAAATTTTTCCCACCTGAATCTATTCTGCACATATACAAATCTACCATCCGCCCGTGTATTGAATATTGCTGCCATATCTGGTCGGGTGCCCCTGCTGCTCTCCTTGGGCTTCTTGACAAAATACAAAGGAGGATCTGTAACGTGCTTGATACTGACTTGGCAGACCGGCTGCAGCCGCTCTCTCACCGGCGTGATATGGCTTCCCTGTGCCTCTTCTACAAGTACTTTCATGGCTTCTGCTCCGATGAGCTTAGATCACTGGTGCCGCCTAAGCACGAATTTACACGAGATACTAGATTAGCAACTAGGTCCCACCCTTTTACAGTTAAACAAATAAGATGTAACCGTAAATTCTACTCCAACAGCTTCTTTTCTCGCTCTTCCCGCCTGTGGAACTCCCTTCCACAAGTCTGCTTTCCCGACAGTTACAATCTCCAGGTTTTTAAATGTAGGGTTAATATACACCTCCTATCACACTAACTCCCAACTATTCTCACAACACTCTCATCTACCCAACCCTCATTCTCGGTATCCTTACCCGCCTATCACCCACCCTCTGTCATTTCCTATATTTAATCATCCTTTCTCCACTCTACGTAGCCCCCTGGACAGTAGTGGCAGTGACATGCCTTGCTCGGGGTGAAACGCTTATAAAAAAATTAAAAAAAATATATATATACGTGTTTCTGTGCGCGGGTGTAAGATAGATAGATAGATAGATAGATAGATAGATAGATTTTAAAATATTAAATAAAAACGACCTTATTGATTCTTTCTTACTAATATTTGTCATGAAATATTTACAAGTAAGTTTATAAAAATTATCGCCTAAGTGAATTCGATCGCTGGTAACAGGATCAAAACCCCGTCAACAGATGAATTGGGTTCTGTGTTTAAAAAGTAATAAACAAATATGATGAAGGAAAGAGAGAAATGTCCAAAGCTTTCAATTTTTCATTGTGTCAGAATTCCTGTTGGTTTTGCGCTTGAAAAAAGATTTGTTAAAAATTCTGTAACGACCACATTTCCTGTACCTTTCTTCGAATTCAAACTCTGTTGATAAGAATTCGTTAAACTAAAGTTTCAATCTCTTACCCTACGAAATCAAAGCTTTTAAAAACCATTAAAAAGATTGTCTTCTTATTGTAACACATGCATAAATTTTTTACTTTGTGTGGTAATGAGAGATGAAGGGCGGAGAAAAATGCAGTTTGGTGTCCGTTTGACGAAGACTAAGAGTAAATATTTTCATTCATGTAACAAAAGGACAAAGCACAAAGGTTTGTGTCTGCTGGTTTTACACTCGCCAGGATTCTTTGACATTGTCTTATTTGTGACTTTAATACTCCAAGCATCATTCCATTCATCAAATATATTCATCTATTCCTGCCATTCAATAATAAGTACAATGATATATACGGCGAGTTGCTGAAAAGTTCGTGACTCAAGCAAGCAAGAAACATTTTTTTTATTTGTAGCCGTTTCGTCAGATTTTGTTAAGTGAAGTGGGTTGGAAACTTTTCAGCACCTTCCTATCTAATGATTATAATAATTGCTGTATGTTTGTGTACCATTTACCGAAATTCGGGAAAATGACACATTTAGTGCAATACCGTAAAACTCCTAATCTTTTACTAAAAAACACATGCAAACTGAGTGAAATGTCGGCATTCTGATCACTATAAGAGATTCTGGTCAAAATGCAGTAATTTTCCATTTCAAATACCTGCAACATGATCGCGCATATTTGTTATGATATCGCTCCTTTCCTCTTACACATTCAGCGGTCATAGACATACCCGAGACTTTATATATTTAGGTTATTACATATTATCAAATGTTAAATATCGAAAGTAAACTAAAGAAATTTCGTTTTTTAACTTTTAAATGTTCTCTTTTATCAATGTCACCAAAGTTTTCTTCGGTAGATTCATTAAAATTTGAAATAATTTCAGAAATATCAACTAGTTTGATGAAAAACAAAAATAAAAACCTATAGGAAAAGCTTTCCCACACCGGGAATCGAACACGGGCCGCCTCGGTGAAAGCCAGGAATCCTAACCACTAGACCATGTGGGAAGCTGTTATCACTGCGATCAGTTTTGCTGTTAGATTCTCGTACGCTTCTCAAAATCACATTTATTTTTCAGCTATCAATAGCGAAACCAATAATGATCTATTGATTTGTATTCGATATTATTTTAGTTGTATCTGGAAAATCAAATTTTATTTCATTTCCCCTAAGCACTTGATCAAAACCCGCTTCACATGTTTTAATTTCACTGTCGGATGTAACGCCATTTGCAAATTTCTGATTCATCACAACAATACCGAATGCAAATTTACGCCGAAATTTCATATTTTAGTCTATAAAATACATAAGAAAATAATGGAAACATTTTCTCAAAATAAATGATACAAATTTTTTAAAACCTAAGTTAGACGCTGTGTACACTGACGGCTGCGTGGCCTAATGGACAAGGCGTCTGACTTCGAATCAGAAGATTGCGAGTTCGAGTCTCGTCGTGGTCGAATTTTGTTGCTAAAATAAAATAATTTATTACGTCAGCCAGGAATCGTAACCATTAGACTGAAAAAAACCTTTAGTCCAATCAAACCGCCTCTTAAAAATGTTTTTAATTCATAAAAATGTTTTTTTTTGATGGAAATAACTCGATGCCTAAATGCTGATTACATCATCGTTGTAATAATAAAACAAAAATACTAATCAGAGTTGTGCGGGTTGGGGAAAAATGTATTGCTAGTAATATTGGAGTAGATAGATCTCTCTATCGCCCGGTTCACACTCCACCCACGTCTATTGAACAGGTTAAGAGGCTCATCCCTTGTTCCCTGTTTAGGATATGGTTTCCGGCTCTCTCTTTTCCAATCTTCTCACTTAGGTTTCTTTTTTTTTTTTTTCAATTGGAGTAGATAGATCCATCTATCGCCCGGTTTACACTCCACCCACGTCTATTGAACAGGTTAAGAGGCTCATCCCTTGATCGTTGTTTAGGTTGTGGTTTCCGGCTTTTCTCTTTTCCAATCTTCTCACTTTGATTTCTTTTTTTTTTTTTCAACTGGAGTAAATAGATCTATCTATCGCCCGGTTCACACTCCACCCATGTCTATTGAACAGGTTAAGAGGCTCATCCCTTGTTCCCTGTTTAGGTTGTGGTTTCCGGCTCTCTCTTTTCCAATCTTCTCACTTAGCTTTCTTTTCTTTTTTTTTTCAATTGGAGTAGATAGATCTATCTATCGCCCGGTTCACACTCCACCCACGTCTATTGAACGGGTTAAGAGGCTCATCCCTTGTACCCTGTTTAGGATGTGGTTTCCGGCTTTCTCTATTCCAATCTTTTCACTATTACGTAGCCCCCTGCACATCTGTGGCGTTACTGCCTTGCTCGGGGTGATACGATTAAAAAAAAATATTTCTAAAAAATATTGCTGGTATTTTTAATATAAAAATCTATTCTTTTATACTTTCGGAGTCTTTTGACACTAGTTTGAGGGTTAACTATTTACCCATAACTGGGACCCTAACAGATGCTGCCACCTCAAGTCAGAGTGAAATGGGGACAGGAGCAATTAAGAGGTGGTTCCACATTCCTTAAAACCTTCACGATCAGATGCCTTGGTGCTGGATGTAGTTTATCGTCATACACAGGACGCAAGAAAAAAAACAACCTTAAAGCGTAACTATGTATCTCCAAGTACATTATTCGTTTTTCTTGGCTAAGTAGCCGATAGATTAATATCTCCCTGCTAACCATATAAGCGGAATGAGGGTGTAAAGAAATGGAGCCAACTCAAGGGCACGGTTGGGATTCCATCAAATCCGCTTGCCTTATGGGAATCGAACGGTTGTTCGAGACCAGAGACGGGGTTATGCATAAATCACTCACTAGATCCTCTATTTTAAGGTGGTAAATCTGATGTGGGCATTTCAAATGAGTCAAGTGTTGAGTTGGAAGAGAATTTGCGAGCAAAGCATTCAACTTTGTCTGCTGTGTATGTGAAAACTTTGAATTGATTGGAAAAAAGGAATGGGGGTTTTCTGGTGTTGCAGAGCCGCCAGTAATCTCTAGAATTGAACTTGCGAGATGCTATACAAGGTTTCATTCTATCAGCAAACTATAACTTTGCTTTATTTAGGATACGATTGCATTCATTACGAACAGAATGTTGTAATCAGACGTGTCACTCTGGTACAGTCGGAAGAAGCTATTCATGCGCGCAATGGAGGCCGAGAATGCAGGTTAGATCCAAAGAGATGAACGAGATTTTACTTGAAATTTCATTGTTCAGACGAATGCATCGATACCGACTTTCACCAAGGAGGGGACCTCAAACGCTCATTTTTGAACAGGGGGACTAAGAACTTCATTTCGAGAGACGTCACGAAGGAAATCACAGAACGAGACCCACTCTGCACATTGATAACAGAAAGATATTCAGTTGGTAGAGGGTTATTGGTTAGTTGGGGAGCGGAAAGAGATGTTTACAGACACTACCACGTAATCATAGTTACCAAGAGAGTAGAGCTGCATAGCATGACATGAGTCCGGAATAGAGGTAAATAGGATATCTAGAAAAGAAGCGGTTCCTTCAGGGTTACTGGGGAAAACGCATGTGGAATTTCACCACTTGCGTGAGAGATTGAGTGATTGATGAGTTCAGGGTTTGGTTGCTAGCAAGATTGGTGACAATATTTAAGCCACTTGGCATGATGGGTGTTAAAGTCACCAAACACTAATATAAGTCACCAAACACAAATATATTTGCAAACGGATGTAGGGAAATGGCCTTGTCTGTATTGTCTGAAATACAAGGAGAGGGAGAGAAGCGAGAGAGAAAGAAGAGATAGCAGACTGATTTTAATAAAGAGAGAGATGAATGCACATATAAGAACTGTTTGGCGATTCAAGAGAGAGTTCTCTAGCCAGTGGAAAATGTTCGCGGATATAAACTCCCAGGCCATAAGAATTCTTCCTTAAGAGAAGGAAGGTAGACGGGAATTAAGAAATCATAGGACGTGATTACAGAGTTAAGATTAGTTTCACAAAGAGCTGAGATGTCTAGAAGCTTTTCGAAGAGGAACGATTCCACGCTGCAAAAGTTGGTATGAATACCACGGATGCTGGAGAAACAAATGTTGAAGGTTTTAAGTGTTTTTGTTGGGCTGGTTTAGTTTTATATCTTTGATTGCTTATAGTCATGGAAAGTTATTCTGGTTAGGAGACGCCCAGGATTATTGTAGCAGTCGGTCGTCAGATGTAACATATGTGATAAGGGAACTGGTGCAGACTCAATGTCTCAAGGATTGCCCACCGACGACGCTTGCAGGTACACCCGTCCATGCGCGAAGGCAATGCAAGAACATCGATATTATTTGAATGTTGATCAGACGCTACTTTAGACGCAATGCAAGAGTTCAGGCTTTTAACTACCAGTTGGGAACTTCCAACTTGGTAGCCTCAGTATGAAGAGACGTTCCCATCATCCACATATATCAGAAAAAAACGGCACTACTATTAAGGTCTGAGAGGAAAGAAACCTTAAGAGGAAACAAGGATGAACTTCGACACCTGTTTAAGAAAAGAGGGAGTAGTATGAGCCGGGCGATAGGAAAGTCTATATGCTTCTATTAAAATAGTTACTAAGTTTTAACTTAGTAAAAGTCGAGATATCCATTACAGACTCAACAAAAAACTAAAAGCGGCAGAGCCATAACTTTAATTTTTTAGTTGTTTTTATTTTATGGTATATCAACCTCGGCGGGTCATTTATTGCCAACTAAATTTTATTTATTTATTGCTGGGAATACCTTTTTCTTTCAACAATTTATTGTTGTTTTTATATAAGTTTTGTGTCTAGTAATACTTTTTCTTTTCGAATATCAAGATTCATTGGGATTTGTTTTTAAGGGCAGGGTCCCCAAGTTCTACCCTGTTATTTAACCCATAACTGGAGGTAAGGGATGGATTAATACCTTTCCCAAGTGTACCAGTGCTTAAGTGAATGCAGGGTATTTAACTGGAATAAGAACTCGGCTCACCGATTTCTCTTTCCGAGCCGATATCTCACTGCACCACCACAACGCACATCCGTCACTAAACGCTTACAGCACCTGGTATTCCCAAGCGGTCACCCACCTAAGTACTGACCAGGATCAACGTTGCTTAACTTCGGTGATTGAGCGAGAACGGGTGTATTCAACGTGATATGGCCGTAAATCCTTTTAAAAGTACCAATTTGGTTCCACCGCCAGTGAATTTCTTCGAATTTTCGATCAGAATAACTTATATGGACAGCTGAATCGGCTACCAAAAGAGCTTTTTGACCATACGCGTTTAACTGACATTTCAGTATATTAAGCAGAGAGGTATGGGGACACAGGTCAGTCCCAAGAAGCAAGCATGAATGACCAACTAGAACAACAACATAATAAAAAAGAAAAGGAAAAAACAAAGAAAGAAAAATTAAATAAAAAAATAAGCGATTTCAAACGAGAAAATATTAACAAAATGTAAGTGCACTGTTTGATTATTGTCATGGTGTTACAAGGATACATTTATTATATATATAAATAATATTAATAATGTTTAAAAATTTATAGTAAGGGATTCTATTGAACCCTACTTGTTATTACAAAAAAGTTTTAATTCATGAAATACTTGTTAAATATAGAAATTAGGAATAGAACGTTTTGGAAGATTGTAGAATGTTCGAGTAAAATCTAGAGAATTCGAAAGGATTCTAGAAATATGCAAATTAGGTGTTAGCCCCTATAAAATAGGTTTTGGGAAGAGAGTTGTTCCTTGTTAAAAAGATTTGCTGTCATTATCAACTCCGGCCCGATTCAGGATTTGTATATCCAACCAAAATAATCTCTACTAAAAGTTGCCGACCAACTAAAACCTGAAAGAAAACCTCATGGAACTAAATGGGTAAATAGATATTTTTAACTCTTTCATTGACCAAAAATTGAAGTAGATAGATCTCTAATTGGAGTAGATAGATCTCTCTATCGCCCGGTTCACACTCCACCCATGTCTATTGAACAGGTTAAGAGGCTCATCCCTTGTTCCCTGTTTAGGATGTGGTTTCCGGTTTTCTCTTTTCCAATCTTCTCACTTTGTTTCCTTTTGTTTGTTTTTTTCAATTGGAGTAGATAGATCTCTCTATCGCCCAGTTCACACTCCACCCATGTCTATTGAACAGGTTAAGAGGCTCATCCCTTGTTCCCTGTTTAGGACGTGGTTTCCGGCTTTCTCTTTTGCAATCATCTCACTTTGTTTTCTTGTTTTGTTTTTTTGTTTTGTTTTTTCAATTGGAGTAGATAGATCTCTCTATCGCCCGGTTCACACTCCACCCATGTCTATTGAACAGGTTAAGAGGCTCATCCCTTGTTCCCTGTTTAGGACGTGGTTTCCGGCTTTCTCTTTTGCAATCATCTCACTTTGTTTTCTTGTTTTGTTTTTTGTTTTTTTTGTTTTTTCAATTGGAGTAGATAGATCTCTCTATCGCCCGGTTCACACTCCACCCATGTCTATTGAACAGGTTAAGAGGCTCATCCCTTGTTCCCTGTTTAGGACGTGGTTTCCGGCTTTCTCTTTTGCAATCATCTCACTTTGTTTTCTTGTTTTGTTTTTTGTTTTTTTTGTTTTTTCAATTGGAGTAGATAGATCTCTCTATCGCCCGGTTCACACTCCACCCATGTCTATTGAACAGGTTAAGAGGCTCATCCCTTGTTCCCTGTTTAGGACGTGGTTTCCGGCCTTCTCTTTTGCAATCATCTCACTTTGTTTTCTTGTTTTTTTTTTGTTTTTTGTTTTTTCAATTGGAGTAGATAGATCTCTCTATCGCCCGGTTCACACTCCACCCATGTCTATTGAACAGGTTAAGAGGCTCATCCCTTGTTCCCTGTTTAGGACGTGGTTTCCGGCTTTCTCTTTTCCAATCATCTCACTTTGTTTTTTTGTTTTGTTTTTTTTGTTTTGTTTTTTCAATTGGAGTAGATAGATCTCTCTATCGCCCGGTTCACACTCCACCCATGTCTATTGAACAGGTTAAGAGGCTCATCCTTTGTTCCCTGTTTAGGACGTGGTTTCCGGCTTTCTCTTTTCCAATCTTCTCACTTTGTTTTCTTTTGTTTTTGTTTTTTTCAATTGGAGTAGATAGATCTCTCTATCGCCCGGTTCACACTCCACCCATGTCTATTGAACAGGTTAAGAGGCTCATCCCTTGTTCCCTGTTTAGGACGTGGTTTCCGGCTTTCTCTTTTCCAATCTTTTCACTATTACGTAGCTCCCTGCACATCAGTGGCGTTACCGCCTTGCTCGGGGTGATACGATTAAAAAAAAAAAAAAAAAAAACACATCTGAGGATTTCCAAAAAGTATAGCACTTAAACTACTTCGCTAGTCTAACTGGGTAAGGATACTTGACTCCTTACCTTCCCCCTTCTCTCTTCGTAACACTCGCCAGTAGTAAATTCTATGTTTTTGTTTCGAATGCAACAAAATTGTATATTTGTAAATATTTTATTTGGTGGTTATTGTAAATTAAATATTTGTCTGTGATTTAGTTCTGTGTTTTGGTCAATCATTCTTTTCTTTTGTTCCAACTTATAACACGTGACAAACTTGGTGGTGGGGGAGTCCTATCCGGGATCTAATATCGTAACATTTTTTTAATAATGCTTCAGCCATTTTCAAGGCGCGTTAATTTTCGTGGTAGTAAAAGTTGTGAGTACATTTTTGATTTCCTAGAAAATACAACTATATTTTTAATTTACGAATGTCTTTCTTTCTGTCATTTGTTTGTTTTAATTATATTAGACGTGACTCTTCGATGTAGGTGTTGGGCGTATCTCATATGGCACTTTACTGACTGACTGAATATTATAGTTGAAATCATGACGAATGCTTCTACTGGGCATATGGTGGGAGATCAGTTTTATATTGTAATGAAGTAATAAGCTGATCCCCCACTAATTAATACTTAATATATGGTTAGGTCTTGAAGGCTGTCACAATGCGTTGAATAAAATAAAGGAAGGTAAAGAAGATCTTTATGTATTATCTATTTATTATACATTAATATTTCGAGATCAATATCTCATCTTCAGAATGGCAGAGAAGCGTGTGTCTGTTCGAATGAGTCCGTGCCTTTCAGGGAACGGACTCACTATTATTATTGATACTTATTATTAATACTTAATAATATAATACATCTCTACCACCTCTAGCTATGAGTTAAATAACAGCAAAGATTGGGTTCTATAGCCTTGGATGACAATCAGTCTACCATACAAAGCAATGGCAACCTACTGCGGAATAATCTTCTGCCCAGTCAGTCATGTCTCGAAAGAGACATGATCGCCCAAAGTGTGTATCACGTATGGCACTTAACTGACTGACTGAATATAATAGTTGAAATCATGATTAATGCTTCTACTTGACATAAAGTTGGGGGGTTAGTCTATTACTTAATAACAATATCACACTGATCCCCCACTTTATGTCCAGTAGAAGCATTAATTCATTTCAACTATTATATTCAGTCAGTCAGGGATCAGTTTTATATTGTTATGAAGTAATAAACTGATCCCCCACTAATTACTACTTAATAATAAATAATATCACGTATAGCACTGAACTGACTAAATTTGCGAATTGTGCTTAGTGACAATTGATTGCTTTCCTCTTGAAAAAAAAATTTTTTTAACGGCCATCCGCAACGAGTTTAGGGTTGTATTTTTTTTTTAAATAATTACCGAAACACTGTAGGATGTGCGTTGTGGTGCATTGGATATCGGCTCGGAACGAGAAATCGGGGAGCCGAGTTCGAATTTCAGCCGAATTCATTGCATTCACTTGCGCGCAAATACCCTTGGGAAAGGTATTAATCCGCCCATTCCTTCCAGTTATGGGTTAAATAACAGGACAGATGGGGTTCTATAGCCTTGGTCGGCAACCGGTCTACCGCAGAAAGCAATGGCAACCTACTGCGGGAAAATCTTCTGCCCAGTCAGTCATGTCTCTTTCGAGACATGATCGCCCAAGCGTGTATCATGTATGACACTTAACTGACTGAATGAAACACTTAAAGCAATCTACCTCAGATGACCTATTGACTTTCTTGATTTCATTTTTTATCTTGAAGAAAAACCAAAATCTACGCAGCCTAACCCTTTTTGCTATCATTTAGATTCATCCGCACCCAAATACCCAGAACCAGCTATCTACACCCAGTTACTCACACCGAGCTACCCACAGGTGAGGTGGCGGTTATATATATCGGTAATAAGTTTTGTGCGTTGTGGTACAATGGATATCGACTCGGAATGACAAATCGGAGAGCCGAGTTCGAATTCCAGTTGAATTCCTTGCATTCACTTGCGCGCAAATACCTCTGGGAAAGATATTAATCCGTCTCTTCCCTCCAGTTATGGGTTAAATAATAAGACAGATTGGGTCCTATAGCCTTGGTCGGCAACCAGTCTACCGCCGAAAGCAATGGCAACTTAACTGCGGGATAATCTTCTGCCCAGTCAGTTATGTTTCTTTCGAGACATGATCGCCCAAAACGTATATCACGTATGACACTTAACTGACTGACTGAATATAATTAAAATCATGATTAACGCTTCTTTTGGGTATAAAGTGGGGGATCAGTTTTATATTGCCATGAAGTAATAAACTGATCCCCCACTAATTATTATTTAATAATATCACGTATGGCACTGAACTAACTGAATAATCTTTACGTGCTAAAACAAATGAGAGCATAATATTCCGTGAAATTGAAGCAGAAATCGCAAGCTTCTTCTGATGGTTATATTTTCTCAGAATGTTTCTTTGCTCCAATCATTCGTTTGAAAAGAAACAAAACAACTTCAAGTCGAGTTTAGAAAGCCGGTCATCTAATTCTGGCGACGTGTCTACCTTCTGCACATTTCTGTTTTCGTCCTCCGTAAACGAACACTCATAACTCTACAGCCGGTACAAATGCTTTCAAGAAATAGACTAAATATTGACGCTATTTCTTTCCACTCAGGCCAAGATTCTGGTAAAGACCTTCAGTAAACGCTCATAAACGCCGCCAAAGAGGATGTCCCTCATTTGAAGGTCACATCTATTAATCAGATCCTAATGCAAGGTTTATTTGAATAGTTTAAAATTATTACGTTTGTTGCATAACATTTTTTCGGCTTACTATGGGAAATATAGGCGGATGTGCGTTGTGGTGGCCCAGTGGATATCGGCCCGTACCGAGAAATCGGGGAGCCGAGTTCGAATTAAATTTCTTGCATTCACTTGCGCGCAAATACCCTTGGGTAAGGTATTAATCCGTCTCTTCCCTCTAGTGATAGCTATAAGTTAAATAACAGAACAGATTGGGTTCTATAGCATTGGCTTGCAACCAGTCTACCGCAGAAAGTAATGGCAACCTACTGCGGGATAATCTTCTACCCAGTCAGTCATGTCTCTTTCGAGACATGATCACCCAAGCGTACTTAACTGACTGATATGATATATTTATATAAATATAACAAATATTATGCGAGGGGTAGTAACTGTTTCGGATTTGAAGTCGTTAATCTCATTTGGGATGTGCAGTGCGGAGTAATGAATTAGTGGCTCGGAACGAGAAATCGAAGAACCGAGTTTGAATTCCAGTCGAGTTCATTACCTTCACTTATGCGCAAATACCATTGTGAAAGGTATCAATCCATTCGTTCTCCCCTCAGAAGATCGGACTGGGCAACCAGTTTATCACAGAAAGAAACGGGGAAATCTTCTGCCTTGTTAGTCATAAATCAAAAGAGACAGGATCCTACAGACGCGTATCACCTATGACTAAAGCTCATTTCATAATACCAGTTGTACTGAGTTTTAATTCAAACCCAAAGTTTGATTTCCAGTTGCCAATCACAGATTTTCAATCTTCTCTAGAACCGAGCAGTAATAAAAATTATTTACTTAGCTAGAATCACAGGGATGTGTCTTTTCACCGGATCTGTTCAACTTATACAGCAAGAATATTTTGAGGACACGAGAAGTTATGCCTGGATTCGTCATCGGAGGCCACAATCTAAACACCCTAAGGTACGCAGATGATACAATGCTGATAGTAGACACAGAAAGGAAACTACAAGACCTCCCACAGAAGGTAGCAGAAGAAAGTAACAAGAAAGGACTAGAAATAAACTGCACGAAAACTGAATGCATGGTCATCAGTAAAAAGGGCAGCCCAAAATGCCAAATACAGGGTTGGGGATACCAGAATCAAGCAGACACAAAAATTTAAATTACCTGTGAAGCGTTATAACAGAAGACGGAAAGTGCGACACAGAGATCCGAAGGCGAATTGGCATGGCGAAGGAAGCATTCCAGAAGTTGAGTAAGGTATTAAGAAACAGGACAAATTCGCTAGGAACTAGGAAGATAGTAGTGGATTGTTACGTGCTGCTCGTTCTTCAATATGGCAGTGAATGCTGGACAATACCATCAAAGATGAAGGAAAAACTTGAAGCAACTGAAATATGGTTCTACAGAAGGATGCTGCGAATCTCATGGATCGAGCATGTGAGCAATGATGAGGTGTTAGAAATGATGGAAACAAAAAGAAAATTAATACTGAGCATCAGGAAGAGACAGCTTAAGTTCCTGAGACACGCATTGAGGAAGGAGGGCTTGGAGAATCTGATACTAACAGGCCAGATAGAGGGGAAAAAGAGACAGGGGAAAGCAACGGATAACATATTTGAAGGACCTAATCAGGTGGATGACGGAACGAGGATTGAATGGTGTAACAGGGGGAGGCGTACTCAGAGCCACCAGGGATAGGGAGACGTGGAAAGCTATGATCGCCTATGTCCTGAAGGGACAGGGCACATAGAAGAAGAAGAAGAAGAAGAAGAAGCTGCATTCGAAGAATTGCTATCCATCCCCATTTTAGGGGCTCGTAGCTTAATTAATGTATTGAAAAAAAAACTTACAGGGAAATTATTTTTACATGTAACAAGATCATTTCTAAATATTTTCATAATTCATTGTCATTGCTGCAAAGATTATTCGTATAAGCAACAATTGTTATGGAATAAATGTAGACATCGCCTTCTATTGCCTTTATTTTATATAAGTTGGCGATCGTAACCACGGACTTTCATTAAAACTAGTATGGGAAAACGATTGAAAAAATAAGTTTAAAATTTATTTTATTTAATTAAATTGATTTTTAATATCGTCTTTAGAATTATCAGTTTAAACTCAGTGAATAAACATTTTGATACAAATTTGAATTTATTTTAAAAGAAAATTCGGCTTTTAAGATAAAGAGGATCCAAGTGAAATGGGTTTGATGGTTACTTCCTTTCTTTTTGACTAACTTTCAATGCGAAGTGGAGAATTGTCGTGAAAGGTTAATGGTAGTCTGCTGCTTGTATCAAATTTCTTTCATGTTGTTTTGAACAGTGAAGCCACAATTTTTGATCCAGAGAGACGCATTCATTTCCAAGAACAGAAATATTTTATTTTATTTTTTGGTTTTCCCAGTCATTATGTTTACCATTCGTTGCATTGAAAGACAGCCAACATAAACTGGAAACTAAAAGGCTGCTCTCATTGGGAAAAAAAACCTTGAAGACCTGAAGTTTATTTAAGACAACCTAGCTGCAGTGACAACGAAGAAAAAAAACAAGCACCACCACCCCGAATCCTACACCATTCTCAAACATGTGCATTTCTAGCAAAACAGCTCAGTCTTCCTGCATCAATCTGCCTACCAAATCTACTAAATCTATCTAAACTTATTTATAAATTGAACTTTGTCTGTGTGTATGTGTGTGTGTGTCCGTTACCTATAGACTCCGAAACGGCTGAACCGATTTTCTTGAAAATTTACACAGTTGTACTCTAAGCGTCTGCGAGTATTCTTAGCTAAGTTTTGTGGCGAGGTACTCCCGATAAATATCGAAAATCGATAATCGAATAAATCGGGTTATAGAAGGAGTGGTCCGATTGTAATCAAATTTGATACACTCATAGACAAAGACATAAGAAACGATATTCAGAAGTTTGAAGGTTGCAGTTCTTACAATAGTGTAGAAAATCTATAATATATATATATAAGGCAAGACGTTTGTGTGTATGTCTGTTTATCTGCCTGTATATCTGTATTTTTTTCAGCCCTTTTATTTTAGTTTTTGCTTCGGGTTTGGCTCTAAGTAGGTATAATTGTAGTTCTTAGTCTCAGCCATGATACCATTTGCTCAGAGGACTTATTCAAAATTCAGTTTACGACTAAAGAAACTTATTTAATATCGATACCAGGAAATCAAAATTTGACTTACATCCATTCATTTTTCTTTCAATCTACGGTTTCGCTTTAACTGGAAACAACTATTGCTTTTTAGTCTTTCGTGTCAACGTCCAAAGAGTCTGAGCTCCAGGACCATGGATTAGTTTTAAAGTTTTCATTACACCCGAGAAACGCCGGGCTCTACTGCTAGTATATATATATATATATATATATATATATATATATATAATCACCTGCATGTATATATTAATGTATATTTGGGCAGCAACCTTTCTTTCAAACATCTTTCATTAAATACGACCGACAAGAAAGATTTAATAAAATTTTAATAATCTTATCCAGCATCATAGCATTTTCCAGTTTTGTTGGACATTAAGGAATATAAAAATTGTCCATAATTTTTATTGTTCCATGTGCTTCGGCCACTTCTATTGCCAATTTATAAAACGGTGTTTTGCTTCTGATGTTGTTATTTTTCCTCAGGTATTCACTGTTACTTCGTAATTTAATACTTTTGTGTTGTTTTTGAAAAAGAAGCGTTCATTGCAAATCTTTACGTGCTGCACGTGACTGGAATTCGCCTGAACAACTTTCTATTTTGAAAAAAACTTTCAATGCTCTATTTTCGCAATTAAATAATGTTAGCTGATGGTAGGAAGATCATTTTTTTTTATATATAGTGTCTCACTAATAGAGAGTTGCTTCTGATATTGTGAATTATATCGAATTCTTGTCTTTTAAGTCAGATTTTCCTGAATGTTTCTTTCAAATTATGAGTTAATATATGACACTTTGACTTGATAAGTGACATGTGAAGGTGATGGTGTATTCAATATAGGTAACTAATTTGTGATAAGAAACAGTCTTGATGCACTATATTGCTCATCGCTAGTTTTGATTTGATGGGATTATTTGGATTAGTGACAAGGTGTGTGATCTTCCATTTTATGTAATATATTGAAAATTTTATGTTTTTCAGGAATTACAACAGGAATGTGGTCAATTGAACATGTTTCACGTTTATATATATATATATATACTCCGATATTTGGAAGATCAAAAGCAAGCTTTATTGCCGATTTGATTTCTTCAATGGGATTATTTAACTACAAAACGTACAACTCGATCGATGTCGGGTCAGAATGCTGACCTGACATCTCAGTTTTAACCACTTTCCCCTCCGCCGCCGTGGCTTACTTTCCCTTCACCTGTCCTATAAATATTTTCATGGGAATTGTTCTGATGATTCTTCTTCCTTGGTACCTAGACGAATTTCATCACAATACTAGATTGACAGCTAGATTTCATTATATATTTCAGTTCAAATTATGAGATGTCACTGTAACTGTTAAATTAACAATTTATTGTATTTACATTATTCGGACTATTGTCCTCATCTTTGCTGTCATTTGTATGACGTTTCAGCCGTTGTACGCTCCGGCCTTCTTCAGGTGCTAGGAATTTCGAAACGAACCCTTTATTATAATCACTGGGGTATATGAACTGAGCTCTAGTAAAAAAAAAAAAACTAGAGAAAACCATTAACATCAGAAATACTAGATATGAGCTGTGGTAAAAAATACTAGAGAAAACTATTAACATCAGAAATATTAGAGAAAACCATTAACATCAAAAAATTGCAATACGAACTCTGGTAAAAAAAAGGTTTACTGGACATTAGGTTTATAAGTTCCTTAAATTCAGTTGTTCCTTAAGAACACATGTCCCGGTAGATATAGACGTTAGTTAGTTCCTGACTTGACTCTTGAGAATTCAATACCAGGCTACAGCAGTGGTGAACAAGTAACTTGCATGGTTAGAGGGAGGTAACTCATGACTTCCAATCGAGGCTTTACGCAATGAATGTGGCTCATATACCCCAGTGATTGTAATAAAGTGTTCGGTTCGAAATTCCTAGCACCGTCCACTCCACAGAGGAAGGTCATAACAAGAATGCTCACTCGACGTTTGTCAAGGGTATGTGGTAATTACGCTCGACATCTTTTCTCTCTGTGGACGGTCGCACTTGCTCAGTATTTTATATCATTTGTAGATCATTTAGGAATTCACTCCCGGATGTGATTCTGGGCTTTTTATTTTGTTTTTATATGTTTCCTAGTTTTCTATTGGCAGAAAACCATTTTGCATCAAGGTGTGAAATTTTGCGAGTTTTGTGTGTGTTAAGCAAAGATTGTAAAATCGAGGAAGATTTATTTCTGACAAAATCAGTGAGTCAGTGCTTAGCATTTGAATTTCTAAATCTAGAACTTGTTTTATTCACTACATGTTAACGTTGTTACCGTTGAAGATGTTAACACCCTGCTGCGCTACCTAAAGAGCCTAATGCTCGGCGCACTGGCTTCCATTCAACGCAACAGACCGGGTAATACAAATGAGATAGACAGATTCTCTAAAAAAAGGACTCTCGTCTTCTGCGGTATGCACTGCTGCAGTAGATAATGGAGGTTGCTTATAAGTTTTCTTAGCGCCACAAGCTTAGTCAATGAATCCATCACAGAGCAGAACAGAGGAAGCGCTACGCCAGGGGTGAGCAAATGTCTATTTCACTTGTGGTCCTGGGACATTGAAAATCCCATTTCGGATGTTTGTTCACGAAACAAAACCATGATAATCTGATATTATTATTAACTTATGCGCTAAGGTAGATGTTTTGAGTTTGAGTTTTGTTTAACGGCATATCAACCTCTGTGGGTTATTTAATGTCAAAAAGGTAGGGGTTTTAAGGTATTTATTAATGTTCAGTTATAGTGAATTTAGGTTGATTTTGTCAGATTTTAACGAAAATTTTGTTTATATACTTTTTTATTTTAGAAAACTGAAAATGTTTTCTAATTTTGTATTCAAAAATGCTTTGCTGAGAATCATTTTTTTCTTTCAAAAATGTGTTATGGTAATAATTCCTTCTTCAAAAATGCATATTTTTCTATAAAAGTTTTATTTTTCTTATATATTTTTCTATAAAAGTATATTTTATACTTTTATTATGGCAATAATTTGTTTCTTCAAAACTGTATTGTTGGTAATATTTTTCCTTCAAAAATGTATATTTTCTATAAAAGTCTAGTTTTATACTTAATAGTGTTTTGACCCCAGTTTAGGGATACACTATTTGCACATAGCTGGTGCCCTAACGGGTGCTATTACCCTGGGTCAAGGTTGGACCTGGGAACAGCAGCAATTAAAAAATGGTTTCCTGCTCCTCACAACCTCCCAATCAGAGGCCTTGCTGCCAGATGCTGTTTACGGTCATAAGGTGGATGTCTTTGTTGATTCAATATATTTATTTTAGTTATAAATGTACTTGTAAGGTTCCTAAGTCTACTGTTTTGTGAGGTATGTAGAGGCGCACTTAGAAACAATTATAAAAGTCTTTGTTTATTTGTTTGTTTGTTTGTTTGTTCTAAAAAGTATTAAAATAATTTTATAGCGGTGACACGTGCAAATATTGTAATGTTAGCAAAACAAGTGCCACCCAAAATTCTTTTGCTAAAATAAAACCAATTTAGAAAAAAAGAAGTTTCTGTATTTTTATTCCCTAAGACATTAACAAATGCAAGCTGTTCTTTGTAATTAAAAAAGAAGCCAAACTGAATTCCGACCGTTATATGTTTGGGCTTGGTCAGTGTCGAATAATTTTATCTTAATAAAATAAAAGGTGAACAATCTGCAGTGAATTAATTTTTAGTTTCTTTTTTAACTTCTTTAAACAAAATCTGGTGATAACCTTTGCTTCTGATGTGTTTTATTCCAATAATCTGTAGCAAGCCTTGACACATCGTTTGCAATCTTGATATATTAAACTGTTATCAAGACACCGATGGAAACCTATTCATGATCTTAGGTGTAAAACAAAGATAAAATCAAATATCTGTTGAACTGGTAGCTTATTAGACTGGAAGCTGTATGGTTGAAGATTTCCCATCCAGTGATATAGGAACCCAGGTTAGCTGAGTTTCTGAGATGAAATGTTACGACGATTTGTTGAGTTATATGAACTGGCATCTTCATCTTTATTGTTTTAATTTTCATGTTTCATTCTATAGGGTCTCGGATCATTTTTAGGTAGTTATTGCATCCGATAATTTTTATTCTTAAAAATCCCTGTAACACGATTTTCAGGTGGCTGCTATTCATTTTCAAAATAAGAAAAGATTTCTCTAAAATTGGAGAATACACTTAAAGTTGCCGAAATCTCAACAGGTGGAAAAACACAAATGCGAAGTTTACTGAGTACAAAATTAGTTTTAAGTAATTTCATCAACGTGATTCGAGACAAAATATCTGTCAACGGATTTTGACGATGGGTGACCCTAGGTCGAAATGAGACCTTGACAGTTTCCTGTGTACTGGGTTACCAGGACAGTTGATAAGCGCAGGCAAACAAATAGAGGGAGTGCGTTTACTATTGGCAGTCAAAATGGTTAAATGTTGGTTAGTTGTTTTGTTTTTATGGCATAGCAACCTCGGCGGGTCATTTATTGCCAACTAAATTTTATTTATTTATTGCTGGTAATACCTTTTTCTTTTCAACAATTTATTGTTGTTTTTATCTAAGTTTTTGTGTCTACTAATACTTTTTCTTTTCGAATATCAAGATTCATTGGGATTTGTTTTTAAGGGCAGGGTCCCCAAGTTCTACCCTGTTATTTAACCCATAACTGGAGGTAAGGGACGGATTAATACCTTTCCTAAGGGTACCAGTGCTTAAGTGAATGCAGGGTATTCAACTGGAATTTGAACTTGGCTCACCGATTTCTCTTTCCGAGCCGATATCCACTGCACCACAACGCACATCCGTCACTAAACGCTTACAGCACCTGGTATTCCCAAGCAGTCACCCTCCTAAGTACTGACCAGGCTCTACGTTGCTTAACTTCGGTGATCGATCGAGAACCCGTGTATTCAACGTGATATGGCCGTAAGCCGGTTAAATGTAATTGTTTTAATTTCGAGCTGGTTAAAGTTATACAGGGAGAGAAATGAAAACCTTACGCATTCCTTTCTACCCCGGTCGGAGTGCCTGTTTAACAAAATCAGAAGGCAAAACAAAATTAATCAGTCGGCTCCCGTATCTTAGAAGAAGATATTGGAAAGACATTTTAAATACGGTCAGCCGGAAAACTCACCTGCTGCTAGAAATAGAAAAAGACAGGAGAGAGAAATATTTCAAATTCAACCAATTGATCGTACCTTAGAAATAATACAACACGAATATTCTACTGAAATACCAACCAATTGATATTTCTTCCTTGTTATTTATTTTGACTTGCTTGTAATCTTGTAATTATTCGATATATATAAATATATATAAATCTACATCTTGTCGTTGCGGTCTTGAATCTGGTTTTTATCATATACCATTCCCTGGCAGGTCTACGCCAGCCTCGTCCAGTGGTAATAAGCGGTACTGTTTTGGTTAATCCAAGATCAACAACACAACGTGGGCGGAATCGGCCAAATGTCACGGATGTTGACTGGACTCTATTTCTTCATTGATCAAACTACTTGTATGGTATAAAAAAAGTATTTCTAATTTGAGATTTATTTATTTTATTTGCATTATTCAAAATCGGACTAATACCACAACGTTTTGGCCTTTGTACTCTCCAGCCTTTTTCGGATAGCCTTTTGAGAATTTCAAACACAGCGCTTTAATCCTTGAAGATTCACTGGATCGAAAGACAGATTGATAAGACCAGATAGCACATCAATGTTCTGATAATAATAACAAAGATGGGGACATTAGTCCGACTGTAAATAATGTGATAACATGACATATTTCTTAGATCTTTATCAACAGCATTCGGGATAACCAAGGATAATCTCTCGAGACTTTTGTTGTATAGCATGTTGTGGTGCCGTAGATTTCGGCTCGGAACGACAAATCGGAGAGCCGAGTTCAAATTCCAGTAGAATTCTCCCAGCATTAACTTACGCGCAAATACCCTTGGGAAAGGTATTAAACTGTCTCTTTCCTTCAGTTATGGGCTAAATAACAGGACAGATTGGGTTTTCTAGCCTTGGCTGGCAGCCAGTATAGCGCAGTGTGTAATGGCAACCTACTTCGGTATAATCTTCTGCCTTGTCACTCATGTCTTTTTCGAGACATGATCGCCCAATCATATATGGCACTTAACTGACTCACTGACTCCATGTTTAACCATCTATTTACAACTTCAGGTAGCAGAGTTTTGCATTCAGAGTTTTTCTTCTCCTCGATTGGTTGCCCTGCTATTTATTTTATAGCTAATAGAAGAAACTGATTCATATATTTCCCCAGTTTTCCTGTACTAGCAGTATAGCCCGGCGTTGCTCGAGCGTAATGAAAGCTTTAAAACTAATCCATGGTCCTGTAGCTCAGACTCTTTGGACATTGGCACAAAAGACTAAAAAGCAATAGTTGTTTCCAGTTAAAGCAAAACCGTAGACTGGAAGAAAAATGAATAGATGTAAATCAAATTTTGATTTCCTGGTATCGATATCAAATTTTCTACACTATTGTAAGAACTGCAATCTTGAAACTTCTGAAAATCATTTCTTATGTCTTTGTCTATGAGTGTATCAAATTTGATTAAAATCGGACCATTCCTTTTATAACACAATTTTTTCGATTATCGATTTTCGATATTTATCAGGGGTACCACGACACAAAACCTAGCTAAGAACACTCGCAGACGCTTATAGTACAACTGTGTAAATTTTCAAGAAAATTGGTTCAGCCGTTTCGGAGTCTATAGGTAACGGACACACACACACATACACGCACACACACAAAGTTCCATTTATAAATAAGTGTGGATTAATGTGAATGCAAAGAAGTTGCCCGAAATCCTCTTTCCTACTCGTTAACCATTACACAGACTGTATCTCTGATAATAAAATATTATGATAAATAATGTAAATAATGACAACTCTTCGTCCCAAAATTTCAGGCAGTGATTTATTTTTCATTATATAATTATTTTATAATAAAAATTTCTGCCGGCAGACAAATCGCTCTGATTTGAACAACGCGAAAGTGAACCTTGAAGTAAATATACTAAGGATTAATAAATATGATTTTTATACGTGGAAGGTTGAAGAGTCAACTGACGGATTCAACAAAGAAAATCCTAATCTAAATAATTCATTGAATTTTAAGGAAACTTACGTAACATTGCATTCACTTACGCGCAAATGCCCTTGGAAAAGGTATTAATATGTCGTTTTTCACTCCAGCTATGGGTTAAATAAGCTGGACTGATTGGGTTTTCTAGCCTTTAGTGGCAACCAGTTTGCTGCAGAAAGTAATGGCAACCTACTATGGGAAAACCTTCTGCTGAGTTAGTCATGTCTCTTTCGAAACATAATCGCCCAAGTGTGTATCGCGTATGGCATTTAACTAACTGATCTGACATTTACTTAATGAAAAAATCCCATCATAGTATCGTTTCGTAAAATTTATTATTCCTTTATTCGTAAAATCTGTTAATCCTAAAGAGATTTTTTTTTGTTTTGTTTTTATGGCATATCAACCTCGACGGGTCATTTATTGCCAACTAAATTTTATTTATTTATTGCTAGTAATACCTTTTCTTTCAACAATTTATTGTTGTTACCAACAAAACTTTTTTGAATGAAAAACCGTTACTAACAAAACATTTTTGAATAAAAAAAACCGTTACCAATAAAACTACAATCCTCCCCCCAAAAATATAAACAAACAAAAACAATAAAACAATAAAAACAATAAAACAAATAAACTAAATAAAACAAATCAAAACGATTTTCAGCATTAAATGACCTAATGAAGGTTGATATGCTGGTTAAATTCAATCAAATCAATCAACCAACCAACCAACCAACCAACCAACCAACCAACCAACCAACCAACCAACCATTCATGATAGTATGGAGAGTAACTAGCTCACAAAACTTTTGTACCTTCTAGCTGAGTGATAATAAGAATGTGTTGCGTTTTCCTTTTCTTTATCATATGTCATTTTCTTTTTGCCTCTCATTAACATGTCTGATGCTAACCTCCAGAAGAGTGACTCATCGCTTTCTGCTGACACGAAGTGGAAAGATTATATTGAATTAATTGCTACGTCTGCTGCTAGGTAAGTTGGTTCATTGCGTCGTGGTAGACATTTTTCTCTCCTAAATCTTCACACATTTACAAGTCTGCTATTCGCCCATGCATTGAATATTGCTGCCAAATCGGCTCTGGTGCTTCTGCTACGTATTTAGAGTTTCTTGATAAAATCCAAATAAAAATTTGGAATGTTATCGTTTTTGACTTGGCATCTAGGTTTCAGTCCCTTTCCCAATGTTATAATATATATTCTTTATACCTATTCTATAAATATTTTCATGATAAATATTCTTACAAACTTTCCTCTATGGTACTTAGACTTTATGAATATAATTGTAGGTCCTGGGCATGACGGTAAACTACATCCGGCAGCAAGGCCTCTGATTGAGAGGCTGTGAGGAGCATGGAACTACCTCTTAGTTGCTGTTGTTCCCAGGTCCACCCTGACCCGGAGTGGTAGAACCTGTTAGAGTCCTAGCTATGGGTAAATAGTTCACCCCCAAACTGCGGTCAAAACACCATGAAAGTATAAAAATAGACTTTTATAGAAAAATGTAAATTTTTGCAGGAAAAACAATTATTACCAAAACACATTTTTGAAGGAAAAAAATGTTACCAGCCATACATTTTTTTAATACAAAACTAGAAAACATCTTCATTAAAATTTTTCGTCAAAATCTGATTAAATCAACCTTCTCACTATAAGCAAGTATTAAAAAAAATAACTTTCAGCCCACCTTTTTGACATAAAATAACCCACAGTGGTGGATATGCCGTTAAACAAAAACTCAAACTCAAATAT
Source organism: Ascarosepion bandense (assembly GCA_037127315.1). NCBI lineage: Eukaryota > Metazoa > Mollusca > Cephalopoda > Sepiida > Sepiidae > Ascarosepion > Ascarosepion bandense. The sequence goes on from JBBBDQ010001524.1 coordinate 527,410, forward strand.
AAGTGCAGCATTAGACCGGGTAGCTGAGTCTCATCATTTGACACTTGAAATGGGTTGATGACACAGTTTATTCTATCGCACGTCTCGCTTGTAGAACTCTCTCTCTCTCTCTCTATCTCTCTCTCGCTCTCTCTCTCTCACACACACACACACACACATTGCCTTTGCTTCCAACTTTAATCTTCAAAAATTTAGATGCAATGTCAATCGTTACCTTTTGGTTTCTTAATTCCTAATATTTTATTGTTTAAAAATGATTTTCTTTTTCTTAAATTCTTTAACTCGCAGTACCCCTTGATTTTTGTTTTTAATGTTCATGTAATATCGACGAATGTCGTCGATAGTTTGTTAGTATAATTTCTTTTATAGTACTGCTTATGATATAAATAATAGTTGGAAAATATTCACCTTTTACTAGAGGAAAACTGCAAGGAACTGGTATTAACATCACTGAGACTCGGTTACAAAGATAAGACCTTTAACAATTTTATGGGACTTTACAATACGCACAGGAAGAACAATCAAAGCTAATCGTCTAGACATCGAGGATCAAAGACCACAAGAAACAGAATGTCCTTTCTTATTGACTTAGTAGTCCTTACAGATTGTAATGCACCTTTGAAGATCTTCGAAATACAAGGATCTTCCAATGGGAATCTTTAAAATGTAGCACATGAAAACATCAATACGTCCAGTTGTAGTTGGAGTCCTCGGATTGATTGGAAAAGGGTTCCGATATACCTATTTAGGTGATTCCTGGTATCTCATGCTTTACAGAAATCCCCAAAAAATGTACTCACAAGTACAGCTCGAACATTTCGAAGGCCTTTATCTGTGTAAAATGTGTGATTTTCTTTTGTTTGTTTTTTGCAAAAATGATCAGTAAAAGATGTCTTTTCTGACCTTATATCTCAGGTTAGGATGTGGAAGGAAATATATATACAATCAAAAACCAAGAAGAAAAACAATAATTTTAATTTTGTTTGAATAAATAATATTATCATGGAATTATAGAGTAGTTCTTTTATCGTCTGCTCTCCTTAATAGTAATATTTTTATATACTCTAACAGTCAGTAACCTCCTTGCATTCTAGTGACTTTACTGCCTTGCGTGGGGTGAAATGATTCAAAATATAAAGATAGAAGGGGCCATTTACGGATAATGACAACCTGCAGCAGTGAACATCTAGTATGCCTCAACTTGTAAAAGATGTAGAACGGTTTTTGAGACATTTCTTTCGGTGAGGGAAGGATTGATTTTATCTGCTATCAAATATGGCATTCTATGATTTTTATTAGAATAAATTTATTTGGTGTTGATTTAACTGCACATCAAGTGATTTACTGGAGCCTTCTGTAATGTTTTCATTTCTGATTAAAGCTATTATCTGTGACAAGCTGTTCATTCCAATGGCCGATAGGCACATACCAACAGTTCGTCGGCCTGTTCTCCGGTGATGACTGATAAATCAGTGATGTGATTTCTTTCGAATTATGCTCAGTTTGTTTTGAGGAAATTTCGACTTTCTTGGTGTCTGGGAGATTTGGGTTTGTTTTTCTTTCCACATTTCAGGACAAACACAACAGATCCATGTTGCTTTCGCAAAAATAGTTTTCATACCAACTTGAGATTTGCTTATATACAATCTCGCTGGCTTGCAATAAGAATCAACTTTTCTGGATTTACACGTAAAAAATTTATAAACGGAAACCAAATCCAATGTTTTGTTGTAACGATGTGTTAACAGAGAGTTCAATCCACAGTCGCGTTTGGTATACTTCATCAGAACAAATGAATAAATCAATTATTAAACAGATTTTTAAATGAGCTTCAATTCATGGTTCCACAATTTAAATAGATACTACAATATTGTGATGATGACGAAGTGTAACAAGAATGATTTTAACTCTTATCAAGTTTTGGAGTCTTTTTCAAAACCTAAACTCATAGTTTTCAAGTATAAATGCTTAAAAATAAGAAAATAAATATTCGATGCCAAAAATCTAAAATGGCGGGGTATTTTTTTCAATACTTAAAAAAACACCCCGCCATTTTAGATCTTTACCATCGAAAAGAAAACCTTAAACTTGATGGTTATTGACCAGGGTTATAAAAAAGATGAATGTACTAATTTTCATGAATTATAAGCGTTTTCGTTTGATGAGGAAAACAAAAAGGCCCCAAACTTGCTATACTGTTATTTTTTCCTATTTCAAACTTTTGACAATATAAGCCTCTTATTCGGACAAAGCCACAATATTCTGTCAACGAGACTGATTTGAAACGCAACCAAAAAGAATACGAAGCCGACCATTCAGGATGAAAGCCGAAATGTTTTAATTATTCAAGGTCAAGGTCATTGTTGTTATTTTTTTCTTTTTAGGCTCTCATACCTTAAAATTATGAACGATAGCTTTTGGTACTGAAAGACAGATGCAAACGCTGAAAGAAAGAAAGAAAGAAAGAAAGAAAGAAAGAAAGAAAGAAAAAGAATTGTAACAAACTATGGACGATAGCTTTTGGCAATGAAAAACAGAGACAAAAGTTGAAAGAAATAGAAAGAAAGAAAAAGGGAAAGAAATAGAAATAAAGAAATTGACTGAACGTGAAAACGAAAAGAAGCAAAAAAGAAAAGAAGCAAAAAAGAAAGGAAGCAAGAAAGAAAGAAAGAAAGAAAGAAAGAAAGAAAGAAAGAAAGCAAAAAAGAAAGAAAAACAAGTGTAACAAAAATAAAAAATAAAAATCTTAGTTATGGAAAGCATTGTCTCATGAGTTTGGTTTCAGCGAATTTATTTCGTCATTCAGCGACTGAGAATCTATCTTTTTCCCATTGTTTTGTTTTTCCTCTTTTACTTGGGCTCTACATGCAAACTGAATTATTTGCTTTCATTGGCAAAGGCAACTGGAAAAAAAACAACAACCTGCAGACACTATTTTATCAAAATGGCATTTAAAATAAAGAAAAGAAATCGGGCAGAAAAAAAAATCTGTTGACATTTGAACCCACATTATTTTGTCTCATTTTAATTGTGAATAGGTCCCTTTTTGTGCCCTACAAAAAGATAATTACTGGCCTTCTCTTGTGTCGCCTGTTTGTTCCAAAATAAATGTTTGCATCATTCGCTTAACTCTTATTCACATTATCAACAAAACACTGATTATTATTTTTTCCTTCTTTTCTTTCTTTTCGTATCATTCTCTTTCTTTTAATTTAATGTATATTAATTTTATTATTATTATTATTAGTAGTAGTAGTAGTTGTTGTTGTTGTTGTTGTTGTTGTTGTTGTGGTGGTGGTGGTGGTGGTGGTGGTGGTGGTGGTGGTGGTGGTGGTAACCTTCTTCCTTTTCTTCCGTCGTTTATGCTTTCTTTTTCCTTCCTCTTTTTATCTTCTCATCATCATAATCATAATGTTGTTGTTGTTGTTGTTGTTGTTGTTGTTGATGATGATGATGATGATGATGATGATGATATTTCAAGCTAAGTTGTGTTTGAGTCACTTGTCAGCGTTAAAATTTTAAAAAAAACAGAAGCTGATCTCATCCTCTGCAGAGTTCGTCTGTATTAGTCTCGAGACGCGTCTCTCAATCCGTATTAAAACCTGGGGACACTAGTGCACCCGAAAATGTAACCAGGTGCAACCCAAGAGTAAATTATTACTATTTTTTTAATATTTATAAAAGAAAGCACAGGTTTCAGACAATCTATATATAGATATAAGACAATCTGCGAGTCTGTGTGTGACTATTCCCTATGCACATCTACATTTTTTTAAGCTACGCCATTCAAACTTTCTAGGGACACATATCTACAGGGAAGCCAGGTTGACATACTTTTTGAGTTTAAGTTCAGCAATTTTCCCTTTCGCACTTTTACTTGTTTACATTTGCTTCGTAAAACATCTAAGATCTAAGATGGTTGCTGAATTACGTCACAGAAATAAAAAAAAAAGGTGTTTTTTCAAACAAAAATAAAATATGTAAAAAATAAAAGTAAAAAAGTGTCTGTAATTCGTGTGGCATTAATGTAACTGTTTCCTCTAAAATTAAATTTCTGAACTGAGAGCGTAATAGTTTTTATATTTCTAATTTCAGTAAAAGAAAATAAATAATTTTTCTTTTTATCTTAAATTCATTTAGTCAACAAAAAAATGTAAATATTTTCCCCCGTATTTTTGAAACAAAAACAAACGCAATGTTGTTTACAATGTCATACAAAACATCAAATCACGTTTACGCAAAACAAAAGAAAATAGATTTTTTTTCTCCTACTACTATAATGTTCTGAGTTGCACGGGCAACGCCGGGCTATGATGCTAGTCATACTTGAATGCGCAATGCGATGTCGTAAAAATAAATGCTCATTTCAGGAGACATCTTCATTATGTTCCCGTTTTCAAATTTCATGATTTATTTTTCTTGATTAAAATTTAAAGTTACCCCCAAGATTTTTAGTTACCCTTACATGTGCACCCTTAAGTAAAAAAATTGAGAATAAAACAAATTAGAATATTGATGACGATTCGTTTTCGGGTTTTGTTTCTGGACAATGAGGGACGTGTGTGTGCCTATATGTGTGTCGCTGTGCATGCCCTAGTGTGTATCTCTGTCTGTGTGAATCTCTGTTTGTGCGCTTATAAGAAAAGCAGATAATTTATTTATGTGTGCGTGTATGTATTCATGAAGACATGCATATATATATGTGTGTGTGTGTTTGCGTGTATATATATATACAGCCATCCGAAGACAGATCCGTTTCGCTGTATCACAGCTCATCAGTACGGTTAGAGATGCGATTGCTTGATAAACAGGATTGAAACCCAACCGAATTGACATTAGTCGGCAATTCTGCCTCTGAGCTATGGGTGCGGTAGAGGAAGGTGAACTTTAGCGTGTTTAATACAACGCAAACACACGCCAGTTGCCGAGAGTGTTCAAATTCATTACTGAATTTCTTTTTTATGTATATCATTCCTCTATAGTGCTCAATCAGCGTGTGAGAGAGTGTATATATATATATATATATATATATATATATATATATATATATATATATATATAATGCTCTCATTACGATTGAGTTTTCTAGAAAATAAAATTTTTAAAACACTTTCCACTTCTGCGATATAAGCATTAGTTCTTGAGAAATGAATTGAGTTCTTTCGGTGACTAGCGTGTGTATACACTGGTTATATATATATACAAAACGTTAAAATTTCCCTTCTGAAATTCCATGTGCCTTTGGCTTAGGGGGTAGCGAGTCCGACTGACACCAAATCATTCGTGTTTTGATCCCTTCCAGAAGCAAGTAGATGTGATACACCAAAACAGACTTGGATGTGGATGACTAATATATATACGATTGCAATATTAATTCCTGTTAAAATAAAAGACAATAAAGCAAGCCAAGTAAACACAAGATTACAGTAAAATAAGACAAAAGAACAAAAACTACACATATTTTTACCATTTTTCTTTTCTTTTCATATCACCTTCGAGTGAAATATTACGATGAAACATGATACAATATTAAGGCAAAACTTTAAAATGGCCGGAAAATATATCGATCATAAAGTAGCAAAATGTGTTTTGATCAAAACATATATTACCAAAATGACTCTTTCTTACTTGTATAATAAAAATAAATAATTAGTAGATATTACGTAGTATTTGTCAATGGAAGAAATCGGAAGATATTTCCTTGACGCGTGGTCTTTCGATAGAACTCAGCTAGTTCCCGCCGAGATAATCATGGCTGGATATATTATCTTTTCTCGAAACTTGGAATGGCCGTTTGTTTACTTATTGTCGGCGATGAAATCTTACTTCAGCGTTAAGAATTAACAAAACATGCAGAATGTATGACATAGGCAGATAAGAATATATCGTTTTTAAAAAGAAAAACCCATTTTAGGCACCTCCACTAAATCGCTGAAAAATCTGCATAGTATGAATAAAAAGGCTCCAAATGAATAAAAAGAAAATCTTTACATCAAAATGATTATGTTATTATTAAGAAGAAAAATCAAAGTATTTTTCAAATATTTCTTTTAATTTTTTAATCCCGTCTAACATTTTCGAAATTTTGGTAAAATCTTATTTCGGTTCTAGTTAGCAGGTAACCAAATCGTTACGAGAGTTTACAATGGAAAACGTAATATTACATAACTCAGTTTTTTTCCGGTTACGAACAGGTTAATTTATAAATTCTTTCAAAAATAAAATTAATTGTTGGATTTTAATGAAACAAATGAATGAAATTATTTTTTAAACATTTTTATTTTTAAAAAATGTTGGTAAATATATATATATACATTACATCTGTTACCCAGCCTCCACGTAAATTCATGAAATTTCAAGAACTTAAATTTTGTTGAGAAAATTGGTTTTATTAGTTAAACGCAGAACTCATTGAGGAATGTAATCCATCTACTGCTTTTTTTAAACATTTTGCCTTTATTTCCAAAAATCTGCTCCCAATAGTAAAATAAAAAATGCAATAAAACTATGGCATTATTTAATTTGATAAGCTTTTAATTACTTTAATAAATATTATATATTAAGGATTTATAGTCTGAAGAAAAAAATTCGATCAACAATGAAATTTTAAAAGAATTGTTTTCATCTTTTTAATTATAATAACTTATAAACTTTCAAAAATATTTTTAAATACTTCAAAGATTTTATGTTGTTAGTTTATTAACTTATTGAGTGAAGATTATATTTACTAATCGAAAATTGAAAAGTTTAATACAAATTGTCGTGTTTTCGTATTTTTAAAATAATTTTTAATTGTTTTTTTTTGTGTATTTGAAGGTATTTTTGTATGATAATTTCTATATATACATTAAAAGATCACGAATTTCATGGTTTCTTGCCCTTACTGCAAAAATTGTACAATCATGTCACTTGTGATCGCCATACACTTATATTGCATCTGTCAACACATTTCAAATGCGGTGGAGAGGTTAGAAAATTCAACTCTGTGTTTAATAAAAAGTTTTATTTTAAATTTCAAGCTATAAATAATTAATAGTTGTGTAAGTCAGATTAATTTAACATTAAATTTGCTAATTTTCTAAAAATAAGTTATATTTTATTTTTGCAAGATTTTTAAAACCGAGAATTAACTTTTGTTTACAAATGTGTCGATCAAAATAACCGAAAACTTGAAAATTTAAAAAAAACATTTCAAAATTTTACACTTCAATGAATATAATTTCTGTTTAAAACATCCGAGTATTTTGCTTACTGGAAATAGTAAATTTAATCATTTAGCTTTCAATTAAAACTAAAATAAAATCTGAAGAAAAATTTTTATTTTTAATAATTTAATTTAAAAGTTAGTTATCGAAAATGAGTGTATGTACCCATTGTAATTGATTAAATAGATATTCAATAATAGTCAATATGAGGACAGAAATTCTAAATAATTCAATTACGTTAAAGATAAATTTAAAAAATACGCGTGTATTTATTTTAAACATTTTTCATTTTCCCGAAAATGAAACCTTCTTTATCAGATTATCTATATATATAAAAGGCAATCTGTGAGTTTGTGTGGGACTGTCATCTATGCAGGCCTACAATTTGTAAGCTACGCCATTAAAACTTTCTAGGGAAACATATCTATAGGGAAGCCAGATCGACACATACTTTTTGAGTTTAAGTTCAGCAATTTTTCCTTTCGCACTTTTTGGCCAATGAAGTCGATTGTTTACATTTGCTCCGTAAAATATCTAAGATCTAAGATGGTTGCTGAATTGCGTCACAGAAATCAAATCACACGTGTCAAACGCGACTAAAATATTTTTTATTAAAAAAAAAGAGTTTTTATATTTAATTTTTATTCCGACGTTTTAAAATTCATTTGGTCAACAAAAAATGTGAATATTTTTACCCGTAATTTTGAAATAAAAGAAATATTTTTTAAAAAAAGGTGTTTTTTCAAACAAAAACAAAATATGTAAAAAATAAAAGTAAAAAAGTTTCTGTAATTCGTGTGGCATTAATGTAACTGTTTCCTCTACAACTACATGTCTACATGTTTAACTATTCTTCGAAAATTTCTGAACTGAGAGCGTAATAGTTTTATATTTCTAATTTCAGTAAAACAAAATAAATAATTTTTCTTTTTATCTTAAATTCATTTAGCCAACAAAAAATGTAAATATTTTCCTCCCCCGTAATTTTTGAAACAAAAACAAACGCAATGTTGTTTACAATGTCATACAAAACATCAAATCACGTTTACGCAAAATAAAAGAAAATAGATCTTTTTCTCCTACTACTAAAATATTATGAGTTGCACGGACAACGCCGGGCTATGATGCTAGTTTTTATATAAACGAGAGATGAACAGAAAAGATATATAGAAATAAGAAAAAATTCGTAAAGAAACACGATTAGGAATTTCGCCCACATTTTACTGATTAAGCATTTAAGACTATCATTAAACAAGCAAAGCAATTTGTCTTCCGAAAAGTTTATGCTTTTCTCTTGTGCTAAATAAAGTAAAATGTATTTTTAGCCAAAAAACTATTGTGTAAACATAATAAGACGTGTTTCTTTTACTCACCAACTGTGTCTGTATTTCTCCTCTTGAAATGTAAATTGAAATGTGTTTTCCCTCTTGAAATATATGTTGTCCGTAAGTGAAGGTGTTTTGTCCATTAATAAATGCATACACGATGAGTTAGACACTTTTGCTCCGGAAATTACTCCGTCCTTTCCAGTCTTCACAATTCCAGCATCAATGACAATCATAATGTGAGTCATAGAAAGGGTTAGGGTAGTGCTTTTCCGAAATCCGATCTATTTTTAGATACGGAAGAAAAATACAAATTATAGAAACACTTGATTTTCACAAATATTTGGGGCTTAACGCAGCGGAACTGTTATTGAAAAAAATAAACAAAAGTTAGTATTTTGGCTTCTCTAAAATTTCTGTTTGTATTTTTTTGTATTATTAGTTACACTCGAGCTGTCCTTCTTGTATTTTTGTTATTATCCCAGAATTTCGGCCGTTATGACCTCCACCCTTTAAACGTTCTTGTTGATCCAGTTAACTCCCAGGGAAATTCGAACAGAACCCTTTCTTTTTATTTTAATCTATGCGTGTTTTCGTATCGCTGACCATGTCTAGGTCTATCCTTTCTAGTTTTCATTTAACATTGCTCATTTATCGCTCACCTCCCACAATTACTAAGACACTAATATTTAATTATCGGTTTTTCTTTTAGATAATTTGTATTAAAACATTCGAATTCCGATCCATATATTCAACTCATATATATATATATATATATATATATATATATATATATATATAACATGAATATATTATTGTTATAATATCACTACAAAAGTAGCTATTTTGTTTTGGCACTACTTGTGTCTTATTAAGTGATGAGGTTTATTTCAAGTTGAAGGGTTTTAAAAGGTTAAAAACAAGCCAAACCCCCTTAATCAGGGAGGTATTGTTGCATAGACAGTGTGGACCAATCAGAATAAAGTAACTTCTAATCTGGAGAATATGTGAGCAGACTAAAAAAACAATTTTAGGGCAATAATATTAATATTTGATTAAATTGACATCAGCATTATTAAGAGACTATTAGATTCACTTTCTTTTTATTGCGAATTTTAAGTTCTAAGTTTAACCAAAAAATTATTAGATTTAGAAAATTCATATATTAAATGAGGAAAAGACATGAACGCACACATATAAACCTACAAACATCCGCACATGGACAAGTAGACGAGTATACACACATACACTAGCAAACAGATAGACACACAAACACGCACACACACACAAGCATTTATATATATATATTTCTACCATAAAAATGTTATAATATCACTACAAAAGGAGCTATTTTGTTTCGATACTACTTGTGTCTTATCAAGTGATGTTGCAGATTTCAAGTTGAAGAGTTTTAAAAGGTTTAAGACTAACCCAAACCCCATCAATGAGGGAGGCATTGTTACATTGTGCCATGGCGGCATCACCCATCACACAGAATGAACTCTTCCAACCATTACATATACCTCCCCTCACAAGAGGTAAGAGGAAGTAACCAGTAGATAGCGCAGATAGCCTGAGGATGTAGCCTGAGAGAATAGCCTGAGGAGAACGCCCTGAACATAGCCGAAGAGTCGTCTACGAACACTGCTACCGTAACGACCATTACGAGTCCCGATTCGAGAGTCGAATTAGGTTGTCCCAAAAATTCGTAAACACTTGCGAAATGGGTCAATCTGGTCCAGCGCAATCGAGACAAGCGATGGGTTCAGAAAGGGCAAGAGACGCCGTCGGTTCCAAAATCAGATCGATTCGGCAAGAAAGTCATGTTGTACGTTTGGTGTTTGAAGGAATCGTGCATTTTGAGTTGGTTCCGAATGGTCGTGCCATCAGTGCTGAACTTTACTGTCAGCAACTTGAGCGGATCTACGAAAAGTTGAAGCAAAAGTACCCGGTTCTGATCAACCGAAAGCGCGCTTTGATGCAGCAGGACAATACCAGGCCACACACCTCCAGAAAGACCAAAGACAAGTTTGAAGAGCTGGACGGCGTTGAGGTTCTGCCACATCCAGCCTACAGTCCTGACTGTGCTCCATCAGATTACGGCCTTTTCCGCTCAATGCAACACTTTCTGAAGGGCCGCCGATTCGACTCGTTTGATGAAGTCGAGGAAGCGTATCAAGAATTCTTTGATTCGAAGCCGGTTGAATGGGACTTTGACCAGATCCGAAAGCTTGCAGATCGATGGCCGAAAGTCTTGGAAAATGATGGTCTTTATTTTGAGCAATAATTTTTGTTGTTTTTGCGAGTAAAATTTCAATTTTTTGCAAGTGTTTACGAACTTCTTTTGGGGCAACCTAATATTACACACTAACCCGTATTATCATTTTACTAACAAAGTTCCAAGTGTTGCATTTTGCCGTGTTTAATATATATGTTCGTTATTTCCTATTTTTGTTGTTTTGTGTTATTCTTGCTGGACTTTTAACCGGGTCGACGACACATAGTCTATATGTTAATGTTTATGAGCGTAAATATATGTTGGTAATTTTTCTGTGTGAGTGTCTATTTGTGTGTATTTATGCCTATAGTTGTCTATATGTAGATCCATATATGTGGTTTTATTCTGTATGCTTTGTGTTATTTTATGTCGCACATTTATTTTGTTTTTACGTGTATATTTGCGTTCGTATATATTTAATTATATTTATATGTTTATGCTCTGGAATATGACTGTGCTTGTCTTGAAATTTAAAACTTCTCCAGCCCACGATGTCTTACGAATTCGGTCTTACATGTAACCAATATATGAAGTGTTCATCGACGTTTATTAACAAGGCTCTAAATCTAACGAATAAATTGACACGTCGCTAAAAACAAAAGTTAAAAATTTGCGTATAAAAGTCTGCCTCCTTCTACCGAGCACACGCAAAAAAGTTTGCTTCCTTCTACCGAGCGCCCATAGCTCAGAGGCAGAATCGCCGACTGACGCCAATTCGGTCAGGTTTCAATCCTGGGTTAAAAAGCAATCGGACTCTGACCTTACTGATGAGCTGTGATACAGCAGAACAGATCTATCTGCGGATGGCTATATATATATATATATATATATATATACTCAGATATTGGAGGGCATCTACATTAAATCCAAACAACCCACACTTAATAAAATCACGTTTAAATCTGGTCATAACACATTACATTGCATTTAAATATATGGTTCTGTTATCATCTCGAGCTCTCACGCGGTGTGACGTCATAGAACCACATTACAAATTTACGAACTGCGTTTGCTATTTGGTAACTGTTATCGTTGCTTAGCCAAAGTTTTATGTCAACACAAGATAAAATCGACACTGATGGTGGATGGTTTTATGTTAACGTCCTTGTAACCTCTCTGAAGGTGGCTCATGTGAGCCGAAAGCTTAGAACCAACTTAATAAAAAATATCCAAATGTTGGAGAATTTTTGTCTTTATTTTCACCTGAAATTAAAGCCAAAATACGATATTTAGAACGGCTCATGATTAAACATAATAGACATTCATTGTCTCTCATATTTAACAGTATATGTTTAGAAAATTATTTACTGCCTCGATACACTAAATATATATATGTGCGTATATGTGTATGTATACCTATATGTATATGTATGAGTATATGTACACTACCGGCCATAATTATTAGGCCACCCCAGTTTTTTAAAAGAAAATGATGTATTTCATACTATGTTTTAGTATTTATTGACAAGTGGATAATTTTAATTGAAAATAGAATGGTTCTTTTGTTAATATGGCACAATAAAATGTGCATCAAATGAACTGTTCTGGTGTCCAGTTTTTGTGCTCTCTTCCCCATGCTAGTCTCTTCTTCTTATTGGCTGGCCGAAGCAAAGTCTTCCTGGCTGCCTTGTAAAATTAATATTGCACAACAACATGTGCATCAAATGAACTGTTCTGGTGTCCAATTTTTGTGCTCTCTTCCCCATTCTTGTCTCTTCTTCTTATTGGCTGGCCGAAGCAAAGTCTTCCTGGCTGCCTTGTAAAATTAATATTGCACAACAACATGTGCATCAAATGAACTGTTCTGGTGTCCAATTTTTGTGCTCTCTTCCCCATTCTTGTCTCTTCTTCTTATTGGCTGGCCGAAGCAAAGTCTTCCTGGCTGCCTTGTAAAATTAATATTGCACAACAACATGTGCATCAAATGAACTGTTCTGGTGTCCAATTTTTGTGCTCTCTTCCCCATGAAATACATAACTGTTCTTAAATCTAGGGTGGCCTGATAATTATGGCCGGTAGTGTATGTATTTGTGTTGTCTGTTTTGAATTTAAAACTGTGTTGTCTCTAACATTAATGTATAATAAATTTTTTTGAAAATAAATTATTTTTAATTTTTATTGTAACATAAAACTAATAGTCGATTTCTATTTTAATCAAATATTAACATTAATGCCCCAATCAACTGATTTTAGAATCTGTTCTTATGTTCTTCAAATTGGAAATTACTTGTATTTTGATTGGTAACCACAGGCTATGTAACAATGTCTCCCTGATTGGCTAGTTTTTAACCGTTTAAAACTCTTCAACTCAAAATAAACCTCATCATTGATAAGACACTAGTAACGTCAAAACAAAATAGCTACTTTTGTAGTGATATTATAACATATTTGTGTTATAACCATTTTAAATAATTATTATTCGTTCTACTTTGTATTGAGCACTTTTTTAAGAATAGTGTTTTTTTTTTATACGGAATTTTTTTCATCCTACCCTTCCCCGATTGAGCACTATGGAGAATTGGAGGCTTTGGAAAAACAGTAGCCACTGACGCATCTACGCATCGTTCATTCGGTAATGAATTCGAACTATCTCAGCTACTGGCGTGTGTTTGCATTGTATATAGTACGCTAAAGTCAGCCTTCCTCTACCAAGCGACCATAGCTCAGAGGTAGAATCGCCGACTGACGTCAATTCAGTCGGGTTTCAATACTGGCTAGAAGCAGTCGGATGTCTAACCGTACTGATGAGTTGTGATACGGATCTGTCTGCAGAGGACATATATATATATATGCGTTAAATTGTAATGGTGTTTGGAGCCAAATATGCTGTTTTTACAGTAGTTTATTAGTAGGAAGAGGTTTTAGGCGAGAAGATTTTTTGTCATAAAGTGCTCAATATCGAGATGAGGCGAGAGCGTTAATTTAATTAAATATGGGAAAGTTTGTCACTTAACTGAGCAGTGTTATTTCTTGGTAACTCCAAAGTTTTTTGAAGACATTATTCTTATATCTTCATTCTTCAGGGTCATTTGCATTTTTCAAAATAAAAATCCGAAAAAGCAATGTCTGGTGAATATGGTGGGTGGGGTAACCCTTCCCAGTTAAGCTGCCACAATTTTTGCCGGATTGCCAAAGAAACGTGAGGCATCATCACCTTTCTTGTTTGCCAATTCTGGGCTTTTTTTTTTTTTGTTTTGTCAATTTTTTTTTTTTACTGCCTTTAATTATTCCAGTTGCGATTAGTACATTTCAGGATCGACTGAAAAAGTCCATAGTACAGGGTATCTTTCTAGTATCACCAGATGCACAGAATCACTTTTCAAGGATAAAGACCTGTTTTAAGAATGGCTAAAATAAACTCGGGTTGTGCGTTGTGATGCAGTGGATATCGATTCGGAACGACAAATCGGGGAGCCGAGTTCTAATTCCAGTTGAATTCCTTGCATTCATTTACGCGCAAATACCCTTGGGAAAGATATTAATACGTCTCTTCCCTCCAGTTATGGGTTAAATAATAGGACAGATTGGGTTCTATAGCCTTTGCTGGCAACCAGTCTACGGCAGAAAGCAATGGCAACCTACTGCGGGATAATCTTCTGCCAAGTCAGTCAGGTATCTTTCGAGACATGATCGCCCAAAGCGTGTATCACATATGGCACTTAACCGACTGACAGAATATAATAGTTGAAAACATGATTAAGGCTTCTACTTGGCATAAAGTTTGGAATTAGTTTTATATTGTTATTAAGTAATAAACTGATCCCCCAATAATTACTACTTAATAATGTAATACATCTCTTCCTCCTCTAGCCATGGGTTAAATTATAGGAACAGATTGGGTTCTATAGCCTTGGCTGGCAACCAGTCTACCGCAGAAAGCAATGGCAACCAACTGCGCGATAATCTTCTGCCCAGTCAGTCATGTCTCTTTGGAGACATGATCGCCCAAAGCGTGTTTCACGTATGGCACTTGACCTGACTGAAATTAGGATCCCGTCGCTTACGTCAGCATCTTTTTTGCTGAACATTTTTGTGAACGATCTATTTATCATCATCCATCACAATTTGGGTACCTCGGCGTGGTGTAATGGTTAACAATCTCGTCTCGCTCGAATCATTATAACTGAGTAGTGAGTTCGATCCTCAGTGGGTACCTCCTACTTTCGGCCGTGTGTGAATCACCTTCCTCCAGGGTTGGGCGCAGGGCTAATAACCCTGCCCCATAAAAAACAGTTTGTTACGGAAACAGCAAAAACGATACCCTACACACCATTGGGTGTAACGGAAAAGTTATCACAATTTGCTTTAAAAGGGTGCTTTTCAGTGCGTCTATACAGCAAAACACACATAGAAATGCGATCCAAAAGATTTCTTTTCACTCAGATCACGTGGTACCCAAACGTGGTAGGGATTTGAGTATCCGAGCATCGATAATTCTTCATAGGTGGTGGATTTTGATAAATTCAGTGTTTCTGTCAATTTCCCCCGTTGTGTAATGTAAGTTATTCTTAATCAATGTTTTGATTTGGCCAACCTGAGCGTTCTTCATCAAAAAGTCAACAACCACCAACTCTAAAGAATTCTGTCCGCTAAAGCATCTTCACCGTACACAACAGATATTTGGCCGTTATCTGTAGTGGTGGGGGTCAGCCTGGACGTTCTTAATCAATGAGTCAGCAATCACCCACTCTAAACTTAACAAACCATCTCCATACAGTTCTGTCAACTAAAGCATCTTCACCGTACACAACAGATATTTGGCCATTATCTGTAGTGGTGGGGGTCACCCTGGGCGTTCTTAATCAATAAGTCAGCAATTATCAACTCTAAAAAAGTTCTGTCAGCTAAAGCATCTTCACCGTACACAACATATATTTGGCCGTTATCTGTAGTGGTGGGGGTCAGCCTGGACGTTCTTAATCAATAAGTCAGCAATTATCAACTCTAAAAAAGTTCTGTCAACTAAAGCATCTTCACCGTACACAACACATATTTCGCCGTTATCTGTAGAATGGTGCACAGTCAACATGGGCGTTCTTCATCAATAAGTCATGTTTTTATTATTATTATCTAACACTTATTTTAAAATAGTTATGACATTATATATATTTTTAAATAATGCCTTCTAATTCTGAATTGTGCGCTGTGATGCAGTGGATATCAGCTTGGAAGGAGAACTCGGAGAGCCGTGTTCGAATTAAAATTGAATTCGTTACATTCACTTACGCTCAAATACTCTTGGAAAATGTATTAATCCGTTGATTTTCCCTTCCGTTATGGGTTAAATAACAGGACAGATTGGATTCTATAGACTTTGTTGGCAGCCAGACTACCGCAGAAAATAATGGAAACCTAATGCAGGAAAATCTTGTGCCCAGTCAGTCATGTCTCTTTCAAGACATGATCGACCAAGCGTGTATCATGTATGACACTTAACTGACTGAATTTCAAAATATTCGAATTATTTTAAAATTCTAAGAAACTGTTATATTTGTTTTGTAACGATCAGTGCGTTATTTTCCTCGCCATTTTGTTGGCGTGAACGATATTCCGAAAGGAACTTTTGGTAACTTTCTATTTTCGTTAACTTCGTATAAATCAACGTATTAACGAATCTTTCGAATAAAACACAATGTTTTAGAAGACTGGAAATACTGGAATACACTGAATATCCAGAATACACTCACCGGAATACATAGACTACAGAATAGCGAATCCCCAGAATAAAACGGAATGATATTTACCTACCTCCCCATCGAGGTAGAATTTGAAACAAGGCTTTTTTAACGTGGGGTACCCGGGCCCTAAAGCCCGAGTAACACTTTATTGTCTAATATTCCCCAAACGAAACTCTACCCTTCGACCGAGTCACGACTGGGTTATTACTTCCCCCACCCCATGGCAATGTATATTTCTACGCAAGGCAAAATACCCAGAATAAAACCAGAATGCCCTCAGACTGCTGTTTGAGTGCATGGTATATTAATATTTATGGTCATGTGATCCCAGTCGCACAATCCAATTCAACAGATACTTTTGTTATCTGGAGATCTGTGTTCGATCTTATGTGTCGGTATCGACACTTTCTTCCTACATTACAGTTTGAAAAAGTTTGATGAAATTCTTCTCTTTGAAAAAAAAAAAAACTTTGAACATTGTACAAAATTCTTCAACGTATTCATATTCCTTTTGAGCAGCATTGTTAAATGATTTGGTTATTTGTCGATTGTTGTCGACTCCTTAGCTGTCAGTGAAGATGTGAACGAATTTTCGGCGCTCTACGCCCTCGTCAGGTTGAACGACGAAAATTCGTTCACAACTTCACTCACAGCTAAGGGCTCGACATCAATCGACAAATAACCAAATAATTGTACAAAATGTTCTTTTTTTTTATAACATTGTATTTTTCTTGTTTATATTTGTACATTCCAAGTGAACCATTTCTTACTCATTTGGATATTTTATTGAATTTATTTTGAGGTAAGATAAATGTTTGGAAAAATTTAATGATATTGCCAAGGAGTTTTTTTTTTTTTTTCAAATGAGGAATCATTTTGTAAGTAAAAGTTACAAAATTTCAACACTTGTAATCAATGTAACTGACAAACAGCTGAATGGCTTTTCTGGTCAGCAATGGGTAGGAGTGTCCACTGGAACTAAGATGGTTGGCATTTTTGCAAGTCGATCTGCTTTTGCCCACTTTTGATGGCCGTGTGTTTACTTTTGCGCGTGCACAAATATAAAATAAAAATAAAAACATTTCAGAATCAAAACTTTACTAATATCTACAAATCAGGTGAGGGGGGTCTAGAAGATGAGTGTGACGGTGTGACTGGGTCTGGAGATAAACATACTAACTGACGCCCACCTTTAAAATAAAGCGTAACATTCTACAAAAACATCTGCAAGCATGTACCACACAAATCCCTATTATATATATATATATATATATATATATATATATATATTAGCATGCAGTGTGGGTATAGAAGTATCTAAATACATATAGAGAAAATATAAGAAAAAATAAGGCAGATACGTTATTTCGTGGTAAATCGGAAGTTTAGGCCTATTTCAGGTGAACCATCATCAGCTTCCTTCTTTATTGTACAAAGAATCGTGTAAAATCTTTTGTACAATAAAGACGGAAGCTGATGCTGGTTCGACTAAAATAGGCCTAAACTCCCGATTTACCATGAAATAACGTGCCTACCTTATTTTTTCTTATATATATATAAGTGTGTGTGTGTGTGTGTGTGTGTGTGTGTGTGTGTGTAAAAAACTCAGATATAAATAAATGTATCTGCAAGGATAATATTAAAAGACTTGAGAAGAGGAAAACCTTTTATGTCAAACTTTTTTAATAAAACCTTATATATATATATATATATATATATATATATATATATATATGGTCATATTCCCAGGGTGTTGCAAAAATAATTTTGAAAAATTTCTCAAACAAAAACAAGGTAAAATGTCCATAACACATCACTCAATAAATCTCGGGTCTAACTAATAAAACAACAACTTTTAGGCAAAAGTCGACTTTCTTCATCAGCATAGTCTCCTACTAGGGTGATACAATGCTTTTCTAACAATTCGATGCCTTTTTTGCAGAACGATTTGTCTTTGGCCTCAAAAATACGCCCCAGTTTCCGATATCACTTCTTCATTAGAGCCAAATCACTTTCCCTTGGAGCATTCTTTTGAGGTCTGCAAACAGCCAAGTAGTCGCTGGGAGCCAGATCTGGAGAAAAAAGTGGATGAGGAAGCAATTCGAAGTGCAATTCATGTAGTTTTGCCATCGATCGACTTGTGACACGGCGCATTGTCTTGGTGAAAAATCACTTTTTTCTTCTTCATTTGTGGCTGTTTTTTGTCTATTTCTTCCTTTAAATGCACCAATAATGAAATATAATATTCGCTATTGATGGTTCTTTCTTTCTCAAGAACAAAATATCTTGCGCATACAAAAATACGGCGGCTAAATCCTTGCCTGCTGATGTTTGCGTCTTTTGTCGCTTTGGACGGCTTTCATCTGCTGCTGTCCCCTCAGCTGACTGCCGGTTTGACTCCGGGGTGAAATGGTGGATCCATATTTCATCCATTGTCACATATTTACGCAAAAACTTCTCCTTGTTGCATTGAAACAGTTGCAAGCAACACTTGACGCGTTGTTGTTTTTCATCGACTTTGAGCAAATGACGCATCCATTTTGAACACAACTTTTTTATTGACAAATGTTTATGCAAAATGGTGAATACACTATCTTCTGATATGTTCAACTTTTCTGCTATCCCTCGCAACTTCAATTTACGATCGGCCAAAACGAAAAACGAGTTTGTGGATTTTTTGGTGTTTTCCGGGAAAACTGCCAATTTTGTTCGACCAGAGCACTCAGCATCATCTGTGCCTGTACGACCGCGTTTAAAGTCAGCATTCCACCTCTTAATCGTTGTTTCCGACGGAGAAGTGTCTGAATAACACTTATCAAGTCATTGCTTTGCCAGAACTTTTATTTTTTTCTCATCAGAAAGCAATGTTTTATCAACACACGAAATTCAGATGTTTCCATTGTTTTGAAAATTTACAACAACAGCTTCACTTAAATAACTCTAATTTGTAAACTAATAATGCAATTGGGCCCAAATTTTCACGAGTCATTTGAAGGTTAGTACTTCATAAAAATCATATAGATCTTTTATTAGTGGCGCCATCTATATGTCAGGCCCGGGAATTATTGAGTGATGTGTTATGAACATATGTCTAAAAGGCCATCGTTGTACCTCAACAACAGCAACTGTGTTCAAAATATCCCCCACTTTCTTTATACACACGCATACACCCGTAGGATCATTGACTGTGGAACTCTTTCAAATACTTCCAAACAATGTCTAATGGTTTCGCAGGCATAAAACGTTAATGAAGTGTTTCTGCATTATTAATGTCTGTTGCGTAAACCAATTGTTTTAGGTGGCCCCATAGATAAAAACCCAAAGGATTAAGGTTAAGAGAACGCTTAGGCCATGGAACCAGTCCTCCCCTATCTAGCTATCTCTCATCCCAGATATCAGCCAGTTTATATAGAACAATGGAATTAAGATCTGTTTGAGCCCCGTCATGCATGAATCACATGCGTCTTCGTATTAGAAAGGGTACATCCTCTGGCAGACCTAGAAGTGAGTTCACAATAAAGACCCTTCAAAAAGCTCTTGTAAAAGTTATAAGAAAACACATAGACCTCCCAGACAGTTACCTACAATTCCAGCCCACATATTTATCGTAAAGTGATGCTGGGGTCAAGCCTGTAATGTACCATGGAGATTTTCGATTCGCCCACAAATGTTGTTTTGTGTAAATTTATTATTCCATCTCTTCTAAATGCTGCCTCGTCCGTAAACAAGACTGAAGAGACAAACAACGGATGGGACGTTTGGGTAATAAACCATCGGCAAAAGTTCTCCCGTGGTGAGTGATCAGATGGCGAAAGACCATGCATCATCATTTATCCATCACACCCAGATGGTGTGTAGGGCAGCAACTTTTTGTTGCTGTTTCTGTAACAAACTGATTTTCATGGGGCAGGGTTGTTAGCCCTGCACCCAACCCCCAAACCTGGAGAACCGGTGGACCATTCTTGGTCCTTACGTTTACAGCACATGGTATTCTCAAATGGTCACCCATTAAGTACTGACCAGGCTCAATGTTGCTACGATATGTTGCTTAACTTCGATGATCGGACGGGAACCGGTGTATTGAATATGATATAGTCGTAGACGAAAGTACTATGCACGCGTTTGAAATTGTACGGATACAGAAGCTACTCTTAAATTACCATCCATGAAATACTACGATATGTACAACATGCCGGGACAACTTTAATTATTCTGATGCCTGGATCGTCTCTGCCATCCAATAGAATGTGTTCTTCGTGGTCCGGCATACGAGCAAAGCTCGGTCTGCCTCCATCTAGAGTTTGTAGTGCAACGGGTTCTGTCTGAGCAGTGCGACGATAAACAGTAACAAAGGTTGGATGACTCAGCTGCCTTCGCTTAGGAAATGTAGTCTGATAGAGAAGTGCAGTCCCACGTCCATTACAATCCGCTCGGACATATGTAAAATTCATATCTGCCTGCTCAAGATATGAATATTCTGTCACTGTTAAACGGAACACTTCTCAGTCCTAGGTTGAAAGACGAGCCACAAATGTACATGAATGGCAAATGCAACTGTTATGTTTTTAACATGACAAAATAAAACGGTTATGGAAAAATGACACTATCGCTGAGTATTGGAATTTTTTTTTTTAATCATATCACCCCAAGCAAGGCGGTGACGCCACTGATGCGCATGGGGCTACTTAAGAGTAGAATGATAGGAAAAAAAGAAAGCCAAGAACCTAAACAGGAAACAATGGATGAGCCTCTTCAGCTGTTCAAAAGACGTGGGTGGAGTGTGAACCGGGCGATAGTTAAGTCTATCTACTACAATTGAAAACAAAAGAAGTGAAAGAAGATTGGGGAGGGGGAAGAAAGCCGGAATAACTAGGGAATTTATTATTGTGGAAACATGAATACAGCGAACAGTTGCGGATGTTGAATAAGGATGTGGTTATAGAGAGCGTGGCAAAGTTCTGCCTGTCATGTTTGCTAGCCTTCCCTTGTCACCCAGAATGCACCCATTAGCTGGGGAACGGACACCCTTAAATCGTCCAGGGGAGATAACTTTTGACCCTTTTTATGGTGATCCTAACAGTAACCTAGTCTACATGACCACGCAGCCCTATCTACCGGAAACTTTATTTAAATTTCATAATTCAAAGACGATTTGCGGGCATATGTATATATAGACACTTGTCCTTGTTTTTGGTGTAAGAAACATTTCCCCACAAAATTTTTAAAGTATTTCTGATACACCCTGGATATATATACGTGTATGTGTGTGTGTATATATATATATATATATATATGTGTGTGTGTGTGTGTGTGTGTGTGTGTGTGTGTGTGTTTCGCTGTGTGCGTTTCATTTTGTATGAATGTGTGTTTTCGTTTCAGTGTGCCTATGCTTGTGATAATATATATTTATTCGTAACAAATACAATGAACAGACTTAGATAGATAGATAGATAGATAGATAGATAGATAGATAGATAGATAGATAGATAGATTAATCGTCATATTTTAACAAAGAATTCTGCCTGTATATCTGTATTTTTTTCAGCCCATTTATTTTAGTTTTTGCTTCGGGTTTGGCTCTAAGTAGGTATAATTGTAGTTCTTAGTCTCACCCATCATACCATTTACTCAAAGGACTTATTTAGCCTTCAAAATTCAGTTTACGACGGAAAAAACTCCAGGACCATGGATTAGTTTTAAAGCTTTCAGTACACCCGAGCAACGCCGGGGTATACTACTAGTTAGGCAATAAGCTTAAGAATAAGCCTAAATTATTATAAATATGAATCAATTTTGTTTATTCACTAGTCTTTCAGTCAACTTTTGGTCCAAGATATCTGTTCGATCGTTTGTTACACAAACGAACTTGAAGTTCTCACACTTAAGAGATTACTTACATATTTCGCATATTTTTTCGAGTATACAATATTACAAAACTGATGTTCAGCGATAGTTTTTTAGATGCGTCAAATATCGCAATTAAATCTCTTAATTTTATGCGGCTTACTGCAGGAAATTCTTTCTTCTTCTTCATCTTCATCATCATCTTCTTCTATGTGCCGTGTCTCTTGAAGACGTAGGCGGCCATGGCCTTCCACATCTTCCTATAACACTCGCGCTTAATACCCATTCTCTTGTTATTTCATTCAATCCCCGCGCCATCATTCATCTGCTGAAGTCTATCAAGTATGCTATGCGTTCATTTCCCTTGTCTCTCTTCCCCTCCATCCGTCTCGTGAGCATCAGGTTCTCCCAGCCCTCTTTCCTTATTTAAAAATCCAAAAAATTTTAGCTGTCTTTTCCTAATATTAAGTATAAGCCTCTTATTTATGTCCACACTCTCCAAAACCTCGTCATTGCTCGCGTGCTCCGTCCATGGTATCCTCAGCATCCTTCTGTAGAACCACATTTCTCTTACTTCAAATCGTTCCTTCATCTTTGATAAGATTGTCCAGCATTTGCTACCATATTGACGGACAGGCATCACATAACAAGCCAGTACTCTCTCTTTTTTTTTTTCTTCTGCAAAATGTTCTGTCTCTCAATACTCTAATCAGCTTTTGGAACGCACCCTCAGACATGCCAATACGCCTTCGGGTCTCCGTATTACACTTTCCGTCTTCTACTATTAGAACACTTCCAAGGTATTTAGCTTTCTGTATCTGCTTGATTTCATTATCCCCAACTTGTAATGGGCATTTTGGGATCCTCCTGTGTTGTATAATTCTGTACACGCACGTAGACACCTTTTCTGCTTAACCTATACTAACCCAATTCATTCAGTTGTACTGTAAAATCAGCCACACAAAATATTCTGTGTGAAGTTCCTCGCAAAGAATATTTGTAATTAATTTCTTTCAATTTGAATGAAAACTAATCCTCAAATAAATAAATAAAAAATTGAAATTTCGAGATCCGTGTTTGAAGATTTTTAATTCTTCGTTTATACACGCATATTCCGTTACACTAGGAAGCATAACGAAGAGCTCGCTCAAACAATTACCATGAAAGTAATTATTGGAAAGACACAGAGATGGGAAATTAACTAAAGCCGAGCAGACAGATCAGGACCAATAATATTGCTGATTCTTCTTTGGATTTTATCAAGGAGCTCAAGGTAAATAGCAGAAGCACCATATGTGGCAGCAATATTCTAAGCATGGACGAATGGTAGACTTATAGATATGTAAGATA
The DNA here is from genome assembly GCA_037127315.1 of Ascarosepion bandense. Lineage (NCBI taxonomy): Eukaryota > Metazoa > Mollusca > Cephalopoda > Sepiida > Sepiidae > Ascarosepion > Ascarosepion bandense. The sequence goes on from JBBBDQ010001524.1 coordinate 551,090, forward strand.
TAAAAATTCTCTCGCACGATCACGAAATTTCAAACTACGCAGAACATGGTCAAGTGGGCCCAATCATACGAGGAAGCGGAAGTAATTTCCTCTCGAAGAAAACACTAATGTAATTTTAGAAGTGATGACCACATGTAAAGTTGATTGAAGCTTTCAGACAATGGCTACATCATCATTAGCCTGGCAGCTGAGAGGTCCTAGTTGGAAGTTAAGCGAGTGTCGAAACGCCCTTTTAACATAAACCGAGAAACGAGCAAAATGTGCAATTTACAAATGAAGATTGTGTGGGCGCCATTCAAAGAAGCGTGGGGTGAAAGAATAAAGGCAGAAAGAGAAATACTTTTGCGGGGTTGAGTTTCATCCTCTTCAAAATCGAAACTTGCTCATGAGGACCTGAAGCAAGGAGCTGGAGTAAAGAGGTGACCAGAAACCGAACAACGTTTCTTACGAACTCATATTTATTTATTCTATGTGTCGCGTCTCATCAGGTCATGGGTGATCATGGCTCTCCACAATTTCCTATTTCTTTAGCAGTTTTGTCAAGTTCGCTGCCTTCCCCTTACCTTTAGTATGCCCTGTGAGGGTTAAATTTTCCAAGCCCTCCTCTCGCATTATGTGTCTAAGGAATTTCAGTCTCATCCCGATTCAGAGCATAAGCATTTTTTTTGTTACAGCATTCTTTAAAACTTCAAAGTTTTCATTATCTTTCTCTAGAACCATATTTCTGTTGCCCCCAGGTTAATTTTCATTCATGGAAAAATTGTTCCGCTTTCATCTAAACTTATTTATAAATGGAAATTTGTCTGTGCGTGTGTGTCTGTGTGTGTGTCTGTGTGTGTTTGTGTCCGTTACCTATAGACTCCGAAACGGCTGAACCAATTTTCTTGAAAATTTACACAGTTGTACTATAAGCGTCTGCGAGTGTTCATAGCTAGGTTCTGCGTCGAGGTACACCCGATAAATATCGAAAATCGATAATCGAAAAAATCGGGTTATAGAAGGAGTGGTCCGATTTTAATCAAATTTGATACACTCATAGACAAAAACATAAGAAACGATATTCAGAAGTTTGAAGGTTGCAATTCTTACAATAGTGCAGAAAATCGATTATATATATATATATATATATATAAAAGGCAAAATGTTTGTGTGCGTGTCTGTTTATCTGCCTGTATGTCTGTAATTTTTTCAGCACTTTCATTTTAGTTTTTGCTTCGGGTTTGGCTCTAAGTAGGTATAATTGAAGTTCTTAGTCTCAGCCATGATACCATTTACTCAGAGGACTTATTTAGCCTTCAAAATTCAGTTTACGATGAAAAAAACTTATTTGATATCGATACCAGGAAATCAAAATTTGACTTACAACCATTCATTTTTTTTTTTTTTTCAGTCTACGGTTTCGCTTTAACTGGAAACAACTATTGCTTTTTGATCTTTCGTGCCAACGTCCAAAGAGTCTAAGCTCCAGAACCATGGATTAGTTTTAAAGCTTTTATTACACCCGAGCAACGCCGGGCTATACTACTAGTTTCCATATAAGAGAATGGATATCACATAACATTTCAGAACTCTGACAGGCTCCAAAGGAAAATCTCTCGTGTGATAGGTTCCGACTTGGCGGCTCGACTCTAGCCACTTTCTCACTGACGCAGTTAGATCAACCAAATGCAGCCATCTATTCTACTCCATCAGCTTCTTTTCTCGCACTTCCCGCCTGTGGAATTCTCTTCCATATTCTTGCTTTCCTGACGGTTACAACCTCCAGGAATTTAAATGCAATGTCAATACCCATCTCTTAACCACTTGACACCCTGTATGTCTTTTCCTTTCTCTCTACCTTTGGAACTGTCATCACACCTGTATTCCCATCCTTCTCTTGCTCCCTTCTCTGACATCCCCTGTAAGTTGTTTGTCTTTCTCTTTACTCTCCTCCTAACCTTTTTCTCTGATGTAGCCCCCTGCGCATCAGTGACGTTACCGCGTTGCTTGGGGTGAAACGATTAAAAAAACTCTTTTCTTGGTTTTTAATAAATGTGTTAAAAAGAGATCGTGAAGATAGTTCAAAATGCTATCAAAGAGAATGTTTACAACCCAGACACAAGGCAGATAAAATTTATTAAAGCGGGCGTGAAAATCCCACGAAATAGAAAGGTAAATCCAAACCTGCTATCTCCTGCAACAGACTGGGAACTAAGGGCCGATATAGGCTCAAGATTGAAATTCCCAGAGCAAATTGCCATCACAAAACTTCGCCCAGATATAGTTTTCTTCTCACATCAATTGAAGAAGATAGTCTTGTGGGAACTGACGGTCCCCTGGGAAGAAAACGCAGAGGAAGCTCATGAAAGGAAGAAGTTAAAATATGACGAACTGCTGGAGAGTTGCAGGGTTAAAGGCTGGAGGGCTAGTTGCACTCCTATAGAAGTGGAGACTACAGGATTTGCAGCAAGGTCCTTATGCAAAGCCTTAACAGATATTGGGATAGTGGAAGTAAAAAAAAAAGGGAAAGCACTCAAGTCCATAACCGAAACAGCATAAAGAACAGCTAATTGGTTATAGATCAAAAGAGAGAGTGCCTGGATTACAAATTGTTAGCTAAAATTCCCCGAAATTCTGCGTCTAAATTAATGTTTCGGACGAGCTCATGTGCGGTTCGCCTCTAAATGGAAAGTGGCTCTGACTGTCGCCAATCGGAAGCATTTGCAAGGGTTTCGTACTGGGCCTAAACGTAATTTCCCAGTGTCTGAAGGCGCTTATCGAGGGTGGGCCGGAGGCTGATCATCTCTGGTCGGGTCGGTGCGGTGAGGGGGGTATGATGTTGAAAGACCCGAAACACCCTAGTGATCCTCGCGATGACATCACTGACGACACCCACTAGCGCCCCCCCCCCCATTACGGTGCGTATGTTTGAAATATTTTTGTTTTCAAGCATTTTGCTTAACTTTTGGAACGCACATTTCACTCGTCGAATTAATGTCTGAAATTCGGTGTTACATATTTCAGACTCTGTTAAAACGTTTCCCAGATATTTAAACTTCTGTACTTACTTGATCGTCACTTTGTAACTCGCATTTTTGGAGTTTCCTTTTGCTAATGACTATACTTTCTGTTTCTTTACAGACAAAGCAAGAAGCTGAAAAAATTCTCGTTAGCAGCTTCAAAAAGTCTCTCAAACAAGTATTGATATCAGGGTAGGAAATGGAAAGCAGCAGAGGATATGGGTATCTTTGAGTTGTGGTTGGCAAGGTGCGCAGTGTTTCATGGAAGGGCTGGCCTTATATTGCACCACAAAACGCAAGAGAGAAACAGGAAATCGCTGGACTTGATCGAGGGAAAGAGTCAGCGCACCGTTACAGAGAAACCATCTTGCTCTATTCTCTTGAATTCGATGATTAACCAAGTGTACCAAGATAAGATGCAGAAGGAGACAGACTGAATAGAGTTTTGCCAACTTAAATCCCATTGAATAAAGTTCTTAATCTAGGCTTCTGCTCAGGTGAACTGAGATCACTGATGGCCCCTATATATGAATTTACTCGAGCCACAAGATTAACAACTAGGTCCCACCCTTTTACTGTGAAACCAATAAAATGTAAACGCAAATTCTACTCCGTCAATTTCTTTTCTCGCACTTCCCGCCTGTGGAATTCCCTTCCGTTTACTTGCTTCCCCGAGAGCTACAATCTCCAAGAATTTAAATGAAAAGTCAATAGTCATCTCCTATCTCACTAACCTGCATCCTCTCTCTCATGCTCCTTTCTCCATCCACTCCCATCTCACCAGTATTCACATCCTTCTCTAACCCACTTCCTGACACCCCCTATAACCTGACACTCTTTATCATAACTTTCCTCCTATGTAACCCGCTACACAACAGTGGCAGTAAAATGCCTCGCTTGGGGCGATATGATTATGAAAAAAAAATTCTATGCTATTATAATGTGGATATAAAGTAAGGGATCAATTCTACATTAAAATCAATATATAAACTGATCCCTCACTTTATGGCCACAGTCATCCTTCTCTTAGCCACTTCCTGACACCCCCTATAACTTGTTACTCTTTCTCATAACTTTTCTCCTATATAAACCGGTTGGGGCAATATGATTATGAAAAAAATAAAATCCCAGTCCATCCTAATTATTCAACCAGAGAAAGGCAGAGACACCAGTTTACCTGTCGGACTTGAACAAAGGTGTGCCCTGGAACGCATCTACAGCTTTTGGGTGGTTGATTTTGTTTCGCGGTATATCAACAACTTCATGGGTTATTTAAAACTTTACCGGCCCGTAGGTCAGGATCAAAGTGTATAATCTGTTCTCAGATGCTCACTACCTGCTCGCTGGCGTAGAAGCAATGACCGGTTAAGACTATCTTTTAACCGGCTTTGACAAGTAATGACCAGCTAAAACAAGCTTCGTACCCAGTTACCGCGTAAGCGAATGCTGGGTAATATTTGTCCAATGACCTGAGCGTACGCACTCAGGTTCCCCACGTTAAAAACCGACCTTGTCTTACAACTCGCTTCAGTCGGGGAGTAGGGTAAATTTAATACCAAAATCTAAATATGTTGAACACAATTTTATGGTTTCAATTAAATATATAAAGAGGTATTGTTGGTATTTTTACTATAAATATATATTGTTTGTATTTTTTAATATAAAAATGTATTTTTAAACTTTCATAATGTTTTGTTTTTGTCAGGCGGTGGGGAAGAGTTCACTATTTGCTTATAGTTGGGATCTTAACCGGTGCTATCACCCCCGGGATTTAGAGGCAACGACAATTAAAAAGTGGTCCCATGCTCCGCAAAATCTCTTAATCAGCGTTTTTGTTGCTGGGTGTAGTTTATTATCTCTGTCTACAGTTAATGCTTGAAAGCTTTGAGCGAAATGCTACTGTTAGCATTATAACAGAAGCCTGAAGGCCATAACTGATATCGTTTATAATGGAATTTGCTTTCGTCATGCCTCGGGACACGGAATTACCTTATCAATGCCTGCTGGAAAATGTACGGGACTAAGTGTTGAAAGTTGATTTTGGGAAGCAAATCGAGTTTCCAGAAAATTGTCATAACAACACCAAGGACAGGCGCCTGCTGATATCGAAAGTCTCCAATTATATCAGTTTATTTAACTGACTGTTTTAAGGGACATGGAAGATGCCGATGAGAGATGGGGGGGTGCAAAGTACACTGAGCTGGTGGAAGAATACTAAAGCAATGTGTGGAATTATATATTCGTGCTGTTGAGGTAGGTTCTCCCAGTTCAGTCTTTCTACGAAACTTCAACATGCTGGACAGCACAAGAGGCAACAGACGAAGGGTATTCAAGCCGGCCAACAAGATAACAAAATTGATTCCAATGTGACTTTGAATCTAAGGAGTCATAAAATCAACTACTTTTGCACACACTGGAATGTTATTAATCCTGATTCGGTTGCTTTGGTTAGGATGTCCGTTTTAGAAATACCCCAAAAGCTTAGGAAACATCAGTAATGATGCTTCCGGGTGCATCAAAAAATAATCAGTGAGCGATATAAATTAGGCGTGGACAAAAGATCCTACTGCCACTCTCTTTGATCAATTTTTTTTTAAAAAACATTTTGAAAATTTTCAATATTTAAACATTTTCTGGGGTGGGGATCAGTTTCTCATAAAACGTTATAGCAAATCCAGCCTCCATTTTGAAACCAGTCGCCGGTACGACATTACCGCCACCTGTAAATTTGTTCGTTATCAAATTTTTTGGACTTTTTTTTCAGTGCAATATTATCATTTACACCTTAAACTTTATGAATGACAAAAAAAAAATTCAATATATAAACAATTTTTTGTTTGGGAACCAGTTTTTCATACAACCTTATAGTGGATAGAAAATGGAGGATCGATTTACTTTAATGTTGTATGAGAAACTGGCCTCCCCACACAAATCTGTTTAAATATTGTAATTTTTCAATTTTTTATTTTATTTTATTTTTTTTTGATAATAGGAAAGTTTAAGTAACAATCGATAGAACTGCGCTGAAAAAAGTAAAAGAAACTGGAAAACAAAACTAGAAATTGAATATACATTTGAATTTGGAATTTTTCAAATCGAAAATAGGACACATTTTTGAAAAAAAAAATATATATATATATTGTAATTTTTACAACTGCCAAAATAAATTCTGGATTTATAAACATATAATTATGTGTTGAGTTTTCTCTCAATATATATATATATATATATATATATATATATATATATATATAAAACTTTAATCCAAAAGGAAAAGCAGGAAGGTAAATCCCAAAGAACCGATCCTAATTAATATTAAAAAATGATCAAAGTGGAGAGCTCAATGTAATTAATATTCAAATTACAGAGCCAATTATAAAATAAAATAAATTTCGATGTTCAAAGCAGTTGTATGGCCATTTCTACATGAAATCTCTAAGAGAAATTTCACGCATCATCGGCAACTTTTTATTTCAAAATAAAGCAAGATATATTAGCGGCGGAAGTTAAAAAAAAGATACATCACAGAAAAATTAAAGGGGTGGGACTAATAAGAACGTAGGCAGAAATCAATGAAATAAAGAAGTTGCCGATGATGCGTGAAATTTCTCTTAGGGATTTCATGTAGAAATGGCCATACAACTGATTTGAACATCGAAATTTATTTTATTTTATATATATATATATATATATATATATATATATATATATATATATTATAGTTTAGAACATGTACAAATTTTTATCCACTACAAAGTGTACATTTTGTTTCGACATTGAAATGACAATGTCTCCTCAGGTGGTGTGGAAAGGAATGGAAAGTCTCTTTTCTTATATTTGGCGAATAGTGTGTGGGATGTAGATGCGGTTAGTGATAAGCAGATAAGTCTTGTAAATTGTCCATTGGAATTTTGAAAAGAGGGAGTTTGTGGGTGATAGAGTTGATTAATGAACTTGTCTGGAATTTTGTAGACAGATTTAACATTAAGATATTATATAGCTTTTTATGGCATGGTGGCTGGATTTTTTCTTCGGGTTTAGTGAAGGGGAGAGTAAAGAAGTGCTAGGGTGGGGAAGAATAGGATTCTTCTTCTTTTTCTGTGTGCCCTGTCCTTTCAGGACGTAGGCGATCATGGTTCTCCACGTCTCCCTATCCCTTGTGGCTCCTAGTATGTTTGTTCCCGTTACTCCTGTCAACCCCCTTTCCGTCAACCACCTAATCAGGCCCTGCAAATGTTATCCGCTGCCTTCCTCTGTGTCTCTTTCCTTCTATCTGACCAGTCAGTATCAGGTTCTCCAGGCTCTCCTTCCTCATTGCGTGTCTTAGGAACTTCAGTTGTCTCTTCCTGATGCTCAGTATCAATTTCCTTTTTTGTTGCCATTCTTTCCAACACCTCATCGTTGCTTGCATGCTCAGTCCACGATATCCGCAGCATCCTTCTGTAGAACCACATTTCCGCTGCTTCCAGTTTTGTCCTCATTTTCGATGATATTGTCCAGCATTCGCTGCCGTATTGAAGAACTGACATCACGTAGCAGTCCAGCACTCTTTTCTTTGTTTCCAGTGAGATTTTCCTGTGTGTTTATATTTTGCTCGTCTTCTGGAACGCGTCCTTTGCCATGCCAATTCGCATCCGGATCTCCATGTCGCACTTTCCATCTTCAGTTACAAAAATTTAAATACCTAGGAAGTGTCCTAACTGAAGAATAGGATTAGATGCGATGAATTTGAAATAGTAGTTATCATCTTTCTTATTTAACTGTACAACTATTTTTTTTTTTATTTAAATTCAGTTTTTATAATTAATCTAATTTTGTGTATTTAACCTTAATTTTAAATTTAGGAAATCACTTTTTTCTATAAAAATTTAACATAGATCACAGTTGGTGTTGTGGAATAGGTAAAATTTGATGTCAGAGTGAAAGAGAGAATGGAAGAAAGAGAAAAGGAGTGAATAAGAGAAGGAGAGAAGAATAAAACGAGAGAAGGAAAGAAGGAGAGAAGCCGCTAAGGAATGAAGGATAGAAATAATGAAGGAAGGAATGAAAGAGAGAGAAATGAAGAAGAGAATGAATGAAGGTAATCAAATAAAGAAACAGAGAAGGAAAGAATGGGAGAAGGAATGACGAGGAGGAGAGAAAGAAAAAGATTAAGTTTGGTTACTTTTACTTCCTTTGATTTACTCTTGTACTTGAGACAAATGCAAAATAACGAACGTAAAGTTTAGTAACTATTTTATAATTTATGTTTGCCATCGAAGTAGTGGGTTACAGCGAAAGAGGCACACAATATGGAGGGAAGATAACGGGGTTTTTTTTTTGCTTTTGTTTTTTTTAATCGTATCACCCCAAGCAAGGCGGTAACGCCACTGATGTGCAGGGGGCTACGTAATAGTGAAAAGATTGGAAAAAGAAAGCCGGAAATCACATCCTAAACAGGGAACAAGGGATGAGCCTCTTCACCTGTTCAATAGACGTGGGTGGAGTGTGAACCGGGCAATAGATAGATCTATCTATTCCAATTGAAAAAAAAAAACAATGTGAGAAGATTAGAAAAGAGAAAGCCGGAAACCACATCCTAAACAGGGAACAAGGGATGAGCCTCTTCACCTCTTCAATAGACTTGGGTGGAGTATGAACCGGGCGATAGATATCTATCTACTCCAATTGAAAAAAAAAAACAAAGTGAGAAAGAGAAAGCCGGAAACCACATCCTAAACAGGGAACAAGGGATGAGCCTCTTAACCTGTTCAGACCCTAACGATTTTTTTGTATTTTCATGCAATAACTTGACCTTTCCCGTTAGTTCAGATCGGATTTCTAGATCAGTTCAAACTATTCTCTTTTAGTGGGTTCAGATCGGCATTCTCTTTTAGTTCAAATTGGCTTTCGTCCTCAGTTCATATCGGATGTCAATCGTTCAATTTGGCTTTCTTCGTCAGTTCAAATAAGCTTCTCTCGTCGGTTCAAATCGACCTTCTCTGTCAGTTCTAATTGTCTTTTGTCCTCATTTGATATCGGATGTCGATCTTTGAAATAAAGTTTCTCGTCAGTTCACAACGGCCATCGTTGACCATTAAATCGGCTTCCCTCGACAGTTCAGATCGGCCTTCTCCGTCAGTTCAAATTGACCTTCGTTGTCAGTTCAGAGCGACCTTTTCATTCAGTTCAAATTTACTTTTATTAGTCAGTTCCTTCGGCCATGTCTCTCAGTTCAAATTGACTTCCATCCTCAATTCAGATCGGCCTTCTCGGTCAGTTCAAATTGGCTTTCTTTGTCAGTTCATATCGGCATTGTCTGTCAGGTCATGGCTTTCATTGTCAGTTCAGATCGGTTTTCATTGTCAAGTCAACATGGCTTTCATTATCAGTTCACATCGGTCTTCGCTGTCAGGTCAAACTGGCTTTCATTGTCAGTTCAGATCGGTCTTCGCTGTCATGTCAAACTGGCTTTCATGGTCAGTTTTGACCTAACAGTGAAGACCGATCTGAATTGACAATGGAAGCCAGTTTGACCTGACTGCGAAGACCAATCTGAACTGACAATGAAAGCCATTTTGACCTGACAGCGAAGACCGATCTGAACTGACAATGAAAGCCATTTTGACCTGACAGTGAAGACCGATCTGAACTGGTTGTCATTGTCAGTGCAGTTCAGATCGGTCTTCACTGTCAGGTCAAAATGGCTTTCATTGTCAGTTCAACGAACGAAAGCATGGTGCGGATAAACAGCAAGGACATCATTTTTTGGATGTGACGCCTTTAGTAAGAACATGGACTTAGTTAAGACGTGACACTTTCCTGTTAAATGCGGACAGACGCCTTTGGTGACATTACAATTAAATCTACAAATTTATCATTGAAAGGAAATGTCTATTTCAAATGCTAAGTGGCGAAATTTGATCAAAACACAAAAGGAAAAGGTTCGGTGCGAAATAATTTGGCGGGAACCTAATTATATTGTAGTCGTGCAAAGTAGCGGGCGGCTTCAATTATCTGTTTGGTACGTTATTATCAACGATTCTGCCGTTATTCGAGCGCCGCACACGTGTGGCTGAAGTCGTTGACTAAATAAGACATTGTACCGGTGTTCTTATGTTCTAAATATCTTTTTGTTTCTACATGTTCAAGATGTCGGGGGGAGTTCAGTAAAATATGAACGTTTATATGTATCAGATTTCATAAGAGTGAACATAACGTGAGATTAGATAGATAGATAGATAGATAGATAGATAGATAGATAGATAGATAGATAAGAACAGACTGAGATAGATAGATAGATAGATAGATAGATAGATAGATAGATAGATAAGAACAGACTAGATAGATAGATAGATAGATAGATAGATAGATAGATAGATAGATAGATAAGAACAGACTGAAGATAGATAGATAGATAGATAGATAGATAGATAGATAGATAGATAGATAGATAGATCCACCTCTCCTCCGAAGCTAACGTTTAATTAGTAATTCTTAGTAAAACTATTATTATCCCCCGTCCAAAAAAAAAAAAACCTGAAACATAATTGCGTACAAAATATTTCGATTTTGGCATTAAATAACCCATAGATGTCGATATGCCGCTGAACAAAACCAACCAAGAAAAAATACAAAATGTGGTTCGTTTTAACATTAAAATCATTGTTGCAAAATGTAAATCACTTACCATTTTTATTCGAGAATATATGATGAGCATATGAAGGATGTACACAAGTGTCCAGCGCCTAAAAATTGGTTCAATGCAATGACAAAAAAAAAAAAAAACAAGCGAAAATATTGATGCACAAAAAATAGTTATATTAACATTCGAAAGAACTTATTTGTTGTACGCTAAAAATGTATGCAGAGCAGTCAATTTAATATAGTAATCTTGTGCAATTAACTTCTGAATACTCATTAGATGAGGAGAAGGAGACGGAGACTGTAGGGCAGTAAATATACCTTCTGCCGGCCCAATGAATTATAATATTAATGACGTCATTATTGGTAACTGAATATTAGCCTTTTATTGAATATTCCTGGTGTCGGCCCAGCGAATTACAATATTATTGACGTCATTATTGGTAACTGAATATTAGCCATTTGCTGAATATCCATGGTGCCAGCTTTAGAATTTAAACATTAGCAACATCATTATTAGAAACTAAACATCGGCCTTTTATTGAACATCCATGCAGCCGACCCTTGAATTACAACGTTAGCGACGTTTTTATTATTAATTGAACATTAGCTTTTAATTTAATAATGGTACCGGGTTTGGAATTACAACATTAGTGATATCATCATTTGTAAATGAAAATTAGTCTTTTATTGAGTATCTCTGGTATCGGCCCTAGAATTATATTAGTGATGTCATCATTAATAAGTGAATATTAGCCATTTATCGAGTTTACATTTTACCGGCATTAGAATTACAACATTTGTGATGTCATTTTAGTCACCAAATATATTTTTCTTTTTTAATATCCCTGGTGCCGGCCTTAGAATTGCAACATTAGTGACTTCAACATTAGTAAGTGAATATTACCTTTTTATTGAATATGCCAGGTACTGAGTCTAGAATTACAACATTTGTGACGTCATTCTTAGTAACTGAACATAAGCCTAATATTCATTATTCCTGGAGCCGACTCTAGAATTACAACATTTGTGACGTCGTTAATAGTAAGCCTTTTATTGAATATTCTTGGTACCGGCCATATAATTACAAAATTTGTGACGTTAATAGTAAGCATTTTATTAAATATTGTTTGTCTCGGCTCTAGAACTACAACATTTGTGACGTCATTATTCGTCACTGATCATAAGCCTTTTATTGAATATCTGTGCTGCCGGCTCTTGAATTACAACATAAGTGACCTCATTGTTCGTAACTAAACATAATCTTTTTTTATTTAATATCGCTGGTGCCCACCCTAGAATTGCAACTTTTGTGACGTCATTATTCGTAACTGAACATTATCTTTTTTTATTTAATATCTCTGGTGCCGGCCCTAGAATTGCAACTTTTGTGACGTCATTATTCATAACTGAACATAATTGTTTTTTTCTAATATCGCTGGTGCCGGCCTTTTTGTGACAATATTCCTGTCATCATTAGTAGTAATTGAATATTATCCCTTTTTAGATATAACAGGTGCCAGTCCTAGAATCAAAACATTAATGATGTCACTATTAGTAACTGAATATTAGCTTTTTATTGTTTATCCATGGTGCCGGTTTTAGAATAACAACAATATAGACGTCATTATTAAAAACTGAACATAAGCATTTTATTGAATATACCTGGTGCCAACCCTTAAATTGCAACATTAGTGACTTCATTTTTAGTAACTGAACATAAGTTTTTATTGAATATCCCTGATACCGGAATCTAGAATTACAACATTAATGTCCTCATTATTAGTAACTGAACATAAGCTCACATATTGAATATCCCTGGTGACGGTCCGAGTATGACATCATTAGTTATGTTATTATTAATAATTAAATATTAACCTTTTATTGAATATCCCTGCTGCCGGCCCAAGAATCAAAAGATTTCTGACGTCATTATTCATAACTGAATTTTATTGAATATCCCTGGTGTCGGACTGAGAACATAACAAGCTTTTTATTCACTCTTTGTTTCATTTTAATTAATTCGTTCTCAAAAAAAAGTATTGGTTTCAATTCACAACGATTAATTGCTTTAATATTAAAGCTAAAACTTCAGAACGCTTGATAAAATCAGTCTTTATGCCAGATTCTATGATGAAAATTTTTGTTTTCACAATAAAATTGACATTATGCAAATGATGTCAAAAATCTTTTTATCATAATTAGGCAATTTAAATTTTAGTTTCTAAAATGTGTTTTCAGATGAAAGATTTACTTCTTCTGTGTTTAAAAATTTATTTTGCATCTCGAACATTATTGGTAGTATCAATCAGTTCACTGCCATACGTGATACAAGCTCTGGGCGATCATGTCTCAAAAGAGACATGGCTGACTGGGCAGAAGATTATCCCGCAGTAGGTTGCCATTGCTTTCTGCGGTAGACTGGATGCCAGCGAAGGCTATAGGAACCCAATCTGTCCTATTATTTAACTAATAGCTAGAGGGGGAAGAGATGTATTATATTATTACGTAGTAATTAGAGGGGGATCAGTTTATTACTTCATTACAATATAAAACTGATCCCCCACTTTATGCCCACGTAATTATGTTTCCAACAATTATATTCAGTCAGTCAGTTAAGCTTCATACGTGATACACGCTTTGGGCGATCATGTCTCAAAAGCGCCATGACTTACTGGGCAGAAGATTATCCTGCAGTAGGTTGCCATTGCTTTCTGCGGTAGACTGGTTGCCAGCCAAGGCTATAGAACCCAATCTGTCCTCTTATTTGACTAATAGCTAGAGGGAGAAGAGATCTATTATATTATTACGTAGTAATTAGTGGGGGATCAGTTTCTTAATTCATAACGATATAAAGCTAATCCACCACTTTATGCCCAGTAGAAGCCTTAATCATGTTTTTAGATATTACATTCAGTCAGTCAGTTAAGTGCCATACGTGATACACGCTTTGGGCGATCATGTCTTGAAAGAGACATGAGTGACTAGGCAAAAGATTATTCCGCTGTATGTTGCCATTGCTTTTTGTGGTAGACTGGTTGCCAGCCAAGACTAAAGAACCCAATCTATCTTATTATTTAACCCATAACTGGAGGGAAGAGACGGATTAATACTTTTCCCAAGGGTATTTGTGCGTAAATGAATGCAATGAATTCAGCTGGAATTCGCACTTGGCACCCAGATCTCTCGTTCCGAGTCGATATCCACTGCACCAAAATGCACATTCATTGGTAGTATAATCTAATATAAGAACAAGATATTTGTAAGTTATTCAGTCGTTGGGCGGTGGACACAATACTGGAAATTGGGGTGAAATTTGAACAGAAATTACGTAACAGTTTAAAAAATGAAAGCATTAGCAAAAAAATAAAACCTTTTAAAATATGACAAAAAGATTTGACAAAAATTAAAAGATTACGAAGTAAGGGAAGTGGGATTGATCAACAAGAAAATATTTGAAGCTGATTGTTGTGGATCCCGGGGGAGGAACCGCACAAAATAATGAACAACAAAACAGGTATTTGAGATAGAAAAATAGGTTATATTAAACGTAAAGATACAAACTGGAACGCAGGTTAGTAATCCAGAAATACGATTTGTAAGGAATATATATATATATATATATATATATATATATATATATATATATATATATATATATATATATAAGTCGTTGACGTGAAGCCATGCTGGAATTATTATATCCGTATAATACTATTCTGTCTGAGTGGAGCTCAGTAACTTCGGTATCTCTCGGTAACTTACGGATCAGTCCAATGACTCACGTATCTCACTATGGCAGGAGTATATTTATACTCAAGTCGAGTCCATTATCATAGAAAAAGGGGAGATCCCACAATACTGATGTTATGAATAAAACCAAAAAGAAAATATGCATAATATTAAGGGAATCGACTCACAAGTCGTTGAAAGCAACTTGTCTACCACCTTCAAGTAAACATCACAAAGAGAAATATATGTTTGGTGAAGAAGTTGATTTTTCAACAGTATTTTTTAGTGTTGAAAACAGCGCAGCATTGACGGATTTGATGGTTGAGCTAGAAATAGTCAATTAATACAAAAACAATAGTGGAAATGTGAGTAATAGTTTGGGCGAATATTGTAGGCGGCAATTTTTCTTGACCTTGTTCAAGTTGATGATGGTGTCAAGAGACATTTTGAGAATTATTCTCGGACAAGCCGTTTTTTAGCGATACCACTCACAACCGAGAATTTATAAGCTAAACAGTATAATAATGCAACAAATATTGATGCAACAAATATTGATGCAACAAATATTGATGCAATAAATATTGATGCAACAAATATTGATGCAACAAATATTGATGCAATAAATTTTGATGCAACAAATATTGATGCAATAAATATTGATGCAACAAATATTGATGCAACAAATATTGATGCAACAAATATTGATGCAATAAATATTGATGCAACAAATATTGATGCAACAAATATTGATGCAATAAATATTGATGCAACAAATATTGATGCAACAAATATTGATGCAATAAATATTGATGCAACAAATATTGATGCAATAAATATTGATGCAACAAATATTGATGCAATAAATATTGATGCAACAAATGTCGATGCAATAAATGTCGATGCAATAAATATTGATGCAATAAAAAGGCCCATTAATATTCTGCAAAGACGACCTAACCAAAAAAGGATGAAAGAAACTTAATGAAATTAATCCTATCCTTTCAAAATATTGATTCAAAATAAAACTAATGGCCTATCATTAAAAGAAATCAATATGGAGTGAAGCTCGGGCTGTTGATTTGGACACATCTCGAAGACATTTGACAGGGTTTGGCATGCTGGTATCCTTCATGGTTTGAAATGTTATAGTATTTCTGAACGAAGTTTTGATCTGATTCACTCTTACTTATCAGTGTAATGAATGTTATATTGAATGGCCACTCTTCTAGATCTTTTTTCAAGAATGCAGGTGCCCCTCAGAACTACATCCTTCCTTCCTGATGTCATATTTATTCTTGTTCTAATGGTAAGATTGTGTTCGATAAGATCAAATTAGAAGCTAATCTCAAAACATTGCCTACAATTTGTTGTTAACAGAAGCAAGGAATGGCTTGCTAAATTTAATGCCTCCAAAACAAAACATCTCTCTTTTAATAAATACTCTTTTTTACAAATTTGAAGAGGCATCCTCGACCTAAAAAAATATTATGTTACTTCAATCAGTCAATAAAAAAAAGGATAATATTATCGGCAAATGTTGTTAAAAATCGTTTTCGTGATAAATGATAGGGAATTAAATCAACGATACTGAACTAATAGATAACAGAGATAAACAAAACAAACATTGCAACTCGAAAGGCATTTCCTACAATTTCGAAAATTACGCCCTCTTTCACAAAAAGAGAAATGTTACCCTTAAATATAAATATAGAATTATCCATGCCAATGCATAAATAATTTAACGAATACAATGTATTAAAAGTCCTTACTATAATAATTCACAGGCCAACATCGACCTGGAAAAACGTTCTTCCAGGTGCAGGACTATCCGGGGTTGGTTCGAGTCGGATCTGCGACGCGATGTCAGGAGTGCTCGATTCGCCCAGCCGCGTCCACCACCTACAGTCCTCTGTGACACCTACTCACGACTCTTCAGGGGTAAGGTGGGCCTTCACTGCCATCTCCGCCACCGCCACGAGTGGGAAGAAAACGAATAGGGATTGAGAATGACGATCCCAATGTTCGGATGAGAGCGGGTGCCAATGACGAGCGGTAATAAATGCTGACACACACACATACAGTACTGTGCAATACGTATTAGGACAAAACTATTTTATCTTTTATGAGAAACCAAAATAAAGTTTAAAATCACCCCTGTCCTAACACTTTTGCACACTACCGGTAGTGTGCAAAAGTATTAGGACAGGGGTGATTTTCCTAAAAACCTCACTGAAATTCAAATACAGGGTGAAAAGCCAAGTAAATTGCTAATAAATATTGATTATTTAAAACTAGGTGTAAAAGAAATGTTTTAAAAAGAAGTTATATTTAATTTTTCCTATTTTCTATTAAACAAGTCATTATTCTATTATCCTTGCATATAACTGACATTTTTCTTATCCCCCCTCTCGAACTGATAAATCTAATGTTACTTCGCAAGACACACTTTGGGAACAAATACAAGCTGCTTGGCAGGAGATACCATTAGATATATTAAAGAAACTTGTGATGTCAGTGCCTGACAGAATGAAGGCTGTCATCAAAGCAAAGGGCTATTATACTAAATATTAAATTTATTTTGTAACAAGTATTTTTTCTTGTTAAAACATTTGTTGAGTAAATCAAATAAAATTACTTTAATTAAATTGCTTATTTTCTGTCAATATGCCTCATAAAAGATAAAATAGTTCTTGTCCTAATACTTTTGCACTGTACTGTAGATTATTATCAATATTTCTAATATGGATAGTTAATATCAAATCCAGGTCACACGATATATTTTATTATATAGATATTGTTTAAAATCATATCACCCCAAGCAAAGCGGAACCGCCATTTGTATGCAAAGGGTTAGAGAGAGAGAGAGAGAGAGAGAGAGGGAGAGAAGGAGAGAGGGAGAGATGGATAGATAGATAGATAGATAGATAGATATATAGATAGATTTTTAAAAAAATGGGTGTTGAAGAAGGGATGAAAGATGGATGTTAATCAGGGGTATATTAGATAGCAATTTACGTTGCATTTAAACCTTTGCAGATGGTAGCTATCGGAGAAGCAAGTAAAAAATAGGGAGTACCATTTGCGTGAACTGCAACAAAAACTGTTAAAGTAGAAGAGGCGGTTACATTTAACCATTAAGTGGTAAGAGGCTGGTACCTAGATGCCAGTCTAGTAGCACGCGTAAATTCATGTGGTCGAGGTACCAGGTTTAAAAAAGCAGTTACCATGAAAATATTTATAGAAAAGACAGAGGGAAGCCACATCACGTCAGTGAGAAAGATGCCAAGTCAGGATCGATTACATTACAGGTCTTTGGATTTTGTCAAGAACCTCAAGATGAATAGGAGGATCACCCGACCCGGTATGGCAATAGTATTCAATGCACAGACGAATGGTAGATGTATAAATGTGCAAGATGGATTCTAACAAGAAAAGCTTTCTGGTCCGACACAATGGTCTGACCTTCCTAAAAATAGATGCACCTGTAGATTTGGTGTAGTCGTTCCACTTTAGGTCAGTTGAGAGAGTGACATCAAGGAGGCGCAGTGTGTCGCTCTCCAGGAGACTAGCATCATCCATTCTGATGGCTGGGTGGAATGTTTCTCTATGGTGGTTAAATAATAGCAGTTTTGTTTTGAAGGCATTACAATTTACCAGCCATTTTCTACTCCAGTTCGTCACAGATTGAAGGTCCTTTCCAAGAGCAACAGCCAAGTTTACTGCGTTAAGCCTTGGCACCTTTGCTATCGAAATGGTGGTGTCATCCACATACATACCTACTTGAGAACTGAAGACATCAAGAAGATCATTGATTACGATAAAAAAAATTGCTTAGGACCTAGGATAGACAGTATTTACATAATTCGGACTATTGTCCTCATCTTTGTTGCCAATTGTACGACGTTTAATAATAGATCATTCAATTTGTCTATATTTCTGAGATGAGTTAGTATTTACAGTATTTACATAATTCGGACTATTGTCCTCATCTTTGTTGCTATGTTTACGACGTTTCGGTCGTTGTACGCTCTGGTCTTTTTCAGGAGCTAGGAATTTCGAACCCAACCCTTTATTACAAACACTGGGATATATGAAGTCTATTTCTTGCGTACTAGTGCCTCTTCTGGAAGTCCTTAAGTACATATGGCCCAGTGGATATGGACGTTGGTTAGTTCCAGTGACTTGTGCCAAAGAGTTGTGAGTTCAATACCAGGCTACAGCAGTGGTGAACAAGTAACTTACAGGGTTAGAGGGAGATAACTCATGACTTCCAATCGAGGCATTAGGCGATGGATGGAGTTCATACACACCAGTGATTGTAATAAAGGGTTCGGTTCGAAATTCCTAGCACCTGAAGAAGGCTGGAGCGTACAACGGCCGAAACGTCGTACAAATGGCAACAAAGATGAGGTCAATAGTCCGAATAATGTAAATCCTGTAAATACTACATCATCTCAGAAATATAGACAAATAGAATGATCTGTTATTAAACGTTGTACAAATGGCAACAAAGATTCGGACAATAGTCTGAATAATATTGAATATCCCTGGTGACGGTCCGAGTATGACATCATTAGTTATGTTATTATTAATAATTAAATATTAACCTTTTATTGAATATCCCTGCTGCCGGCCCAAGAATCAAAAGATTTCTGACGTCATTATTCATAACTGAATTTTATTGAATATCCCTGGTGTCGGACTGAGAACATAACAAGCTTTTTATTCACTCTTTGTTTCATTTTAATTAATTCGTTCTCAAAAAAAAGTATTGGTTTCGATTCACAACGATTAATTGCTTTAATATTAAAGCTAAAACTCCAGAACGCTTGATGAAATCAGTCTTTATGCCAGATTCTATGATGAAAATTTTTGTTTTCACAATAAAATTGACATTATGCAAATGATGTCAAAAATCTTTTTATCATAATTAGGCAATTTAAATTTTAGTTTCTAAAATGTGTTTTCAGATGAAAGATTTACTTCTTCTGTGTTTAAAAATTTATTTTGCATCTCGAACATTATTGGTAGTATCAATCAGTTCACTGCCATACGTGATACAAGCTCTGGGCGATCATGTCTCAAAAGAGACATGGCTGACTGGGCAGAAGATTATCCCGCAGTAGGTTGCCATTGCTTTCTGCGGTAGACTGGATGCCAGCGAAGGCTATAGGAACCCAATCTGTCCTATTATTTAACTAATAGCTAGAGGGGGAAGAGATGTATTATATTATTACGTAGTAATTAGAGGGGATCAGTTTATTACTTCATTACAATATAAAACTGATCCCCCACTTTATGCCCACGTAATTATGTTTCCAACAATTATATTCAGTCAGTCAGTTAAGCTTCATACGTGATACACGCTTTGGGCGATCATGTCTCAAAAGCGCCATGACTTACTGGGCAGAAGATTATCCTGCAGTAGGTTGCCATTGCTTTCTGCGGTAGACTGGTTGCCAGCCAAGGCTATAGAACCCAATCTGTCCTCTTATTTGACTAATAGCTAGAGGGAGAAGAGATCTATTATATTATTACGTAGTAATTAGTGGGGGATCAGTTTCTTAATTCATAACGATATAAAGCTAATCCACCACTTTATGCCCAGTAGAAGCCTTAATCATGTTTTTAGATATTACATTCAGTCAGTCAGTTAAGTGCCATACGTGATACACGCTTTGGGCGATCATGTCTCGAAAGAGACATGAGTGACTAGGCAAAAGATTATTCCGCTGTATGTTGCCATTGCTTTTTGTGGTAGACTGGTTGCCAGCCAAGACTAAAGAACCCAATCTATCTTATTATTTAACCCATAACTGGAGGGAAGAGACGGATTAATACTTTTCCCAAGGGTATTTGTGCGTAAATGAATGCAATGAATTCAGCTGGAATTCGAACTTGGCACCCAGATCTCTCGTTCCGAGTCGATATCCACTGCACCAAAATGCACATTCATTGGTAGTATAATCTAATATAAGAACAAGATATTTGTAAGTTATTCAGTCGTTGGGCGGTGGACACAATACTGGAAATTGGGGTGAAATTTGAACAGAAATTACGTAACAGTTTAAAAAATGAAAGCATTAGCAAAAAAATAAAACCTTTTAAAATATGACAAAAAGATTTGACAAAAATTAAAAGATTACGAAGTAAGGGAAGTGGGATTGATCAACAAGAAAATATTTGAAGCTGATCGTTGTGGATCCCGGGGGAGGAACCGCACAAAATAATGAACAACAAAACAGGTATTTGAGATAGAAAAATAGGTTATATTAAACGTAAAGATACAAACTGGAACGCAGGTTAGTAATCCAGAAATACGATTTGTAAGGAATATATATATATATATATATATATATATATATATATATATATATATATATATATATAAGTCGTTGACGTGAAGCCATGCTGGAATTATTATATCCGTATAATACTATTCTGTCTGAGTGGAGCTCAGTAACTTCGGTATCTCTCGGTAACTTACGGATCAGTCCAATGACTCACGTATCTCACTATGGCAGGAGTATATTTATACTCAAGTCGAGTCCATTATCATAGAAAAAGGGGAGATCCCACAATACTGATGTTATGAATAAAACCAAAAAGAAAATATGCATAATATTAAGGGAATCGACTCACAAGTCGTTGAAAGCAACTTGTCTACCACCTTCAAGTAAACATCACAAAGAGAAATATATGTTTGGTGAAGAAGTTGATTTTTCAACAGTATTTTTTAGTGTTGAAAACAGCGCAGCATTGACGGATTTGATGGTTGAGCTAGAAATAGTCAATTAATACAAAAACAATAGTGGAAATGTGAGTAATAGTTTGGGCGAATATTGTAGGCGGCAATTTTTCTTGACCTTGTTCAAGTTGATGATGGTGTCAAGAGACATTTTGAGAATTATTCTCGGACAAGCCGTTTTTTAGCGATACCACTCACAACCGAGAATTTATAAGCTAAACAGTATAATAATGCAATAAATATTGATGCAACAAATATTGATGCAACAAATATTGATGCAACAAATATTGATGCAATAAATATTGATGCAACAAACATTGATGCAACAAATATTGATGCAATAAATATTGATGCAACAAATATTGATGCAATAAATATTGATGCAACAAATATTGATGCAACAAATATTGATGCAATAAATATTGATGCAACAAATATTGATGCAACAAATATTGATGCAATAAATATTGATGCAACAAATGTCGATGCAATAAATGTCGATGCAATAAATATTGATGCAATAAAAAGGCCCATTAATATTCTGCAAAGACGACCTAACCAAAAAAGGATGAAAGAAACTTAATGAAATTAATCCTATCCTTTCAAAATATTGATTCAAAATAAAACTAATGGCCTATCATTAAAAGAAATCAATATGGAGTGAAGCTCGGGCTGTTGATTTGGACACATCTCGAAGACATTTGACAGGGTTTGGCATGCTGGTATCCTTCATGGTTTGAAATGTTATAGTATTTCTGAACGAAGTTTTGATCTGATTCACTCTTACTTATCAGTGTAATGAATGTTATATTGAATGGCCACTCTTCTAGATCTTTTTTCAAGAATGCAGGTGCCCCTCAGAACTACATCCTTCCTTCCTGATGTCATATTTATTCTTGTTCTAATGGTAAGATTGTGTTCGATAAGATCAAATTAGAAGCTAATCTCAAAACATTGCCTACAATTTGTTGTTAACAGAAGCAAGGAATGGCTTGCTAAATTTAATGCCTCCAAAACAAAACATCTCTCTTTTAATAAATACTCTTTTTTACAAATTTGAAGAGGCATCCTCGACCTAAAAAAATATTATGTTACTTCAATCAGTCAATAAAAAAAAGGATAATATTATCGGCAAATGTTGTTAAAAATCGTTTTCGTGATAAATGATAGGGAATTAAATCAACGATACTGAACTAATAGATAACAGAGATAAACAAAACAAACATTGCAACTCGAAAGGCATTTCCTACAATTTCGAAAATTACGCCCTCTTTCACAAAAAGAGAAATGTTACCCTTAAATATAAATATAGAATTATCCATGCCAATGCATAAATAATTTAACGAATACAATGTATTAAAAGTCCTTACTATAATAATTCACAGGCCAACATCGACCTGGAAAAACGTTCTTCCAGGTGCAGGACTATCCGGGGTTGGTTCGAGTCGGATCTGCGACGCGATGTCAGGAGTGCTCGATTCGCCCAGCCGCGTCCACCACCTACAGTCCTCTGTGACACCTACTCACGACTCTTCAGGGGTAAGGTGGGCCTTCACTGCCATCTCCGCCACCGCCACGAGTGGGAAGAAAACGAATAGGGATTGAGAATGACGATCCCAATGTTCGGATGAGAGCGGGTGCCAATGACGAGCGGTAATAAATGCTGACACACACACATACAGTACTGTGCAATACGTATTAGGACAAAACTATTTTATCTTTTATGAGAAACCAAAATAAAGTTTAAAATCACCCCTGTCCTAACACTTTTGCACACTACCGGTAGTGTGCAAAAGTATTAGGACAGGGGTGATTTTCCTAAAAACCTCACTGAAATTCAAATACAGGGTGAAAAGCCAAGTAAATTGCTAATAAATATTGATTATTTAAAACTAGGTGTAAAAGAAATGTTTTAAAAAGAAGTTATATTTAATTTTTCCTATTTTCTATTAAACAAGTCATTATTCTATTATCCTTGCATATAACTGACATTTTTCTTATCCCCCCTCTCGAACTGATAAATCTAATGTTACTTCGCAAGACACACTTTGGGAACAAATACAAGCTGCTTGGCAGGAGATACCATTAGATATATTAAAGAAACTTGTGATGTCAGTGCCTGACAGAATGAAGGCTGTCATCAAAGCAAAGGGCTATTATACTAAATATTAAATTTATTTTGTAACAAGTATTTTTTCTTGTTAAAACATTTGTTGAGTAAATCAAATAAAATTACTTTAATTAAATTGCTTATTTTCTGTCAATATGCCTAATAAAAGATAAAATATTTCTTCTCCTAATACTTTTGCACTGTACTGTAGATTATTATCAATATTTCTAATATGGATAGTTAATATCAAATCCAGGTCACACGATATATTTTATCATATAGATATTGTTTAAAATCATATCACCCCAAGCAAAGCGGAACCGCCATTTGTATGCAAAGGGTTAGAGAGGGAGAGAGAGAGAGGGAGAGAGAGAGAGAGAAGGAGAGGGAGGGAGATAGATAGATAGATAGATAGATAGATAGATAGATAGATAGATAGATGATGAACAGACTAAGATAGATAGATAGATAGATAGATAGATAGATAGATAGATAGATAGATAGATAGATTTTTAAAAAAATGGGTGTTGAAGAAGGGATGAAAGATGGATGTTAATCAGGGGTATATTAGATAGCAATTTACGTTGCATTTAAACCTTTGCAGATGGTAGCTATCGGAGAAGCAAGTAAAAAATAGGGAGTACCATTTGCGTGAACTGCAAGAAAAACTGTTAAAGTAGAAGAGGCGGTTACATTTAACCATTAAGTGGTAAGAGGCTGGTACCTAGATGCCAGTCTAGTAGCACGCGTAAATTCATGTGGTCGAGGTACCAGGTTTAAAAAAGCTGTTACCATGAAAATATTTATAGAAAAGACAGAGGGAAGCCACATCACGTCAGTGAAAAAGATGCCAAGTCAGGATCGATTACATTACAGGTCTTTGGATTTTGTCAAGGACCTCAAGATGAATAGGAGGATCACCCGACCGGGTATGGCAATAGTATTCAATGCACAGACGAATGGTAGATGTATAAATGTGCAAGATGGATTCTAACAAGAAAAGCTTTCTGGTCCGACTCGGTGGTCTGACCTTCCTAAAAATAGATGCACCTGTAGATTTGGTGTAGTCGTTCCACTTTAGGTCAGTTGAGAGAGTGACATCAAGGAGGCGCAGTGTGTCGCTCTCCAGGAGACTAGCATCATCCATTCTGATGGCTGGGTGGAATGTTTCTCTATGGTGGTTAAATAATAGCAGTTTTGTTTTGAAGGCATTACAATTTACCAGCCATTTTCTACTCCAGTTCGTCACAGATTGAAGGTCCTTTCCAAGAGCAACAGTCAAGTTTACTGCGTTAAGCCTTGGCACCTTTGCTATCGAAATGGTGGTGTCATCCACATACATACCTACTTGAGAACTGAAGACATCAAGAAGATCATTGATTACGATAAAAAAATTGCTTAGGACCTAGGATAGACAGTATTTACATAATTCGGACTATTGTCCTCATCTTTGTTGCCAATTGTACGACGTTTAATAATAGATCATTCAATTTGTCTATATTTCTGAGATGAGTTAGTATTTACAGTATTTACATAATTCGGACTATTGTCCTCATCTTTGTTGCCAATTGTACGACGTTTAATAATAGATCATTCAATTTGTCTATATTTCTGAGATGAGTTAGTATTTACAGTATTTACATAATTCGGACTATTGTCCTCATCTTTGTTGCTATGTTTACGACGTTTCGGTCGTTGTACGCTCTGGTCTTTTTCAGGAGCTAGGAATTTCGAACCCAACCCTTTATTACAAACACTGGGATATATGAAGTCTATTTCTTGCGTACTAGTGCCTCTTCTGGAAGTCCTTAAGTACATATGGCCCAGTGGATATGGACGTTGGTTAGTTCCAGTGACTTGTGCCAAAGAGTTGTGAGTTCAATACCAGGCTACAGCAGTGGTGAACAAGTAACTTACAGGGTTAGAGGGAGATAACTCATGACTTCCAATCGAGGCATTAGGCGATGGATGGAGTTCATACACACCAGTGATTGTAATAAAGGGTTCGGTTCGAAATTCCTAGCACCTGAAGAAGGCTGGAGCGTACAACGGCCGAAACGTCGTACAAATGGCAACAAAGATGAGGTCAATAGTCCGAATAATGTAAATCCTGTAAATACTACATCATCTCAGAAATATAGACAAATAGAATGATCTGTTATTAAACGTTGTACAAATGGCAACAAAGATTCGGACAATAGTCTGAATAATTTAAATACTGTAAATACTACCTCATCTCAGAAATATAGACAAACAAAATGTTCTATTATTAAATGTCGTACAAATAGCAACAAAGATGAGGACAATAGTCCGAATGATGTAAATAGTGTAAATATAGATAGAGCCTTGAAGGACGCCCGCGTTCGTATAAAAGGATTTGGAAGTGTACCCATTGAAAACGTCCTTCATTTGACGATTTGATAGAAATGATTGGATTAAATCAAACAATCGTGCAAAAATACTGTAGCTCTGGAGCTTGCGTAGAAGGCCGCTATGCCAAACCCTGCCAAACGCTTTCGAAATATCAAGAACAACAGCTTGAGCTTCGCCGTTTTTATCAAGGGTCAGGGATACGTATATATATTTAGTGTCATGGTGCATCACCCATTACAGCGGATTGAACTCTTCCTACAACTACATATACTTCCCTTCATAAGCAGATCATCGGAGAGCGATAGGCAGAGATAGCCAAGATGGCTACCGTACGAACTTTGCGAGTCTCGAATTATTGTATTACTTCCTAACCCTTATTTATTCGTTCTACTAACAGAGTTTCACGTATTTGTATTTTGCTGTGTTAATATATATATATATATCGTTATTTTCTATTTGGGTGTTTGTATTATTTCTTGCTGAACTCTTAACCGGGTCCACGACATTTAGTGATGACCGTTCGCACATCAGCGATAGATCTGGCGAAGCGGAAGCCATGTTGTTTGTTAGAAAGTAGGTCATGAGATGTGAGATGCTTAACTACTTTAGCATTGATAAGAGCCTCAAACACTTTGTCCAAATATGTAAGGGGCTATAGTTGGAGGGGTTAGAGGACTCCTCAGAGGTTACAAAAAATAGGAACTCTAAATGAGGACTTCCAACAAGCAGGAAAGCAAGAAGCAGTAGAGCAATAGTCGACTAATAGTTTAGAGAATACAGAAGATAGCTCCAGGACACGTTTCTTTAGGACGATTGCTGAAATTTCGTCACTTCTGCTAGCCTTATTGGAGTCAAGTTTAAAAACCAGGGACGGGGTTATGCATATTTCACTCATTTGAGCCTTTGTTCTACGTGGGAAATCGGGTGTGGGTACTCAAGACGAGTAACTTGTCCACTGTGTTGGAGTTTTTGGGTAACCCGGTATACTAGTGAGCCAGCCATGAGCTGACTCATTTTATAGTTAACCAATCAGAAGGCTCAAAATATTCATTGCGACTTGTAAAAAGGCGACCATATTTTCCCGAGTATTGGCGATATAGTCCGATTCAGTAGAGTGTCTGACTCCTGAATGTTAATCTTTGACGTTGTTTCATTGAACAGATTACGTACTGCGCTGTATTCTATTTTCATAAACTATGATGGACATGGTCAACACACTGCAGATATGATGACTTCAAATTGATTGAATAGAGGAGAGGGCGAGTGTTTGCTGTTGTTCAATACACTCTTGTAGAGTCGCCAGTAATCTATGAAACCGAATTTGTGAGATACGATGCTTCATTCTATCAGCAAACAAATGTTTAGCATCATTTTGAGCACTTGATGAACATCAATTAATTTATACCTATTTTCTTGTATATAATAAAACCTGGCACCAGCAAAAGGAAAACCATGTCGCATACAAGTGAAATACTATACAAAATTTGGTATACTGTAATGATCTGTCCCTCCTCATGAAAAGACGATGACAATTCAAATTTGTATTTATACTAAACTAAGTTTCGTACGTATCAAAAGCTTTGTGACTAAATATTTTATTGAAAATACGACTACGTCCATTCTTCTTCTTCTTTTAAGTGCCCTGTCTTTTCAGGACGTAGGCGATCATGGCTTTCCACGTCTCCCTATCCCTGGTGGCTCTTAGCACGCTTTCTCCTGTTACACCGAGCAACCCTCGTTCCGTCAACCACCTGATCAGGTCCTTCAAATATGTTATCCGCTGCTTTCCCCTGTCTCTTTTTCCCTTTATCTGGCCTGTTAGTATCAGGTTCTCCAAGCCCTCCTTCATCATTGCATGTCCCAGGAACTTTAGCTGTCTCTTCTTGATGCTCAGTATTAATTTCCTTTTCGTTTCCATCCTTTCCAAAACCTCATCATTGCTCACATGCTCGATCCATGATACTCGCAGCATCCTTCTGTAGAACCACATTTCAAGGGATTCAAGTTTTTTCTTCATCTTCGATTATATTGTCCAGTATTCACTGCTATATTGAAGAAATGACATTTTTGTACCGGCTTGATTCTAGTATCCCCGACCTGAATTTGACATTTTGGGCTCCCCTTTTTACTGATGACCATGCATTCGGTTTTCTGCGCCTTACCCATTTTTTTCCTCACTAGCTGCTAAGACAAAGTTTCAGTTGTGAGAGAGACGTCATTTGCAACGAAGTTAACAGTTTTTCCAAAACGAGAAGAACTCAAAAGTTTCTGTCAAGAAAAAGAGTTTTCCTTTAATTGTTCTAATCTATTTTTTTATTTACTTTTTATATACCATGATATTTTTAATACTGTGTTTCTTTAAGAATTTAATTTCTTTAATATCTGTGATTTACTATGAATTTTCTAAGAAATGTAATGATTTGATTTTCTGCTGCCTTCTCTACGGCTTTGGGTACAGTTACCAATGTTAGTCTGTATTAGTACTTTATTTATAGCTGAGAAATGGGGTTTATATGACTTTATACGTTTACCATTGCTTTCTTTATTTTTTTAATCATATCACCCCAAGCAAGGCGATAACACCACTGATGCGCAGGGGGCTACGTAAGGGTAAAAAGAATGGAAAAGAAAGCCAGAAACCACATCCTAAACAGTGAACAAAGGATGAGCCTCTTCACCTGTTCAATAGACGTTGGTGGAGTGTGAACCGGGCGATAGTTTAGTCTATCTACTCCAATTGAAAAAAAGAAAAAAAGAAAAGAGTGAAAAGATTGGAAAAGAGAAAACCGGAAACCGCATCCTAAACAGGAAACAAAGGATGAGCCTCTTCACCTGTTCAATAGATATGGGTGGAGTGTGAACCGGGCGATAGTTTAGTTTAGTCTATCTACTCCAATCTCTCCTGTTATTTGACTCATAGCTAGATGGGAAAGAGATGTATTATATTATTAGGTAGTAATTAGTGAGGGATCTGTTTATTACTTCAAAACAATATAAAACCGATCCCCCACTTTATACCCAGTAGAAGCCTTAATCAAGTTTTCATTATATTTAGTCAGTTAAGTGCTATACGTGATACACGCTTGGGCGATCATGTCTCGAAAGAGTCATGACTGACTGGGCAGAAGGTTGCCAATACTTTCTGCGGTAGACTGGTTGCTAACCAAATCTATAGAACCCGATCTATCTTATTATTTGACCCATAACTGGAGGGAAGAGACGGATTCATGCCTTTCCCAGGGGTATTTGTGCGTAAGCGAATGCAATGAATTCAACCGGAATTCGAACTCGGCTCCCCGATTTCTCGTTCTGAGCAGATATACACTGCCCCACAACGCGTATACGCATTTAACCAGGTGCAAAATCTCTGATACTGAAAAAAGAGTGGACATTTACGCCAATGAAGAAATGATCAATTTTAATAAAACAGATTTCGGCGTATAACTTTTTCTATCTATTTTTTTTTTTTTTTGGCATTTTTTTTTTTATTACACAATGCAAGAGAGACAATTCTTACGAACTTTCAACAAAAAATGACGAGTAAGACTTACACCCTTAATGTCTACTGTAAAATCCTGTACTAATTATAAAATAATAAAATAAAAATCCGGTATTAACTATAAAAACTAAAATAATGCCATATTAATTAAGATTCTAAAACAATCGAGTATTAATTATTATCATTAATCGCCACCGTCCCAATTTTGATTTAAGATTAAAAATAAGTTTCCAATTGTCTTTTTATTGAAATAATGATGATAGCGAAATTGTTAGTTACAGCAACGAAGTCAATATTTCAATATATTTAGACATCGAATCGATGAAGAAATGTAAGTTCATTGGTATAGCAAATTATAACGATGTTAAATATCACAATGTCGCTAAACCCCATTAAAAGTTGGTAATTCATTTTTTATTTATTTCTTATTTTAAATTAAGTTCCTTCGACATATGAATATGTGAATGGGAATTGTGGGTAGAAAGAAGATGCGGAAAAGCAACAAACAGTAATTATTTTCTTCAGGCGATGTTGTTTCCTTTTCGAGAAAAAGCAAACACTTCAAATCGCCATTAAGCAATGGCGAAGACTCTGTTGTTGTTGTTGTCATTCGAGCCGACATGAAATGCCTGGAAATGTCTTGATGGAGAAATTAAAACCGTTTGTATACGTGTAGACACTCACGTATCACATATCACTTAAAAAACGGCTTGTATTTGCAAATAATTATATATGCATGAGTGAGACATATATATATATATATATATATATATATATATATATATATATCCGAGTGGGTACAGAACGAAGAAAGAATTTTTTCCGTCCAAAACATTAATTTAAAACAGTGATGTATAGAGCTGTGAACATTTATTATAAATTATGTTTTAGAACATGTACATTATTTTTTAATATATGTCCTCGACAATCATATGTTTGTTTCAACGTTGGGTACGTTTCTTCGGGAGGTAAAAGCAAAACTGAATTCGTCTGCTCCCTATATTTGGTTCATTGTTGTTGTGGGAGGTTGGTTGGGGTTATTGATAATGAAGGGAATGTGTCTTCTAGAGTTTTGAAGAGCCTGGTGTGTAAGTGCTAAATTGTTGATTAATGGTATTATCTGTTGGAGTGTACGTTTTTATCTGTCGGGTATATCTTTTGGTTAAAATTTCGCAGAGATTGGTGTGTGTGTGTGGTGGGGGTTTATTACTCGGTCAATTTTGTGTGTTTGCGTGTGGTTTTCTTGTGTGTGTGATTGGGAACTTGTCTTGTTTGTTGACCTTAAGAATTTTTAGGCGTCTTGCTTGATTTATTTGTGTCTGTTGTTACCAGACAGATTTTATTTATTCTCTTTCATTTAGTGGCAAAGAAACGTACCCAACGTTGAAACAAACATATGATTGTCGAGGACATATATTAAAAAATAATGTACATGTTCTAAAACATAATTTATAATATATATATATATATATATATATATATATATATATATATACAGGGTGTCCATAAAGTCTGTGTGCACTTTAAAAAAATTATAACTTCATTTGTATTTGTGATAGAAATAATCTGTAACAAATGTTATAAATTTTAATGTTTTTTTTGTTTTTTTTTTTAATCATCTCACCCCAAGCAAGGCATTCCACTGCCACTATTGCGCATGGGGCTACATAGGGGAAGGTAAAGAGAAGGAGTGGATAGACATAGGGAATGTCAGGAGAAAGGTGATAGATGAGTAAGGATAGCGAGGATGAGTGTCGGGCAGATGGGAAGAGTGTTTGATAGAATGGGAGCAGGTTAGTGTGTTAGGAGGTGTCTATTGACCTTACATTTAAACTCCTGGAGATTGTAGCCGTCGGGGAAGCAATCGTTTGGAAGAGAATTCCACAGTCGGGAAGTGCGAGGAAAGAAACTGTTGGAGTAGAAGTTACGGCTGCATTTTATCGATTTCACTGTAAAAGGGTGGGATCTAGTTGCTAATCTAGTATCTCGTGCAAATTCGTATTTAGGGGGCACCAGTGATCTAAGTTCATCGGAGCAGAAGCCGTGAAAGTATTTATAGAAGAGACACAGCGAAGCCACGTCTCGCCGGTGGGAGAGAGACTGCAGGCGGTCTGCCAAGTCGGTATCTATCACATTACAGACCCTCCTCTGAACCTTATCGAGAAGCCCGAGGAGGACAGCAGGGGCACCCGACCAGATATGGCAGCAGTATTCAATGCACGGGCGGATGGTAGATTTGTAAATGTGCAGGATAGATTTAGACGGAAAAAACTTCCGGGCCCTACACAGAGAACCGACTTTCATAGCAGCGGATTTAGCAATGGATTCGATATAGTCATTCCATTTGAGGTCCGCTGAAAGTGTGAGACCAAGGAGGCGTAGTGTTTTACTCTCTGGGAGGCAAGCCTGGTCCATGCTAATGGGAGGTAGGTGAGATTGTCGATGATGGTTAATTGACAGTAGCTTCGTTTTAGAAGCATTAAAATTTACTAGCCATTTCTTACCCCAGTCCAATATGGATTGGAGGTCTTTTTCAATCTCGGCTGCAAGTTTAGCTTTGACGCCTACACCAGATTTTTGTTGGAGGCGAGAGTAAACTGTGGTGTCATCGGCGTACAAACCTATTTGGGTTCTTATGGAATCAGGGAGATCATTAATATATATCAGGAAGAGTGTAGGACCTAAGATGGAGCCTTGGGGGACACCTGCGTTTGTATGGTAGTTCTGAGAGGCATGTCCGTTTAATACCACTTTCATTGTGCGGTTAGAGAGGAATGACTGGATTAGTTCAAACAAATGTCCAGTTATACCATAGCTCCGCAGTTTACATAGAAGGCCAGCATGCCAAACTCTGTCGAACGCCTTAGATATATCCAATGCAACGGTTCGAGCTTCGCCATTGCTGTCGAGTGCCTGGTATATGTACTCGGTGATGGTCGTTAGCATATCAGCAGTAGACCTGGTGAAGCGGAAACCATATTGCTTGTCCGAGAGGAGCCTGTGTGCTGTGAGATGCTGAACCACCTCGGCGTTGATAATGGCTTCGAACACTTTGCCAAAGATCGGAAGAAGGCTGATAGGGCGGTAATTTGCAGGGTCAGAGGGTTCTCCAGTGTTTTTAAATATAGGAACTATAGAGGAAGATTTCCAACAGGCAGGAAAGCAGGAAGCAGATAGGCAGAGGTTGTAGAGCTTAGAAAGGATAGAGGAGAGTTCAGGGGCACATTTCTTTAAGACTATGGTTGGGATTCCGTCACCACCGCTCGCTTTGTGAGGGTCAAGTTTTAAGATTATCTTAGAGACAAGCGAAGGTGTAATGTGGACATCATTCAGTTGTGCCTCGGTTCTAGGTGAGAAGTCGGGTGTAAAAACTCCAGACGAGTCCAGACTCGAATTGTTCGAGAATCTGCGGGCAAAACATTCAGCCTTATCTGCTGGGGAGGTGAGGACCTCAAATTTGTTGATTAGCGGGGGTATTGTGGACTTGCTCTTGTTAAGTACTCTTTTACAGAGTCGCCAGTAGTCTTTAGAGCCGAATTTAGAGCATGCTATGCGTTGCTTCATTCTGGCAGCAAACAACATCTTAGCTTCGTTAAGTACCCTTTTACACTTATTACGAGCTGAAGTGAAAAGGCGCCTGTTTTGTTCCGACGCATAGTTACGATAAAGTCGGAAGAAATGATTCCGGTGGGCAATGGCAGCCGAACAAGCGGGTGAGAACCATGGAGACGAATGAGATTTAAGCTGGAATTTCCTCGCAGGGATGAAGGCATCAATGCCAGCCTTAACCCAGGAGGAGACCTCGGATGCACATTCTTCGATGGGAAGACTAAAGACGTTGTTCCAAGGGATGTCACAGAGGAAGTCTCGGAACGAATCCCAGTCTGCTCTTTGATAGCAGTATGATATTCTACTTGTCTGTGTTTCATGGGTCGGGCGGGAGTGGAGTGAAATATTGACGGACACTACAGTGTGGTCAGAGTTTCCAAGTGGGCAGAGTTGTCTGGTAGTGCAAGAGTCTGGGATGGAAGTGAAGCAGAGGTCTAGAAGTGAGTTCCTTCCGTTAGGGTTGTCGGAGAAACGCGTGGGGAAGTCCACTACTTGCGTAAGGGATTGGGTGATTGAAAAGTTCATGGTGTGGACACCAGCAGGGTCAGTGACAGCGTTCTTCAGCCACTTGGTGTGGTGGGCGTTAAAGTCACCAAACACGAATACATGGGCAGAGGGATGGGTAGAAATGGCTTTGTCAATATTGTCAGAAATGATGTCAAGTAACGAACAGTCAGGGGAGGAAGGAGAGCGGTACAGAAAGAAGAGATAGCTAATCGAGCTGAGAAGTGAGAGGCGGAAGCACATGAAAGAATGATCTCGGGATTCAAAAGATGACACCCTAGCTAAGGGAAGGTGTTCGCTGACATAGACACCAAGCCCATGCATATGAACATTGGAGTCCTTCCTGAAGAGGGGAAGGTAGCCAGGAACGCAGAACTCAGATGAGGGGATAGAAGGGTTAAGATTAGTTTCACATAGGGCTAATATATCAGGTGAGTTATTATGGAGGAAAGAATCTACGCTGGGGAAATTGGTGCGGATGCCGCGTATGTTAGTGAAAGAGATGCAGACAGGTTTGGGCGTTTTCAAATGAGCTGGTTTAGTTTTGTTATTATGTTTGCTTTTTTCCATAGTAATTCAGTTAAGGAGTGGTCTTAGAATAGAATCAGTCGGTCAATCATTTGCAACTTGTGAAGGATGGAGACTGGCGCGGCCTACAACATAATGTGGCCTCGGGGTTGCCCACCGAACGTTCATGCAGGGACGCCCGTCCATGCGCGATATGGCACTACAAGAACCCCGGTATTATTCAACTGTTGATCAGAGCAGCCTCTCAAGACGCTACGCAAGAGTTCGGGCTCCTAACTACCAGTCGGAAGCAGCAACCAGGAAACTGCCAACCCGGTACCCTCAGAATGTAAAGACGTTGCCACCATACTCCGTAACTGCAAAGAGCTTCCAGCTGAACTAACACCAAGACCAGAGAAAGGGGATGAACCGGGAACCCCTTCCTAAACAAGAAACAAGGTGATCACCTCTAAACTCATTCAAAAGAAGGGGGTGGAGTGTGAGACCGGGCGATAGTAGAAACTATCTACTCCAATTAAAAAAAAAAAAAAAAAAAAAAAAAAAAACGGAAAAAGTGACTGAGGCTTACAAAGTTTTAACTTAGTAAAAGTCGAAAATACCCTTGAATAGCAAAATTATTTATACAAATTAAGTGACGAAAAAGAAAAAAAACAAAGACGGCCAAAAGACAAAAAATAAATAAATAAATAAAATAATTTCCAAGAAATTTCACAAAAACAGACTGAAAAATGCACTGAATCCCAGTTGACTTACCACAAGCAGCTAACACTGTAAAGTTGATTTAATTCAATTTCTGAAGACAAAAATAGAAATTAAACCGTTTTTTACAGAATATAGTCGAGTTATGTTGCTTGCGTTCGCTTGCCAAACCGTTAAGAATTCAATCTCTCGAAGACAGAAATTTAAATCTTCTACAAGACAAAACTAATGGAAATAATTGAACCGTGATGCTATTTATCATTAGTTGAAAATACCCTTGAATAGCAAAATTATTTATACAAATTAAGTGACGAAAAAGAAAAAAAACAAAGACGGCCAAAAGACAAAAAATAAATAAATAAATAAAATAATTTCCAAGAAATTTCACAAAAACAGACTGAAAAATGGACTGAATCCCAGTTGACTTACCACAAGCAGCTAACACTGTAAAGTTGATTTAATTCAATTTCTGAAGACAAAAATAGAAATTAAACCGTTTTTTACAGAATATAGTCGAGTTATGTTGCTTGCGTTCGCTTGCCAAACCGTTAAGAATTCAATCTCTCGAAGACAGAAATTTAAATCTTCTACAAGACAAAACTAATGGAAATAATTGAACCGTGATGCTATTTATCATTAGTCGAAAATACCCTTGAATAGCAAAATTATTTATACAAATTAAGTGACGAAAAAGAAAAAAAACAAAGACGGCCAAAAGACGAAAAATAAATAAATAAATAAAATAATTTCCAAGAAATTTCACAAAAACAGACTGAAAAATGCACTGAATCCCAGTTGACTTACCACAAGCAGCTAACACTGTAAAGTTGATTTAATTCAATTTCTGAAGACAAAAATAGAAATTAAACCGTTTTTTACAGAATATAGTCGAGTTATGTTGCTTGCGTTCGCTTGCCAAACCGTTAAGAATTCAATCTCTCGAAGACAGAAATTTAAATCTTCTACAAGACAAAACTAATGGAAATAATTGAACCGTGATGCTATTTATCATTAGTTGAAAATACCCTTGAATAGCAAAATGTACTTAGTTTTAAGTATAATTCTTTACCACAAAATTTACAACAATTTTTAGATAATTAAACAGATGGATCGGAAGGGTTGGACCTCCACGTTCCCCAGATTTGACTCCATTATATTTTTTATGGGGACATGGAAAAGCAATTGTGTATGCAACCAAACCTAGTTCATTAGAAGATTTGAAAGCTAATGTAATTTCAGGCATTACTGTAAATCAGTTGGCAAATGTTTTCTGTAAACTGCAAAATCGTATTTCCCTTTGTATTGCTAATGATGGAAGGACATGTGGAAACTTAAATAAAATTTCAATAAACCTTAAAAATATAGATTTACTTCTATCTAATCCGTTTTACAAATTACAAATTATTTCTATCGTAAATACAAATAAAGTTAGAATTTTTTTAAAGTGCAGATGAACATTATGGACGCCCTGTATATATATATATATATATATATATATATATATATATATATCTTTGATCTTCGCTACAGTCGTTCTTGAGAACTACGTTTTTTGTCTGTTTTTGAAACTGTCTTTGGTTAATTCCGGCGTTCTTTTGTTAGCTGGTACCAGTTCCATCCCACTTAAAGGTGACCTCATCTACAACAGTCAAACTGAAATTTTAAATTGAAAGAATTTCCAAAAATCATCTTTTTGTATATTTGTAAATCATATATTAAAGTAAGTATGAAAAAAAACGAAGTAAAAATTTAGTTTTAAGTGACATTTGGTATTCGCTGAAAAAACAGAATAACATAAAGGAAAAAGGCCCCAAACTTAATAAAAACGAACTTTTTCCATTAAAATGTTTATTAAGACGAAAGATCAAAGTATTTTTAATAATTTTTAATTTTTTTTAACACGTTCGAAATTTTAGTAAAAATCTTGTTTTGATTTTCGTCAGCTGGTAACCAAAGAGAGTTTACAACGAGAATTTACAACAGATAATGTAATATTACGCAACTTAGTTTGTTTTTTTTTCAGTGAAAAACACATTAATTTGGAAATTTTTGCAAAAATCAAATAATTGTCGTATTTTAATTAATCTTTCAGGACAAATAAATGAAATTATTTTTGAAATTATTATATTTAAAAAATCCTGGTAGGAATATTTTTTTACATCTGTTACCCTTCCTCCACATAAATTCATGAAATTTCAAAAAATTAAATTTTGTAGCGAAAATCTGATTTCTTAGTTAACCGCAAGACTCATTGGGGAATGTAAATCATCTATTATTCATTTTCAAACAGTTGGCCTTTTTCTGAAATTCTGCTCCGAATAGTAAAATAAAAAATGCAATAAAACGATAATATTATTTAATTATAATAATCTATAAAATTCCAAAAGATTTTGAACATTTTACAAATCCTTCTCGGAGTTAGGTCATTAAGTTATTAAGTGATTACTGTATATACTAATCGAAAATTGAAAAGTTTAATACAAATCGTTGAGCCATCATATTTTTTAATAATTTTTTTGTGTGTGTGTATTTTAGAGTTTTCTTTTTTTTTAGTATGGTATTTTCTGCCTTACCTTAAGAAGTCATGTGTTTCATGGTTTCTTCCCCTTACAGGAAGAAAATTTGGAGAATTGTGTCTATTCTAGTTAATCATACTTAGCTGTCATCAATCACTTCACGCGTCATCTGCGTGTCATCATTCACTTCACACATCAATCACTTGTCACCTCCTTGAGTAAGAAATACTTTTATTCTAAGTTTCATGCATAAATCAGATTAATTTAACTTTAAATTTGCTAATAATTTAAAACTAACGAGTTACAGATTTATATTTTATTTTTTTGCAAGATTTTTAAAACCGAGAATAAACTTAGAAGTAGTACAAAGTAATGAGTTGCTTGTAGTGCACTTCATTAAGAGTGCTCAATACTTAGTAGAGCATTATATATAGTAATATTTGTATTATAAGTTTATAATAAAAACATAGTTTACTGCAACACAAAAGCCGTTTTGCTTCGGTAATATCTTATGGGCACCTATTCTTCATTTGGAAATATAAATGTGTGTGTGTGTGTGTGTGTGTGTGTGTGTGTGTGTGTGTGTGTGTGTGTGTGTGTGTGTGATAGTTGTGTATTTGGGCACCAGCCCCTCTTTTATACAAGTTTCATTAAAGACAACTGACAAATTAATCCGATTAAACATTTTATTTAATTCTTCTTAATTTTACTTGTGTTCGTACAAGTGTTTCCTTTACTGGAAAAAATTTAAAATAAAATCACTTGTACGCAGACAAAAAAAAAATAAATAAAACCTTAATCGCAGTACCTTGTCAGTTGTCTTTAAGGAAACATATATATATATATATTGTGTTGAGTTGCGATAGTTTTTATGATTGTAAAAAAGAACATATATGACTATAAAAAATTTAAAAATTAAAAGAAAACGGTTGAATTCAAAACCTTTTATTCAAAATATATAATACATATATGTGTATGTGTGTGCGCACGCGCGTTGAATTCTGCTTAAATGCAATAGAAAAAACATAAAAATCCGATTGTTGTGCTGTTTTCCTTTAAGTGCGTTTAAAACAAATAATTGCTTGTAGAGAATGAAATCTGTAACACGAAATGTCTCCACTAGGGATCCAGGAGAAAGGGTAGTGAACAATGCTTTGTGTGAACGAGAAACTGACAGTCACCATGCAGTGTTGATTAATATACCACAGTTTCTATGTCTAGATGTGTATGGAAGACCCTTCGTTCATAATAAATTTTAACTATATATATATATATATATATATATATATATTCAGAAATGATAACATTATGTTATAATTTCTGAATTATAATTATAACATTATGTTTAATTTCTGAATAAAAATTATTAGCTCTACTTTGTATTGAGCACTTTCTTTTAAGAATAAGGTTGCTTTGGATACAGAATATTCCATCCATATCTACCCTTGTAGATATGGATGGAATATATATATATATATATATATATATATATATATATATATATATTGTATTAAAATACTTTTACAAAATTTGGGGACGATTTTCTTATATCAAAACAAGGTAATATGTCCGTATAAACATGTGCTCAAAAGGCTATGTTGAATGTGTTCTTCGTTGTCAGGCGTACAAGAGCATCTTGGCCTTCCTCAATCCATAATTGGTGGTGCCATTGATCCTGTCTCAGCAACGCGACGATAATCAGCAGCAAAGCCTGGATGACTCAACTGCCTCCGGTCTGTAAACGTAATCTGATACGGCCGTGCAGCCTCCCGTCCAATACCATTCGCGTGGCCAGATGTTAAAAAATCATTTCTGCCTACTTACCATAAGAATATCCTGCCATTGTTAAATGGAACACTTTTCAGTTAACTCAGTAATGCACAGGTTAAACGTTGAAGACAGACTAGCCACAAAAGTACACAAATGACAAATGTAACCTCGTCTATATAAAAACATAGTGACAACTACCGTAAACTTTCTTTAAACTTAATAACTCAATAATGAAGAACTTGCGGACATACGTTTTATGAACCTTTGTGGTTGTTTTGGTATAAGGAACTCGCCCCTAATATTTGTAAACGTATTTTTGATACACCCTGTGTATCTATATATATATACACACACAACTTACAAGCAAAAACTTTGGGTCATTATTTTTTTTTTTTTCGTAAAAGATAAAATTTCAGTAAATACAGTGCATTTGCCTTTATTTTTCTGTCTTTCTTCAAGCTCTTCTTACTACCAAAATGTTCGAATTCGGATATTTTTTAAGGGATATATATATATATATATATATATATATATATATATATATATTTGTCTTTCTCAGTTGACTTTTCAGCTAAGCTAAATGTCAATGATGGTTCTAAATGTTAATTCGGCACTCACTAATATTGTAAACGACACATATGTAGGTATCTTTTAAAAAAAATGCTTGCACAATTGCAAGAGTATTTTAATAGTTTTCATTTTTTAACTTTGAAGTAATTTGCGCAAAATGACAAAATCAAAGCAGCTAAGCTGGGATGAGGGCATAAATTGAAATTTTATTAAAAGAAAATTCCTCTCAAAATCAAATTGGCAAGAAGTTGAAGATTTCTAGGCACAGGTGCAACATTCGTTGCAAAGATTAGAAAGTCAGAAGCAGATGCAAATGTTCACCGAAAAAGAATTAATGCTTTAAAAGTGAAGATAAACATTTGATTATTGGCAGCAAAATAAACACAAGGAAAACTGCTCCAGAGTTGACAGCTGAACTTAATTCCTCTCGGCAGCAACCATCGTCGCTCTCAACTGTGGAAAATTG
Organism: Ascarosepion bandense; assembly: GCA_037127315.1. NCBI lineage: Eukaryota > Metazoa > Mollusca > Cephalopoda > Sepiida > Sepiidae > Ascarosepion > Ascarosepion bandense. The sequence goes on from JBBBDQ010001524.1 coordinate 590,836, forward strand.
ACTTAGATCTGTGGGGTTCAGCATAGTCATCAAGAAACCCCTATTAAGGAAGGTGAGTGAATAAGAGAAAATACTGTTATGGGCAAAAGTATAAGAACTGAACACTGGGTGTGGCAATATGCACTGTGGACAGAGGAGTTAAAATTTGAACATGTTTGAGTAAAAGGAGAGTGTGACGTAGCTTCAGAATACTCAGCTTAAAGTTTTTACTTCACGTGACCATGACTCAAAAAACCAAAACGAGGCTCACAACGACTTTGACGTACACAGGGACTTAGAAAAAGAGCAGTTTAAAAGAAAACAAGTCATTAGCCAGCGCGCGTGGGTGAAGGATGGACGCCATACCGTTCCAGGGACCTAACACTGCCTGATGACTCCAACCACTGCTACCACCCTGTATGCGCCTTCGACCTACTACCACACTACCTTACGCCTCCGATCTGCTACCACACTGCTTGACGAATTCTGACATGCTGCCGCGCCGCCTGACGCCTCTGACTTGCTACGCCGCCTGCTGACTCCTCCTACCACTTTTTCAGGATAAAAACAACTGTTCTTTTCAGTCTTTTCCTCTAGTCACTACAACTGCTCTTTTCAGGGTAGAAAAATCTATCTTCATGAGATATGTACCAACCCGATGCAACGACTTCCAGCGGTCAGTTCAGATCGACGCGACAGCGACCTCCAGCGTAGCAACTGTAATGAATCAACCGCCGACTGCTAACGTAGTCTACATGCCAGTCAAACGGAGCAAACCGCATTTCTACAGTTAGCGCTGTCTACGCACTGAATAAGGCAAACACGCGACGGACCAATCCTAGCTAACTGGTGCAGCAACGACTAGCAACTCAGGTCCCATTTCCTGACCTACGTATTGTTAACTACACGCACCGACGACTCAAGCCTATTTTCAGTTTGAGGAGGTTTTTACTGTCCGAAGAATCACGCTTCAATCCACGAGTATTGCAACATTTGTACCAAGACCACCTCATTCCATTGCCAACGAAATATCCGACATATTGGGATCTATCCCAGAGCATGAGCCGTATACTCGTCTCAAAGACGCTATACTTAAACGAGCAGGCTGCTCCGAAGAGGAAACGCACGCGAGCTTTTCAACAATGTCACCAGGGGTGATCGTACTTCATCCCAGTTCCAACAGTATGAATAGTCGTCTAGGAAAACACACCATGGCAGAACCCATCCTTCAAGGTTCATGGATGGACCGGCTACTCGCAACGATAATCCAGATCTTCGCTCCTTGGTCTAAAACCACCCCCTTAGACCAGCTAGCGGATTCCGCCGACCGCATCTTTTGCACCCTGAACAAAAGCGTGAATCCAGTGTACTAATCAGGGAAAACAACCACACATTGGAGAATGCAGTAACCGATACGCAGAGACAATTCGGAGATTTACTGCCCATATTGCGCAGTAGAGCAAAGAGCCCATCACCTTTTAATCGGCAGAATAAGGACATCTCGACCCGGACACCTGTGGTTCCAGCACAAATACGGATCCAGGACTCGAAACTTCAGGCTGCAGCCTCCCTGTAATTATCGTCCGCATCAGGGAAACGATGCAGCTAGTAGATTTTCTGGTATACTGCAATTTAGCAGGATACATGAATATGAGAACGCTCTCCGGCAATACCAAAAATATCCAAGTCACAGGAATTCGCACCCGTCATAATATAACCGGAATTAACATATCAGGGCCGAGAGTATTTGGAAATATTGAATCAGTACCTAGAAATCTTCAACTTCTTGCCAATTTGTTTTTAAGAGGGATTTTCTTTTAATAAAATTTCAATTTATGCCCTCATTCCAGCTTAGCTGCTTTGGTTTTGTCATTTTGCGCAAATTACTTCAAAGTTAAAAAATGAAGACTATTAAAATACTGTGGCAATTGTGCAAGTCAATGAAAAGCACTGACGCATCGAAATACCAAACTAAGCATTACATCAAGAATTTGGACAAATTTGGACTTATTTTTGCTCTTGACCACTACCACAGCACAAGATGGATTATGCCAAGAAAGCATTCAGCGAGGTGCTAAACAACGGCATAGTCCACCTTTCAAGCAACCCATAAGCCTCGTCATTACACTTGGTACCGAAACCTGGCGTCAGGAAATATCGAATATGCGTCGATTACAGGAAACCTAAAGCCTCGACCATTCACAATCGCTATCCTATTCCCCACATACACGATTCTGCTTCGAGACTACAAGGAGCACTCATATTTTCCAAGATCGACCTGACCAAAACATTACCGTAATCTTCGTAGCTCCGAAAATAACCGTTTGGTTCGTACGAGTTCGTGAAAATGCCATTCGGTTTGCGTAAAGCCGCTCAAACGTTCCAAAATCTAATGAGCGAAGTTCTGCGTGGATTGCAGTACGTATACGCTTACATCGACGACATCCTGTCGCCATGGAAAACGACAACACCCACAAATGACACTTACACGTAGTGTTTCAGCGTTTATCACACTACGGTTTCAAATTAAAAGTATGTATTCAGCCCCGGCCACATCGATTTCCTTGGGTGCCATACTGAAGCTAATGCTATCGCTACCAGAGAAAGTGAAGACAATCCAAGACTTTCGTAGTGTTACGTGTTAATTGTAACATAAGAAAAAATTAAAATGATGGACCAAAACTCAGAGTTAAAATACAAACAAATATTTAATTCACAAAACATAAGACAAAAATATTTACAAATATATAGTTTGGCATTCAAATCAAGAGATATAGAAAACGTATAGTTTACTACTGTCCGGCGAAGTGTTATGAGGAAGAGAAGGAGAGTGAAGGTGTCAATAACTTGCCCAGTTAATTTGGCAGGGAAATTAAATGCTATAGTTTTTTGGAAATTCTTAAATGTATATATAAAGACTGATTATTAGGTTAGTCAATGAAAGAGGCAAAAATATGTATTTACGCAGATAGTTCCATGAGGTTCTTTCAGGTTTTTGGTGTTCGGACTTTTCTGTAAGATTCTTTTGGCTGAATATGGATCCTAGAATCTTTACTGGAGTTGATATGACAGCAAAATCCTTTTAACAACTTTTTCAATTTTTTTTTTTTGTCTTAGACTAGAAAAATTCTTTCGGTTGGAATATTTCCTTGAATTCAAAACTGGTGCTTATGAGGTCAGCACATCCTTTTATCAATTGTTTCAAGTTTTAGTTTTTTTTTTATCGTCGACTTAGGGATTCTTTCGGCTGGATATACATCCTGAATCTTAGCCGAAGTTGTAGAGGTCAACCCATACTGCTATCAACTGACTGCTTCGTTCCCAAAACCTATTTTTTTAGGAGCTAACACCTAATTTGCATACTTTTAAAATCTTTCGAACTCTCTAGATTCTACTGGAACATTCTATACCCTCCCAAAACGTTCTATTCTTAATTTCTCCATTTTTACGACTACTTTATGGATTAAAACTTTTGGGGAATGATACTTAGGACTCAATAGAATCCATTACTATTGTAGAATAATAATAATAATAATAATAATAATAATAATAATAATAATAATAATAGAATAACAACCCTTACCCGCGTAAGGGTCCCAGCTAGCGTCCAGCTGGCAGACAAAAATCAAACTATGACTGGAATCAAGCGAGTATTTATGCAGAAATGCTTCCACTCATTTACCAGCAGCCAATCACAGCCCAAGCAATGGACTATCCGACTTGAGCACAATGAGATGCACCAGGGCACCATGAATAGCTCTCTTTCTTTCTTTCTTTTTTTTAATCATATCACCCCGAGGAAGGCGGTAACGCCACTGATGTGCAGGGGGCTACATAGGAGTGAAAAGATTGGAAAATAGAAAACCGTTCAATAGACGAGGGTGGAGCGTGAACCGGGAGATAGTTTAGTCTATCTACTCCAATTGAGAAAAAAAAAGTGAGAAGATTGGAAAAGAGAAAACCGGAAACCGCATCCTAAACAGGAAACAAGGGATGAGCCTCTTCACCTGTTCAATAGACGAGGGTGGAGCGTGAACCGGGCGATAGTTTAGTCTATCTACTCCAACTGAAAAAAAAAGTGAGAAGATTGGAAAAGAGAAAACCGGAAACCGCATCCTAAACAGGAAACAAGGGATGAGCCTCTTCACCTGTTCAATAGACGAGGGTAGAGTGTGAACCGGGCGATAGTTTGGTCTATCTACTCATAAATTGAAAAAAAAATGAGAAGATTGGAAAAGAGAAAACCGGAAACCGCATCCTAAACAGGAAACAAGGGATGAGCCTCTTCACCTGTTTAATCAAGGTGGATTTATTATGGTCTCAGATTGTTCCACAACTGAGTGCTTATTTTAACAACAGGATGGTTCTACAACTATAACCTTTTTATACATTATTAATATTATTTTTATATATAAATGCATCCTCGTAACAGTAAGGATTGTAAAATTCTACCGACGATTTATCCCAAAACAGTTCATCTATTTCTCTACCCATTTATCAAACATTTATCAAACAAAGACCGGGAATTCAAGCCAAGAATTTCAGAAACTGCCTTATATTGAAAGTGATCCACAAACCGGATTTATCTGACGACAGATGCATCGGGCGCAGGGGTAGTCACAGTAATTGAAAAAACTTGAACTCATCGTGTTCTTCTCCGCCAAGCTATCACCAGCACAATCAAAATACATCACTTTCTTCCGGGAACTATTGTCAATATCAAGGTCGAAACTTTACGATTTATACAGACCACAAACCGCTGACAACAGCAATAAGCACAAGCTCAGACAAGAAAACTTCTCGTGAGATTAAGGATGACATATCAGTTTTTGGCATACATACGACACGTAAAAAGGAAGGACAACACAGTCGCTGATACATTGTCTCGATGTTGTGGAGTAGTTATAATCGTGCTTTGTCAGTTGCTATTCGACTTAACGTGCCCAAAATGTTAGGAACTTGGTCATGTTCCACTGAAAGCTGACTCCTTAGTATTCGGCTAACTGCCGATTAATATTAACTGTTTCGTAGTTTCCACATAACATTGTTATAGGAGGGAGAGTCCATTATCTGAGGAATATGTGTGTTTCCACATAACATTGTTATAGGAGGGAGAGTCCATTATCTGAGGAATATATGTGTTTCCACATAACATTGTTATAGGAGGGAGAGTCCATTATCTGAGGAATATGTGTGTTTCCACATAACATTGTTATAGGAGGGAGAGTCCATTATCTGAGGAATATGTGTGTTTCCACATAACATTGTTATAGGAGGGAGAGTCCATTATCTGAGGAATATGTGTGTTTCCACATAACATTGTTATAGGAGGGAGAGTCCATTATCTGAGGAATATGTGTGTTTCCACATAACATTGTTATAGGAGGGAGAGTCCATTATCTGAGGAATATGTGTGTTTCCACATAACACTGTTATAGGAGGGAGAGTCCATTATCTGAGGAATATATGTGTTTCCACATAACATTGTTATAGGAGGGAGAGTCCATTATCTGAGGAATATATGTGTTTCCACATAACATTGTTATAGGAGGGAGAGTCCATTATCTGAGGAATATGTGTGTTTCCACATAACATTGTTATAGGAGGGAGAGTCCATTATCTGAGGAATATGTGTGTTTCCACATAACATTGTTATAGGAGGGAGAGTCCATTATCTGAGGAATATGTGTGTTTCCACATAACACTGTTATAGGAGGGAGAGTCCATTATCTGAGGAATATATGTGTTTCCACATAACATTGTTATAGGAGGGAGAGTCCATTATCTGAGGAATACGTGTGTTTCCTCATAACATTAAAACAGAAATCAACGCCCACACAAACGACATTTTGAATCAAGACTAAATCGCGGGTTAGGCAAAAATCCGACTCGACGTTACGAGACGTGCTCGCAGACTCTTCTTTGAAGTTTCGGGATTTCTCAGCACCCTTCAACGATAAGACTCTCTATTACGAACCGACATTAGGCACTCCTAGACCATATGTACCTCCAACGCTGCGAAAACCAGTATTCAGGCACCTGCATAGTTTATATCAACCGAGCAAGCGAGCTACTATCAAACTCATAACTGACCGCTTTGTTTGGCCCATCATGAACACCGACGTCCAAGATTGGGTTTCTACGTGTTTAGAATGTTAGAAATGCATGATTTACCGACACGAAATCTCCACTGAGTACATAACCCTCGTTTCTCCCTCATTTACGTCGACATCGTGGGACCGCTACTCCCGATGGCCAAAAGCCATCCCGGTCAAAAACATCTCAGACAACACAGTATTCAAAGCGGTAGAAATAAATATATAATACTGTTTGATTATAAACAGAATATCTCCTTAAATACGAGTATCGATCAAAAATAATGTTCAAACAAATCATTTCAAATTGTCGGTTGTTTATAACCAATTTCGTTAATCTTCGTTACTTTCCGTAATATAAAACAGAATATCTACTTAAATACGAGTATCGATCAAAAATAATGTTCAAACAAATCATTTCAAATTGTCGGTTGTTTATAACCAGTTTCCTTAATCTTCGTTAATTTCCGTAATATAAAACAGAATATCTACTTAAATACGAGTATCGATCAAAAATAATGTTCAAACAAATCATTTCAAATTGTCGGTTGTTTATAACCAATTTCGTTAATCTTCGTTAATTTCCGTAATATAAAACAGAATATCTACTTAAATACGAGTATCGATCAAAAATAATATTCAAACAAATCATTTCAAATTGTCGGTTGTTTATAACCAAGTTTCGTTAATCTTCGTTATTTTCCGTACAATGTTCTTTATTTCTTTCTTTTCTGATCGGAGTTTTTCTAAATTCTATGTTCACTTTCGCCAACTTTTTCGCTTCTAAACAATTCTTTCCAGTCATGCTTCATGCCAGGCAAACTGATTTCAGTAAAAATCAATTTCTGATCCGCTGCTATAACGAATTTTTATTCTGTTCTTTTTATGAAACCTCAATGTCTTTCATAAGAATCCAATTTTCTAAGACGCATTTTATTCTCCGGTTGTTTACAAGTTCTGACATAAAGCATTTTAATTATTCCACATATTTTATTTCAGGTTAATGCCTTCGTCTTGTGTTTCGAAAACTATTTTAACCAACATATATTTTATCCTTAAGTGAATCTCACATTCAGAAATCTTCCGAAGTTGCTAAACCTTTTTTTCTTTGAGCAAATAAAGATTTAAATAAAGCAAATAAAAATGATGAAAACAGAAATATGGAAAACAAATGGATAACTAATATTTTTAAAATTTTCGAGACGATTTAAAACGAAAACTAATTCCTGAAAATGACTATTTACTGAGCTACTAATTGCTTGCAATGTAGCGGAATAAGAAATTAAGAATTAAAATCAACCTTCTTCTTCCCTTTTACAAAATTTCACAATGACGTGTGAAATCCTGGTTTTTCTCAAATAAAAAAAGGATTGACCAAGTGCTTAAAGAAAAAGCCGATACCGGATTTCGCAAGTAGGTGTTAAACTTATTTTCTGACAAATGGGAGCGAATTGCAAGACCCAGAAGATTTAGCGAACCAGTGGGAAAATCTAAATTGCTATAAAAGGCTTTGATCAAATCAGTGCCAGTCAGTCCGATGGGAGCAGCGAGAAGAAACAACTAAAATGTAACGGGAGAAATTTCAACTACGACCCGGACATAGGTCGCATCGTACATTGTCCTCTTCCTCCTTCTTTCTCGTGTGCTGATTCATTTTACTTCTTCTCCATCCAAAGACATTCCTACCAAACAAACGCTCATACATACATACATACTACGTACATACGCATATACTCTTTCAACAATTACTACTACGAACATTTTTACAAATCTTGATATCCTTAACTTTCTTATTAGACATTCTACGAATTCTTGTTACTCTTTCTTCTTAATAGATTTCTATTTTAGCATGAAAATTGTATATTTTATTCTTACACTATTCCACACTAGTCCACGCGTTCCAACCTGATGAAAACCTTCTGATAATTCTGATGATGATAATGAAAATAACCTCCTGCTGATAATTCTGCATAAAACTTGTAAGCTGTAGGGAGTTCGGTTAAGTATGACACAAGGCCGAATTAATAAGCATTAACTGCACCCTACGGCTTCAACAATACTTGGTATTGATTAGATTCTTGTTATTGTTGTGCAACTAAATAGTCGAGAAAAAATCAAACATGTAAAATTAAATAGCATTTTTAAATAGTTTTTTCTGTTTATTTATTTTTTAGAAAATATTAATATTGCCGTAATTTAATTTATAAATCGTATTGAAATATGAAACCAATAAAAAAAATCACCATTTCGGTAAGTTTTCCTGAACTAGTTTTATATTTTTTTTAAATATCTTTTCTGTGAATTTATTCAAACTTTCTGCAAATATTCATTCACCTCAACTAATGTAAAAATGCTCAACGCAAATATTAAAAAAATTACAAAATTTTAAGTAAAAATTTGTTTAGCTTGCTTTATATGAAATATCGTTTGATAATGTCCATCTTCATGACGTCACTCCTGATAGTGACCCAAGCGCTAGTCTCTCTCTTTCCGCTAACAGCAACCGAGAAGGAAGTTTGTTTACCTTCTGCCCGAGCCTTTTGGCCTGGGCAGAATCTGCCTACCGCCATGTTCCACTGGAACATAAAACTCCTGCCGTCCCGTGGGGGTGGGGACATAGAAGAAGTATGCCATATCACTTTGGGACACAGATGAATTCGGCCCCTCTAAATCTGGAGTCATTACAATGACCGAACCGAGGTAACTTCAATTTAAATATAAGACCCGTCATTCTTGTACCTTCTGATACTTTGCTTTGCGTTAGCCATAATCGATATGTATTTCTCCATATGTGGACACCTGTGTGTATATATGTATTATTGTGTGTGTTATAATATGATATATCCCGGGAAGGAATATCAGGGAAAAGAATAGTGTAAGAATAATACTTAACACTGAAGATAGATTAGAAGAGATTTATTATACAACAGTACAATAAGCCAATAGACATACAAGAACAATCAACGAATAGTAATAGCAACCTATGACGTATGCGTCCGTCTAGTGATGTATGCTTCTGTCTAGTGACGTATGAATATTTATTCGCCTTCCCACTTAAGGCAAAATGAGGCACAAGGCCTTTTTAAAGTGGGATCCCCCGGGCCATATAGCCCGGCCAAAAATTTCTGTCTAATTTACCCCAGTCGTGACTTCACCCTTCGGCGTAGTCACGACTGGGTCAACGCTCTCCGCCCGAAGGCAGAGGGCTTGACAGTGCGCAAAGCCGTCAACTGCGAGCGTTGCCCGTCTAGTGACGAATGAGGTATTTACCAACCTTCCCACGTAAGGTTAAATGCGATACAAGGTCTTTTTATTGTGGGTGTTCCCGGCCATATAGCCAGGCCAAAAAATGTCTGTCTATTTTTCCCCAGTCGTGAATCTACCCTTCGGCGGAACCACGACTAGGTTAGTGCTCTCTGCTCGGAAGCAGAGAGCGCTCTCTACTCGAAGGCAGAGAGTTGACAGTGTTATAGAGTCATCAGTCTAGTGACGACTGCATTATTTAGCTGTCCCTCCCAGTAAGGGCAACATATGACACATGGTCAGTTTATAACTGGGCTTTCCGGGCTATATGGCCCGGCCAAAAAATGTCTGTCTAATATTCCCCAGTCGTGCTTCTACCCTTCGGCGGAACCATGACTGGGTTATTGCTCTCTGCTCGGAAGCAGAGAGTGCCCTCCACCCGAAGGCAGAGAGCTGACAGTGTCATAGAGCCGTCTGGTGACGACTGCTGACGTATGCCCCTAGTCACAGTCTTTTATAGACTAGACCATATCCATTACGGGGTAGGATAGGTGTTCCTCTACAACATAATATAAAAGATTCTTTCAGAAAAACTTCAATTCATTCATTCATTTCATTTTTCCGTTCCACCTTATCGTTACAAGATTACTCGTCTTAATATTATTTAATAAGGAATAGAAATAAGATATATTCTCCCCCTAAAGGAAAATTATGACATATCCTTTCACTGGTGACCCTACAAAAGGGAAAACAGGTACATAAATAAACTGCAAAGATTCTGCTAACGTCATATTGCGACAAAACATGAAATATCTTTTGATAATGTCCATCTTTTTGAAAAGGAAAATTTTAAACAAAATATAAAATTGTTATTGAATTCATCCTGAAGTTCAAAATTCTGTAAAAAGCACAGAGTTTCTCAACAAGAACAACAACAACAACAATAATAATAATTATAATAATAATAACAATAACAAAATAGAAAAAATGTGGAAATTGAAAACAAGAATCGTGCCAGTGATAGTAGATGCACTTGGTATAATGGAAAATGGAACAACAAAAAACAAATTGAAAGAATCCCTGGAAAGCCCAGCTTAAGAGATATACAAAAAATGTTTTGTTAAGTACAGCCCACACACTAAGGAGAACTTTGTCTATGTAACACTAGGGATGTTAGGGAGATATGAAAAAACATGAAATGGAGCCATAACAACACACCACGACCTGCCTTAGGTCTTCCTGCAGACTTGGTTGGTAGTGCGACCATAGCAGAAATCGAATTATAATGAACAATGGCAACAAAAATAATAATAAAATACAAGGACGTTGAAGTAGAAATTTCATGTGTTTGGCACTTTAGGACATCAACAATTCCAGTTGTCGTTGGAGATGCCGGATTGATGGGAAAATGTTCCGATAGACTCATTGGAGAGATTTCTGCTAGTCTATGCCTTAAAGAAATACAAAAATTATATTCACAAGTACAGCTCACACAATAAAAAGGGGGGTTACATGTGTAGAATGTGCGTGATCTTAGGGGCTTGGGATTTTTTCTTAAAAAAATCCTCACTGTAAAATGTCAGATTGTCATTAATAATAATAATAATAATAATAATAATATACAAAACATTGTCTCGTTAAGTACAGCCCACACACTAAGGAGAACTTTGTTTATGTAACGCTAGGGATGATAGGGGAGATAGAAAAAAAACATGAAATGGAGCCATAACAACACACCACGACCTGCCTTAGGTCTTCCTGCAGACTTGGTTGGTAGTGCGACCATAGCAGAAATCGAAATATGATGAAAAATGACAAAATAATAATAAATCGACACAATAGAATGGGGCAATATTTCCATTGGACAATGTGCAAATACTATGGAAAATATGTAAACAAACACTGGTATGAACATCACCCAACACAGGTTACAGAAATAGAAGATGTCTCCATTCTATGGGATTGCACCATTTATATAGACAGAAAAATTGAAGCAAATAGGCCGGACATTATTGTTAAAAACCAATAAAAAAAACTTTGCTTATTAATTGATATGGCTTGTCCAGCGGATTGTAACATAGCAACCAAGGAATTCAAAAAACTGTCAAAATATAAAGACCTGGAAATTGAAATAGAAAAAATGTGTAAATTAAAAACAATTATCGTACAAGTGATTGTAAATGCACTTGGTATAATAAAAAATGGAACAAAAAAAAAACACATTGAAAGAATCCTTGGAAACCCCAGCTTAAGAGATACAGAAAAAATTGTCTTGTTAAGTCCAGCCCACACACTAATGAGAACTTTGTCTATGTAACGCTAGGGTTGTTAGAGGAAATAGAAAAAAAACATAAAATGGAGTCATAACAACACACCACGACCTGCCTTAGGTTTTAGCGCAGACTTGGTAGGTAGTGCGACCATAGCAGAAATCGAATTATAATGAAAAATGACATAATAATAATCAAAGGCAATAATCGGTTATCGATCGACATTTTTTAATCAAGCATTTCGATATTTATCTTTAGTTTCTTCCTTAAACCTCGGAAATGGTAAGTTACATTATGTGAGTGTCATTTAGGACTAAAAGCGGCGCTTTTGTCACTTCTAAGGGAATAATAATATTAAACTGCGATATTAATGTCTAAAGAATACCCTTCTACAATATGATATCAAAAGATTATTAAAGAATGCTTATTATATTTAATTTAAACATTATTTTTAATGGATACAGGTATTTGATATCTTGCTAGGAAAATATATGTAGGAGTTAATCCATTTCGTAAAATTTCGTAAATAAATGGTTATTGTGCTAAAGATTTCTGAGAAACTAAAGAATTGTTGGAAGTGTGAAGTAAGCTTCACATATTTGGGAAGGATATTAGAATAATCCAAAGCTTATACTTGGAGCAAACCAATTGCATACTGCATAAAAATGATAAAAAGGATGTACCTTCTCACCGGACTTATTCAACCTTTACGGCGAGGTGATTCCTACTATGATTAATTATTGGCGGTTACAATCTTAGCAACATTAGACATGCGGATGACACATTATTTATATTGGACAGGGACGGGAAACTACACCAACTTTTACAGAAGGTGGTGAAGGAAAGCGAGAAGAAAGGACTAGTTATCGGTTCTAATAAGACAGACTGTATGGTTGCCAACAACAAGAACAGCCTAACATGCAAATTACAGGTTGAGGATGCAAAAATGAAACAAGTGAAAAAAATTAAATACCTGGAAAATGTTTTAATGGAAGACGGAAGGTCCGTCACCGAAATCTGAAGGCAAATTGAGATTGCAAAAGATGCCTTCCAAAATCTAAACAAAGTATAAAGAAATAAGAAAATTTTGTTTGAAACAAGGAAATAATACTGAACTGTTATGTAATATCGGTCTGCCTATATATGTGAATGCTGAACAATCTCTTCACAGATGAAGAAGAGACTTGATAGAGCAGAAATATGGGCCTACTGGATGATGCTGAGAATATCACAGACTGAACAGGTGAGCAATAACGATCTTTTAGAGAAAAGGGAAACAAAAAGGACACTTATATATGACATCAGAAAAAAACAGTTAAAATTTAGAAACAGAATGAGATGTTATATATTATCTGACCTGGTGCGTGATTTCACGCAGATGTGTATTTTAGGAACCAGCAGAAATGCAAGCTGTCTGACAAAAAAAAAAAAAAGAAAATATTGTTTTTATAATAAATGTTGTTTTCAAAAGTTGAAAAATGCTGACGAGGATGATGGGAAAATTTTCCCAAGTCGGAAGATGTGAAGACAGAAATGCATTTATAGCAAAATTGTTTTGATAAAACAGCGTAGCCAAGGTCAGATAACATAAACCTCGAAATTGTTTTGTAAACAATGGGCCTGAAACATGACGTATGCAAAAAGAGGTTTGCAACCTTCCACTCCCCAGCCCACGTCACCAAGAAGCGAATAAAAGACATGTTGCGTACATTTTTTCATATATACGTGTTTAAAAACGTCATTTTATCAGCGTGAAAAAGACAGTTGATTTTATAAGAGAGAAGATGATAAGTTTTGGCTCCAAGTTTGATTTTCGTCGTCCTCATATTGGCATGCAATAGAGGGAAAAGGACTTAGAAAATGTAACACTCACATGACATATTGAAGTCAAGAGAGACAGAGGAAAGTAGCGAATAACCTACCTAACAAGCTTTTGCAAATTTCTGGCAGAACAGGGATTAGGAGAGATAGAGAAAAAACATAATTACTAAGAGCTACAAAGGACATGAAATTGGGAACTGCTATGTTCGCCCACGTTCTGAAGAGACCCGGCACATAGAAGATTTAAAATTCGATTTTAAGTAGGTGTGACTTCTCAAGCATAAATCTTAAGGAGAAAAATGTTTTAAATCAGGTTAAAAACTCTATTCTAAAAATTGTTTTGGTTGTTTTATTATAATATCCCCACTAATATATTCTTCGGCTATCTTCAGGTGCCTTTACATCTGTTTGTTTGTTTGTTTGTTTGTTTGTTTGTTTGTTTGTTTGTTTGTTTGTTTGTTTGTTCTTTCTGGCTTTATCCATTGTTTCACAAATTAAATAAGAGCGTGTGTTAGAATCTCGTTCTCGTGAGATATCTTAGACGAGACTATAAAAATATTATGTTTTTCTTTCTCATTAGAAAATTTAACCGGTCTTATGTTAACTATTGACACAAAAAAACTTTAATCTCAAAATTAGTTCCTTTCACTGGTTTTAATATTAAACCCCAATAAATACCAGGCACGTGTATAAATATGCACACATCCAAAGGACGTATGCATCAAGTACTGAAAATGGGGAAAATAAATAACTTTCAGAGAGGGGGATATTCTCTTTATTTTATACTGGACGAGGATTTTATACGATAACTTTTTTTTTTCTTTTTGATGAAGCAACGGGAAGGGAAGTACTTTTGACGCCCGAATTTGTATGCCTTTAGTTCATCGAAATCAACAAATTTGCGGAAACAGAATTAAGTTAATGAGATACTTGAATTTTTGATGTTGGGAGACACGGACAGAATACAGACAATGGTGACTGATCCAGTTTGTAGGTGAAGGAAATGAGCCTACCGTAGCACGATGGACAGCCAGTTTTTGTCGCTATTTCGCTCATATTGCAGATTCGATCCTCACTGAGTGTTCCACGGTACTTCAGAGTCAGAATATAAGACATTGAATTCTTCTTCTTCTTCTTCTTCTTCTTCTTAATGTGCCGTAATCCCTTCTTCTTCTTCTGAATGTGCCGTAATCCCTTCTTCTTCTTCTTAATGTGCCGTAATCCCTTCAGAACGTAAGCAATCATGGCCTTCAACATCTCCCTATCCCTAGTGGATTTTAACCCGCTATCTCCTGTTCAGTCAGTTAAGTGCCATACGTGATACACGCTTTGGGCGATCATGTCTCAAAAGAGACATGACTGACTGACTGACTGACTGACTGACTGACTGACTGACTGACTGGTCGCCATTACTTTCTGCGGTAGACTGGTTGCCAGCCAAGGCTCTAGAACCCAATCTGTCTTGTTATTTAACTCATAGCTCGAGGAGAAAGAGATGTATTATATTATAAAGTAGTTTGTGGAGGATCAGTTTATTACTTCATAACCATATAAACTGATCCCCCACTTCATATTCAGTAGGAGCCTTAATCGTGTTTTCAACTATTATATTCAGTCAGTCGGTTAAGTGCCATATGTAATACACGCTTTGGGCGACCATGTCTCGAAAGAGACATGACTGACTGGGCAGAATATTGTCCCGCATTCGGTTACCATTGCTTTCTGCGGTAGACTGATTGCCAGCAAAGGCTATAGGACCCAATCTGTTCTATTATTTAACACATAACTAGAGGGAAGAGACGGATTAATACCTTTCAGGAGGGTATTTGTGCGTAAGTGAAGCGAGGAATTCAACTGGAATTCGAACTCGGCTCCCCGATTTGTTGTTCCGAGTCGATATCCACTGCACCACAACGCACATTCTTTTTTCTCCTGTTACCCCATCTAAACCTCGCTCCGCCATTCACTTACTCAAGCCGGTCGTGTATGTTACGAGTTACTTTCTCCGGTCTCTTTTCCCTTCTATCTGAGCTGTGACTATCAGATACTCCTTCCTCATTACATGAATTATAAAGTGCAAAAGATTCCAGCGACTGTGAAAGTTGATTGACTGTTTACTACGGGGGGTATTTTTAATTTATACTTTGCAAATTTGATTCCCTAAACATTTTAGAGTATAATATTTTCATTTCACATAAAGAAATAGAAGATAGGAATACTGTGTTGCGCCAGTCTTCCAAGCAGGAAAAGCATGACTGTTTGCTTACTTATCATACAAAATCATCACTTTAGCCTAAACTCGAACATTAGTAAGAAATACGCAACTGCCTCAGCCACCAAGTAATCCTGGTAGAATATTTAAATATTTTTGTATACAAAAGCTTTGTTTATTTTGGCAAAAACTTAAATAGATGTAGGAATAAGAATAGAAAGATTGTGATGCACCAATTAGATAAATGTTAAACGATTTTTCATCTTTTAATTCTATTTCGGATGTGCGTTGTGGTCCAGTGGATAGCGTTTCGGAACGAGAAATCGGGGAGCGAGTTCGAATTCCAGTTGAATTCATTGCATTCACTTACGCACAAATCCCCTTGGGAAAGGTATTAATCTATCTCTTCCCTCCAGTTATGGGTTAAATAACAGGACAGATTGGGTTCTATAGCATTGGCCGGCAACCAGTCTACCGCGGAAAGCAATGGCAACCTACTGCAGGATAATCTTCTGCCCAGTCAGTCATGTCTCTTTCGAGACATGATCGCCCAAGCGTGTATCACGTATGGCACTTAACTGACTAAATTCTATTTCATGACAGAAAAATCATGGTGGAATTATTATTTCTAATATTTTTGATAAATTATTTTCGATTTCACCCACTTTTTTATTATTGTTACTATTACTAACATAGTACCCATAAAAAATAAAAGAATTATTGTTATCTAAACTTATTTATGAATGGAAATTTGTCTCTGTGTGTGTGTGTGTGTGTGTGTGTGTGTGTGTGTGTGTGTGTGTGTGTGTATCCGTTATCTATAGACTCCGAAACGGCTGAACTGATTTTCGTGAAAATTTACACAGTTGTCCTATAAGCGTCTGCGAGTGTTCTTAGCTAGGTTTTGTGTCGAGGTACCCCCGATAAATATCGAAAATCGATAATCGAAAAAAATTGGTTTATAGAAGGAGTGGTGCGATTTTGATCATAAGATCATAAGACATAAGAAACGATATTCAGAAGTTTCAAGGTTGCAGTTCTTACAATAGTGTAGAAAATCGATAATATATAAAAGGCAAGATGTTTGTGTGTGTGTCTGTTTATCTGCCTGTATGTCTGTATTTTTTTCAGACCCTTTATTTTAGTTTTTGCTTCGGGTCTGGCTCTAAGTACGTATAATTGTAGTTCTTAGTCTCAGCCATGATACCATTTATTCAGAGGACTTATTTAGCCTTCAAAATTCAGTTTACGACGAAAAAAACTTATTTGATATCGATACCAGGAAATCAAAATTTGACTTACATCCATTCATTTTTCTTTCAGTCTACGGTTTCGCTTTAACTGGAAACAACTATTGCTTTTTAGCCTTTCGTGCCAACGTCCAAAGACTTTGAGCTCCAGGACCATGGATTAGTTTTAAAGCTTTCATTACACCCGAGCAACGCCGGGCTATACTGCTAGTTGTTGTTATTACTAGTTGTTGTATCGTGGAATGAACAGATACACCGAGAAATGTAGATAAACTACTTTATTACCAGAGTGGTACAACCAAAATGGATATACAATATTTACAGTCTCTCGCACTAGTAAGTGTAACTTCCCGAAGTCCGTGATAATGACAACACCCCCTGCTAAGCGTGCATTGTCTTTTATACATCCGGGCGACCGGATGTCACATGGTACGAGCCACGACACAACAGAAGCATAGTACTCATAAAAATAAAAGGATTATATATGTATACCTTGATTCTTTTTACTAGAATTAGAGTATCGATGTACTCAGGTTCGGATCAAACTACTCATTTTTGGACCAATCAGAAAACATAAAAATTATTTGAAAGTGATCCACTTTTGTCTTCTAAAAATGTATAAATAGGTATGAGTCTGTCTCTTTCTTCAGAGGGCCTCTAGCCGTTTCCTTGGACTTGCATTTGTTGCTCTCTTACCCTCTCCCTCGTGTTGCGTTCTGTACCTCTCCTCCTCCTTCTTCGAAGAACATTTCGTAAATAAAGACAGACAGACACAAAGACGACGACACAATGAAACGAACCTTTAGCTGGGCGGTTACATCAAACACATCTCTAATGTTTTTGTTTTCACGCGTCTCTTATTGTGAACTATAAGGTCAAAATCAAAATTTAAATCACAAAAAGTTAATCTATAGAAGTTTCATAACTAAAATCCTTCAAACATCTTACCCAGCAGAATAAAATATTAATTTCATTGGATCTGCGTCTTTTATTGTAACGAATATACTGTATTATTGTTGCAAATGTCATTCTGCAAAGATGGCGCAGATGTTTACAATCTGGAGTCGATGTAAACGACTCGAGTTTCTTACTTTTGAAAGCGCTTTCAAGAGAATATATAGGCCGAGGAATTTGAAGTATTAAATAAGTTTCAACACTTGTGACTTCGCATCAGTTTGGAATCCTACAACTTTTCTAATTCTGCTGTTATGAGAAGTGCGATCTAGAGCAATGTGTCGTGCATTGGATAATGTAATCAGAGGTTCGTAATCTCATAATCACTGTTGCAAAAGACTGAATTATTTTCGGCATCCCAAGCTGGAGCCGAAGAAAAATGGAACTTAATATGGCCATTATGTTTCAAACCTTACGTACGTACGTGTGGGTGTCTTTTTTACTTTTTTTTTTTTTTTTTTTTTACGTGCTCATTCATTTCGGGCGAGTTGACACGTGACACGTGCAAGAAGCAATGTCGTCTTGATTTAATCTCCATTACTTAAATGGCGAACTCGACAACATATTACACTTGCTGGAAATATGATAGCGTTTCTTTCGTTAAAACAAAACAAAAATATCCCCGCCAATCAAAGTTAAATCTCTTTGACTGGACTTCACTACGCAGTCTCTTTCCAAATGGAAATTAATAAAAAGAAAAGATATAAAGAAAACGTGAAGGAGAAAAAACAATGAAGACAATAGAAAAGTTTTCTATTTGTATATAAAGAAGAAAAAATGTTAGTTTGCCACTAGGTATATAGATATTTCGAGAAATTCTGATTCCAAAACTTTTGCAAGCGGTCAGTTAAGTGCCATACGTGGTACACGCTTGGGCGATCATGTCTCAAAAGAGCCATGACTTACTGGGCAGAAGATTATCCCGCAGTAGGTTGCTATTGCTTTCTTTCCTGTTATTTGACTCATAGCTAGAGGCGGAAGAGATGTATTATATCATTAAGTAGTAATTAGTGGGGGATCAATTTATTACTTAATAACAATATAAAACTGATCCCCCTCTTTATGCCCAGTAGAAACCTTAATCATGCTTTTAGCTATTATCTTCAATCAGTCAGTTAAGTGCCATACGTGATACTCGCTTTGGGAGATTATAGATTGCCATTACTTTCTGCCAGCCAAGGCTATAGAACCCCATCTGTCCTATTATTTGACTCATAGCTAGAGGCGGAAGAGATGTATTATATCATTAAGTAGTAATTAGTGGGGGATCAATTTATTACTTAATAACAATATGAAACTGATCCCCCTCTTTATGCCCAGTAGAAGCCTTTATCATGCTTTTAGCTATTATCTTCAATCAGTCAGTTAAGTGCCATACGTAATACTCGCTTTGGGAGATTATAGATTGCCATTACTTTCTGCCAGCCAAGGCTATAGAACCCCATCTGTCCTATTATTTGACTCATAGCTAGAGGGGGAAGAGATGTATTATATTATTAAATAGCAATTAGTGGTGGATCAGTTCATTACTTCATACCAATATAAAATCCCCTACTTTATGCCCAGCAGAAGCCTTAATCATGTTTTCAACTATTATATTCAGTCAGTTAAGTGCCATACGTGACACACGCTTTTGGGTGATCATGTCTCGTAACAGACATGATTGACTGAGCAGAAGATTATCCCGCACTAGGTTACCATTACTTTCTTGGTAGACTGGTTGCCGACCAAGGCTATAGAATCTAATCATTCCTGTTATCTACTCCATAACTAGAAGCAAGAGACGGATTAATATCTTTCCCAAAGGTGTTTGTGCGTAAGTGAATGCAAGGAATTCAACTGGAATTCGAATTCGGCTTCCCGATTTCTCGTTCGAAGCCGATATTCACTGCCTCACAAGCGGGTACCTGTTTAAAATAATTCGTTGAAGACCACGTGGATCACGACTACATTGTCGCTGCTGTATGTGTGTAGCTACTTAGTTGTAATTGTTTTATTTATGAGCCCAATTCTATTATTAGATTTCATAAAATCCGATTGCACAGAAAATCCAAGCTTACACACACCACATCTTTTCATGAGTCTATAGAAAAAGCACATACATTTATTCATTCACAAATTAAAAAAAAATTAAAAAACGAAATTTTTTTCATAAGACCGTTGGTTCACTAAATATTACCATGAGCAGACGTCTTTGAAAACAAAATGGATACAATCTCTCATTTATTAACCAATCAGGAGTAAGAAAAAATTTAAAAGTTTATCCGATTCTGTCTTCCCCAAACACAGACATAGCCCGAAATTGCTTTCGTTTTTCAGAGATTTTTCAGCTGCCTACTAGAAACATATGCCAAAGAGACATGTATTTCCTCATTCTCTTACTTTCTCTTTGTCATGACAGTCATTATTTTTATTTTTATTTTTACTCATGTACTGGCGGTAAAGAAAGAAAGAATATCAAAGTAACCACTTCCGTTTCTTTTCCTCACTAAGGAAATAACTTATCGTTTACTACAAACAAACACACACATTCAAAAGAGCAATTTTAAACAGAACTTTCAAACATAAATACTAAATACTATTTCATAAATAACAAAAATTCATGACAAATCTTCTTGTTAAATAAATTTTACACGTTTGAGACCTTTTTTTATCGTTCTTTTAGTATTTGTTCTTTTAGTGATTTTTTTTTCAAATGTAGTGGGCTCAGTTATGTTTGGCACGATGCCATTTAGCAAGCATAACCAACACTCACTACATTATTTATGGGCCCAATTCTATTTATGGACCCAGTTCTATTTATAGGCCCAATTCTATTTATAGGCCAAATTCTATTTATAGTCCCAGTTCTATTTATAGGCCCAATTCAAATTTATGAGCCCAATTGTATTATACGTTTGATATATACTTTAACCAAATCTCATACCTGACATGCTCTATTTATAGACGAGTCGGTGATGCTTGTTAAAATGCTATGTCAGATCTTTTTCTTAAATCTAATCAGAACTAAAACTATCTGTCCATTAAAAAATATAAAAACAAACTCTAATAGTAAAACACCCAGTGTAAACAGATTTTACTTATGAATTATCTACGAAACAACTTTGCTATCCATCTCTGGTAGACGCCCTTTACGAAATAAAAATAGTATTTTGACCGTCAATAAGTTCTAACTGACCTCAAATTATTTTTAGCAGTTTTATTTAAAATACCGAAATGGAAAGATATTTTGTGGTCAAGTGTTCTTTTTGAGAAATGGACAGAGTTGGATATTCGTAGGATGTTAAGCATTGCTCGACCGTTTTCACCGCCATCTCATTTCTTCTTCTTCTCAAAGATTCTGAATCACAAACAAGGCTGTCCTTGATGGTTTTTTTTTATTAAACCTTTGCCGCCTTTTTTTACTCTTTTACTTTTGCCTCTGATTGATTAGTAATGAGAAATCGATAAAGCGGAGATCACTGTGTGTTTCTTATTAGTGCGACTGATAGGTGTTCGATCTCATGTCCAAAGAGTGACGCAACGCAATATATTACCTTGAACAGCAGGTGAAGTCAACAAAGGAGACGGGTGATGACGGATGATGGGCAGATATATCCAGCCGTAGATGATGTCAAAGTGCAATGAAAAAATGCGACAACCGGCTTCAAACGCAATTGACCTCTGGTTGTGATTGGTAGATCTATCTGGCCGTAAATCAACAAAGCGACATCCCGTAAAAGCAAAAATGGAGTTTTAAGACTATAGAATTTTTGACTGAAGAGAACTCCTGCTGGCTTCCGACTCCCGACAGTCTCTTCGTGTACGCGACTCTCTTCCTATGCCCTCAGCTCTATACCAGCTTCAACGACGAAGAATAAAAATATAAGTTTATATGTGTGTGTGGGGGGGGGGGGGTGCTTTCCTTGTTGTTTGTCCAGCAGCGACGTAATATAACAGTTCTCATTTCAGGATCCAATTTCAAGAATATCAAAAGGAAAAATTAGTAAAAATAAAAATGATTTTTAAAAAAGCCAAAATAAAGCGAAAGAATTTCGTAAACGTAGAATTGGTAAACATGGCCACTGGATTCAATTATGGCCATAATTCAGTTATGGAATTATTGCTTTTATTGTTGTAATAAAAGCAATAATTCCATAATTGAATTCTTAAAAGATCTAAGAGTTTGCCGACACTTAATCTCTAATGTGTAACTACCAGTTTATATTAAAAGTTTAAATAACCATTACTGGTTAATCTTAGGTTGTCTCGGTATTCAACAACTAAAAGCTAAACTTATTATTTTGTGTGTTTAAACGATGAATTGCTATGTAAATTTGAATCTCCAATATGACAGTAAATGCTCGACAGCTTTGTCAGATACAAAGAAAAGATCGTAAGCGAGAGATATATGGTTCTACCGACAGTGAAATAGGAACTAAAAAAAAAACTGCAACTAACAATGAAAATGAGCAGCGAAACGAGAACAATGAAGGCCGGAAGGCACAGCGGCCGAAATGTTATGATTATAACAACAAAGATTAAGATATTAATCCGGGTGTAAATATGATATATCCTCATCCCAGTAATTCAAAACAAAACAAAAAAAAACATTTCTTCCTAAAAGATCTATTTACTTGCTTTCAACTTTTACGTTCAACCGTTGTATGAAAAAACAATGAATCTGTAGTGAATACGAAATAACAATGACCCCCTTCACCGCCCCCCTTCAAATTCGGAGAATCAGGAACGGGGAAGTAGAAGGAAGAGAATTCGTGAGTATATGAAGGACCTGAAGGAGACTACCACCATCTTTAAATTTGTTGTCTTTTTTTTTTTTTACTTTTTTCAGTGCAATCTTATCGATTAAACCATAAACTTTCCGATTGACAAAAAAAATTTGGAAAAATTTCAATATTTCAACAATTTTAGGGGTGGGGGCTCAGTTTTTCATACAACCTTATAGTAAATCGATCCTGTGCAATTAGCTTGCGCATATTCAACAACTGAATCCTTTGCGAATTTTTTGAATAAAGCCATTCTTGGAGGTTCCGAGGAAGATGCCATCGTAAGAACTAAAGAAAACTTGAAAAAGACATAAACAAGAGCAACAACTTGTCCCCAAAAAAACAAAACAAAGCAAACCCAACGCGAGTGGTTCCAAAATGGAGGATCGATTTACTATAACAATGTATGAGAAAGTGAGCCCCCTAAAATTGTTTAAATACTGAAATTTTTTCAGTTACTTTTTCAATTTTTGATTTTTATATAAACGGAAACTTTATGTAATAACCTATAAGACTGCGCTGAAAAAAGTTTTTAAAAAAATGAAAAACAACAAATTTAAAAGTGGTGGTAGTCTCCTTCAGGTCCGCCGTGAAATTTTCTATGGAATAATGAAAACCTTGCCTTCACAGAAAATAACCGGTCATCCAAAAAGGAACAAAGAAAATAGCGAGTCTAGACGAAAAATTATTTATAAAATGAGGTGAAACGTTACATTAATAAAAGACAAAATGTCTGAAGTCATGCGAAAGGATTTGTTTCAGTTTCTCGCTACCAGCGTTGAATTACACTCCAGTGTAAAATAACTCACCAATTATATTATCAGCTTTTAAGCAAGCACGAGACACTTCAAAGAATTTTCTCTCAACGAATCAAGAAAGTTAAGTATTTCAAACCATCTCTATTCTTTTACTTTTAAATGTATGCAACCATATAATCCCTTTTGATGACCAACGGGTTCTCTTACCTTTCTTTTAAACATTTTTAAATATTATTATGTGTCCGATCATTTAATCTGTTGCATGAACATTTCCGCTTCATGACATTTCGTTAAAACAACGGACTTTAAAAATTTTCTGATTTATTTTTCTGAAACGAGCTACTGGCAAAATATCAAGCGGGTAGATTTAGGGATAAATTCTTTATCTTGTTTTGTTAAAATTACACATCTGAGTTTCCTGTTATTATCATCTCCCATTAAGCTTCTTGGTGTGGTAAATCAATTGTTTGTGGTGATACCGAGCGAGCATAGCAAGGGACCGGATGTTTTCACTCTCACGACCAACAAGCAAATGACCAAAAGTCGTCGGTGCGCACCCCGGATCGACGCAGATGATCCGGTTGAAAACTAAAAATTAATTAAACATTAAATTCCAGTTCGCGAGCCTACGCGAATTTTATTTGTCGGCCAATGGGAAGCCCAGAATCAGATACGGATGTGAATTCCCAAATGATCTGCTGCGATACAAAAAGTCGAAATAAAAAGCCGATACAGAAAGAACCGCCAGACAGACAGACCGACCCAGACAGACACACACGGACTGACTCGAGAGAGACGAGAGTAATTATTAGCCCCCTTGACCAAGTCAAGCTTCTTACTATGCTCGTCGCCCTTCCCTCTCTTTTCCTCCTTCGCTGTCTCAAAACTACTTACTGACCAAAGGATCGGATACATCAAAGATATTCCTTACTTACAGCGCTCCCACATTCCTAAGCATTAATTCTCTTTTCAGCATTTTATTGCCATGATATTTTAACGTCCGTTGGACCCATATTTATAGGATTACTTTATTTTTAAAAACCTTAATTGATATGTGTATATATAAAATGTTATTTCTCAATTCAATTTGCCTTTCTTGATTTATAATCTTTTTATGACTTATAGTGGACTATGTACAACGAGGCCAAATTCCGTTAATCTTCAACAATATACAACTACCCTTCAAAAAAACGCCTACCCACTATATGTTCATTTTAACCTCCCGACACTATAAACCCAGTTTCCATTGTGCAGTTTACACATTTATACACGCATGCATACATATAATTCAGTGTGTAACTACATTTACTTATTCACACTCACACGCAAAAGCGCTACAATTTTCTCGGCAGCGATTGGTTAAATAATTGCTGTACAATTCATGAAGAGGCAATTTTGAAATCGAAGCTGAAAATATTTCTAACATCTTTCCATGTTTGGTTCAGTACACGATATCTAATTGGTCGATTTATGACCAATCAGATATTTTATTGCAAAGGTAAGTGATGTGAAATTTTCCAGCAAACCTGTCTGGAGCCTAGTAAAAATGTATTTAAGGCAAAGGAATTCATTATTTCTTCAGTAAGGTTTATTTGCTCCAGGACTTCACGTCTCTGGATTTTAGATCTTGCTCACACATACAGAAACATATTTACACTGTTTAAATTATAAGTGGTCACTATGCTAAACATTTCATTTACGACCTGTTGATCTATCTGAACTTAAAAACACATTGAACATTTAACGACCAATTCATGGACATTTCGAATCATTTCTTTCGTGCAAAACAGACTTTATTACATTCAGCTTGAATCTGAACGTTCATTTAACAAGTGACTTTCTTTCTAAGAACATTCGACTTCATAACAGTCCACGGGGGGGGGGAAACTCTTTCTCCCACTTAACTATTGACAACTGTATTGCATGTTTTCTCTACCAATATTTTGTACTTTCGTTAATACATGTTTTATTGTTGGTTACATTGGCTATGTGCCTTGTGGTACAGTGGATATCGGCTCGGAACGAGAAACCGGGGAGCCGAGTTCGAATTCCAGTTGAATCCATTGTATTCACTTACGCGCAAATACCATTGGGAAAGGTATTAATCCGTCTATTCCTTCCAGTTATGGGTTAAATAGCAGGACAGATTGGGTTCTATAGCCTTGGTCGGCAACCAGTCTACCGCAGAAAGCAATAGCAACCTACTGCGGGATAATCTTCTGCCCAGTCAGTCATGCCTCTTTCGAGACATGATCGCCCAAGCGTGTATCACGTATGGCACTTAACTGACTGACATTGGCCTCATCGTTATCTTTCTTGCGTCTGGAGTTGTTTTATGTTGGACGAAGCGTATTAAATATTGTGGGGGATTCGGAGATAATCTTGAGGCCCGATCAGCGTAAGTCTTGCATTTATTGTCCTTGTGCCAGACGCGATCGAAGTTATCAACGAAGCCCGTTACACGATCATCGATAATCAAATAATAACGTTTGTTGTTCATAAAAGATACATTCATTTCATAAGAGAAAAAATATCTTCCACTTTTATTAACTGCAGACAAAAAAACAGGGGCTAATTAATGATCGATCCACAATAAATGTGGATTTAATTGAATTGTTCAAAGCACAGAACTTAAAATATTCCATGTATTTTTCAGACTGCTGCCTTCATTTTTGTTTCATCGGCATATATTTTTTGATCAATAATTTATTCAGCCTTCTTTCTGTGGACATTGTATCCATTCTTTAGAATCCATTCTATATTTTCCCTAAAGGCTGAATAAACATGCATCTCACCTAAATAGCGTCGTCAAACCGAAAATTGTATGAAAAATATCAAAAATAAATAGTCTACCCTACAACGCCCGCAAAAAAATAAAACAAAATAATGAAAATATTAATTTTACAAAATTTAAAATAATCTCCCTTAGTCGTAATCAAGGGAGACAAACGGTATTATAAATATTAAATTTACTTCCCTTATATTAAAATAATTTACCAGGAAATAAATTTAAGAAATGTTTTTAACAAAATAGGCTCTATCTGCAATTGTAGCTCCTTACTAAATCTATCTAACCTTTTGGGCTTCACATATTTTAAAATACTGAATTTTAGAAACGGGGGTACTTTATTCGTTTATTAAAATAAACTCTTAGCTATTTTTAAATTAATTCATTATGCAGTTATTTTTAAGAATAATCTATATAAAATTCTTTGACATCTGTTAGTCCATCCATCAGTCAGTCAGTTAAGTGCCATACGTGATACACGCTTGGGTGATCATGTCTCGAAAGAGACATGATTGATTAGGCAGAAGATTATCCAGCAGTAGGTTACCATTACATTCTGTGGCAGACTGGTTGCCAGCCAAGGCTATAAAACCCAAACTGTCTTGTTGTTTAAGCCATAACTTGAGGGTAGAGACAGATCAATACCTTTTCCAAGGGTATTTGCGCGTAAATGAATGCAAGGAATTCAACTGGAATTCGAACTCGGCTTCCCGATTTCTCGTTCCAAGGCGATATTCACTGCACCACAACGCACATCGTCCATTCATCACATCTTCTAAAATAGCCATACATTTAGGCACATGACTCGGGTGAAATACTTCTTTAGTAAATTGTGTCGTGAGTTCGATCCTTGATAGATACACTACATTCGTAGCCATGTACCAGACTAGATTATGTTTAATTAATCCTTTCTTATATCCCTATCATGCTGGTCAGCGTTGGGGGCAACAATAAAAAAATTCGACGACGCTCCTCAGTATTTATATGGATGTCAACTTTGGATATGCTGGATAAAATATTTGTTAACCTTTATTCGACTAAATAAAGTTTAGTAAATAGAGTTTTCGAATTTTAGCGACACATTAATTAAAAACAATTCTGTAAGGATACAAAAAGTAATTATCTCCCTTTGATCGAAATAGTCACATGGGTCACGTGGCGTCCGATTGGTGACTTCACTTCATACAGTGACAAAAATGGGCACTTATTCATTCACTTAGTAAACTTGAATCTGGAATCCAAAACATTGATTCTCCAGAAACAGAAGAACCTCCATATTATATACTAGCAGTATAGCCCGGCGTTGCTCGGTTGTAATGAAAGCTTTAAAACTAATCCATGGTCCTGGAGCTCAGACTCGTTTTTTTCGTCGTAAACTGAATTTTGAAGGCTAAATGAGTCCTCTGAGTAAATGGTATCATGGCTGAGACTAAGAACTACAATTATACCTACTTAGAGTCAAACCCGAAGCAAAAACTAAAATAAAAGGGCTTAAAAAATACAGACATACAGGCAGATAAGCAGACACACACACAAACATCTTGCCTTTTATATATATATATATATATATATATATATATATATATATATATATATATGATCGATGTTTTGCACTATTGTAAGAACTGCAACCTTGAAACTTCTGAATATCGTTTCTTATGTCTTTGTCTATGAGTGTATCAAATTTGATTAAAATCTGACCACTCCTTCTGTAACCCGATTTTTTCGATTATCGATTTTCGATATTTATCGGGGGTACCTCGACCCAAAACCTAGCTAAGAACACTCGCAGACGCTTATAGTACAACTGTATAAATTTTCAAGAAAATCGGTTCAGCCGTTTCGGAGTCTATATGTAACGAACACACACAGAGAAAAAGTTCTATTTATAAATAAGTTTAGATAGATAGATAAGAACCTATCTTTTCGCTCTTCTTTCACTCGAATTGACTGCGCAGACATGTGATTATTCTCTGGGGAGGACATGTGTATGTAGTTGTTTGTAATGAATTGTTTGAACATTATTTTTTATCGATACTCGTATTTAAGTAGATATTGTTTTTTAATTTGAAAAGTATTATATATTCATATTTACTGGCCTGATTATTTACGATAAATTTTTATTACGAAGAATGTGTCATTCGGCAGGATTCGAGCCTGCGACCCCTATTTACATAGGGGGAAGCTACCATTTGATCTAGGCAACGTCTTAGACCGCTCGATCACGAATTACCTCCAGTCTAAACGATGTTCCAATCAAGCCTATATAACACAATTTTCGATTCATCGCAACAACTATATCTGCTCTGAAATGTATCGTAATGTCAACAAATGTAAACATGTTACGGAAATTCACGAATTTTAACGAAACTTGGTTTTAAACAACCGGCAATTTGAAATGAATTGTTTGAACATTATTTTTTATCATTATTTTTTATAATTCATTTCAAATTGTCGGTTGTTTATAACCAAGTTTCGTTAAAATTCGTTAATTTCCGTAAATAGTTTCTTGTGTATGTCTTAGAAGTATAAAAGTCTCTGAAAACAAAACATGTTTGTAATTCGTTTTCCTTTCAACTATTCTGTTCCGCCCATGAAATATGGTGTTAATAAATCATAATGTCCATAATGAGGGAAATAATAAGTGAATAAATCTTTCTTCCATTTCTTTTTGTTTTATTGGTGATCACGATCAAATGCTCGTCTCAATGAAGAGAAACGAAAAAGTGGAACATTTCCACCTCCTTTCTTTTCCCGCTTTTACACAACAAAGAAACCATCCAATGTGTGTTTGTGTGGATGTTTAAAACATAATCAATATTATTATTGACAAGCATAAAGATTATTTTCTTTATAAATTTTAACAACTAAATGTTTTTTTGCAACACTAGTCAGCGTATTGAAATCGTCACAATATATTGTTGAAGTTATCGCTAACATTTTTTGTGGCTAGATTTACAAGTTCTACATTTCATTCAATTTCATAAACCAATCGGTGAACAATAAAAACTTAAAAAGAGAAGCAAAAACAATATTGCATTTTTATTAAATAAAATAAAACAAAATAATGAAAATTTTGTTTTATTTTGTTTTATTTTTTTATTTTGTTTTATTTTTTATTTTAATAATTAAATTGTTTCTAAAATAACGAGAGTATTTTTTAATGTTAAGTAATAAATCTTTTAATTTTTCCCCCCCAAAATTGAAAGTTTATTGTTGTAAGCTACGATAGTATTGATCCGATATATGACATTATTATCACCCATTTAATGCTAATAAAGTTGATGACATTTTTACTTTACCATAACACAGAAAAATAGCTCATTGTAGCGAGATCTTTCTTATTGAAATGCAATTAAAATTCTCTAAATTTAAAAAAAAAGAATTTTTCTAATAACAATGGATAAGCGTCCGTGCTCGACTTGATGTATAGTGGGTTATCCTTTCTAGTGAAACGTAGTTGTGTGTTGAAACAGATTAACTGAATTTGGCTTCGTTAGTAGATAGCCCACTATAAGTTATAAAAGGGGTTATAAAACAAGAAAATCAAATTGAGTATAGAAACAACAGTTATATATAAACAGATATCAATTAAGGTTTTTTTACAAATAAAGTAATGTCTTTAGGATGGGTTCAAAGGACGTTTAAAATGTTCATAGCAATAAATGCTGAAAAGTGAGTTTGTGGGTATGTATGTGTGAGCGTTTGTCAGTTAGGAATGTCTTTGATGTCTCCGCTCCGATGGTCGGGTAAGTAGCTCAGGTCAGCGAAGAAGAAACTGAGAGGGAAAGGAGGCGAACATAGTATGATCGCTTGACGAGGTCAAAGGACGCGCTAATTATGCTCGTACTTTCTCAACTGACGATGCTTTCTGTGTCGGCTTTTTATTTCGTCTTTGTGTGTCCCAGCAGGTCATTTGGGAATTCACATCCGTATTTAATTCTAGGCTTCCCATTGAACGATAAATAAAATTCGCGTATGCTCGCGAATAGGAATTTGATATTTATTAATTTTTGGTTTTCTGCCGGAACATATGCATGGAGCCGGGTGCGCACCGACGAGTTTTGATCATTTGTTTGTTGATCGTGAGACTCCAAACATCCGGTCCCTCGCTTTGTTCGGTATCACCACAGATGATCTAAAAAATTATGTTACCATTTCATCATATTATTTTCATACACATCTGCACCTTCCATGTAAGAATTTCGCAAGAGAGTATTGTAGTTAGTGTTTGCACCAACTCGACATGCAACAGCAGAAATAAGTAAATTACCAAGTAATATTTTAAGTCATCATATTTTATCATTCAGAGAGATAATAACACAGTCACTATCGCCATTGGCAAAAGGTAATATTTCAGCAAAAATTAGATTAACTTATGTCAAAACCAAATACGCCATGTTCATTGAAACCAAACATTTCACCTCAGAAACACACTAAATCTGGTTGAAGTCACGTTTTCAACATTTTAAAACTAATATTCGTTCTTAGCAGCTAATTCAGCTTTTTCTGAAAAACATTTCTAAATCGTGAATAGACTTGTCGTACCTCTTGCATTTATTTCAGACAAACACACTTATCCGAGGTTAACCAAGTGTTCACATTTGAAAAACTAGAATAAGAATAACGAAAATACGCTTTCTGCGCATAATCTCAGCGCAGACATTTCTTTTGCCAAAATTAAAATATTAAGGAAAATAGAGTTTACCAACCAATCAGCCAACTTTTGGCTCATTTTCAACAATCTAAAGTCTGATTCAGCCAAGAGCTTCATAATAAAAATATGTTTTTATTTGGTAAGAAAACGCTACGAAAAAATAGTTCAAACAAATGTTTGAGATAACATTATTTATATAGGCACAAAATAAAGACAGATGACACGACCTGGATGTAAAAACAAACGATAAATTTATTGTTAACAAACAAAATAATGAACGAATTACACAAATCAAGTGAAAGTCTGACAACTTTTAATGTGTTACAATTTAAACGTTGAAGTGGAACTGTTGTTGATTGAGCGGGTGTCCACCACTCGCAATCTTGAGTCGATCGGTGCGTGTGGCTAGCCGTTTGTAGGCCGGGGAATAAGGACTGAATTGTTAGTCGTTGCTCCACCGAGCTGGTTATACTGGTTCGTCGGGTGTTGATGAAGTCGGGTGGCATTGACTAATTGCGGGTCGATTCCGGTGACGGGCGTGTAGACCACGTTAATAGTCGACGGTTGATTAGTCCAGAAATGCTGAAGATCGCCGGCGGGTTGAACTGAACTTGTCACTGCATCGATTTGGTGCATATCGCAGTCAGATAAACTTTCTTACCTTGAAAAGCGCAGTAAATCAAGAAAAGATCTGGTTTGTTGTCCCGAAAAAGATAGTTACTTTTATCCTGAAAAGGACATGTGTAGTAGTGGTCGAAGGCGCCAGGCAGGGTGGGTAGCAGTGGCAATGGTCGAAGGCGCCAGGCAGGGTGGGTAGCAGTGGCAATGGTAGAAGGCGCCAGGCAGGGTGGGTAGCAGTGGCAATGGTCGAAGGCGCCAGGCAGGGTGGGTAGCAGTGGCAATGGTAGAAGGCGCCAGGCAGGGTGGGTGGCAGTGGCAATGGTCGAAGGCGCCAGGCAGGGTGGGTAGCAGTGGCAATGGTCGAAGGCGCCAGGCAGGGTGGGTAGCAGTGGCAATGGTAGAAGGCGCCAGGCAGGGTGGGTAGCAGTGGCAATGGTCGAAGGCGCCAGGCAGGGTGGGTAGCAGTGGCAATGGTCGAAGGCGCCAGGCAGGGTGGGTAGCAGTGGCAATGGTAGAAGGCGTTGGCATCAGATTCCCTGTACCTCTTTCGCCTACAACGGGCCAGCTACTGGAGAAATTTTGGCGACTTTTATACGTGTGTATGTCACAGTCATTATGTGCTTCGTTTTCGTTTCGCAGAGTCGTTGTCACGTGATGTAAACACCAGAGCTTTGATGTGAGTAGCCTGAAGCTACGATAACATTTACAATTAAAATTATAATGCTGCATAAGGTCCTCAAAAAAAGAAACCTACATATAAAATGTAGAAAAGGAGAAAATACTTCTCTGAACAGTTTTCAAAGAATTGGTACAGTTTTCGAAGCAAAGTTCGTGATTACAGCGAAGACTAAAACAATCACACCAGCTGAAGACTTTTCCTTCATTGTGGGGGGGGGCGACTTTGATATCTTTTTTAATTCTTGTCTTAATTTCTTCTGCATTGTTTTTCTTTCTAAACCGGAACGACCAGCTCTAAAACTGGGCTGTTGGAACATCCGGACTATACTGACCGGCCTCTGCGAAAACCTCCATGGGTATCAGTGACTCCAGGAAAAACTGCAGTTATCAATGACGAGCTCAAGAGACTTCATGTGGATATTGCTACATTACAGGAAACACGTCTGGCAGACGCTGGATCATTGAAGGAGAAAGACTACACGTTCTTCTGGTAGGGAAAGAGCTCCAACGAACCTTGCCAACACGGTGTGGGCTTCGCAGTTAGAAACAGCTTCCTGATTATAGTTGACCCACGTAGTGATGGTTCGGAGAGACTTCTCACTCTCCGCATTAACACCACAGCAGGTCCTGTCACTCTCGTCAGCGTGTATGCTCTGACACTCTCTGCCATACCTGGACTCCAAGAACGAGTTCTACGACCAGCTTGCAGTCATTATCAGCATCATCTCAAGCAAGGAAGAGCTTGTTCTCCTGAGCAACTTCATCGCCAGAGTGAGTGCCGATCACGGCTTGTAGCCCTCGTGCCTTGGATAGTTTGGTATCGGCAAGAATAAAATAATGGCCAGAGACTACTCGAACTATGTACATACCACAACTGTGCATAACCAACTCCCTCTTTAAGACCACGCCCCAGCAAAAGATCTTTTGGCGACATCCAAGCTCAGGGCAATAGTACCAGCAGGATTTAATCCTTGTCAGACAAGCGGCTATTATTAACGTTCTTCACACTCGCACTTATCACAGCGCGGACTGCGACACAGTTGCAAGATCAAGCTCCAACACAAGAGGTTACATCATGGAAAAACAACAAGATGAGACGACTAAACCTTTTGGAGCAGTTTGCTGAGATGTTTGAGAGCAAACTGAGAACCTCACAAACCGGGTACACTGTCACAGAGAAGTGGGTTACTTTACGGGACAACATGTACCGCACTGACGTGGCCACCTTTGGGAGAAAGACGAAGTCACATGACTGGTTTGAGGCAAAGTCCTCTGTGATTATTTCCGTTATTAAAGCCAAGCGCGCCATTCTAGCGGATTACGAGCGGTCATCCAACCAGAGAAACATACAGACCCTCCGGGCAGCCAGAAGCAAAGCTCAGCGAACAGCAAGACGCTGCACCAACGAGTACTGGACAGAGCTCAGTGAAACCATTCAGACAGAAGCAATCACAGAGAATATCAAAGGAATGTACGATGGAATCAAGACAGCAATGAGATCAATGCAAAACAAGATAGCTCCTCTCAAATCCAGCACTGGGGTATTCATCACAGACAAAAGACAATAGATTGAGGGATGACTGAGACACTATTCCAACCTCTACTTTCAACAGAATGTTGTGATGGCTGCAGCCCTTGACACCATTAAGTGTCTACCTGTCGTGGAAGAGCTCGACATTGAGCCAACGATAGAGGAACTCAGCGAGGCTATCAACAGCTTGGCCACAGGGAAAGCCCCAGGCAGTGATAGAATTCCCCCCGATCTTATCAAGGACTTCAAAACTATCCTACTGCTTCCTCTGCGCGAAGTCCTCTACCTATAATGAAAATGAAGGGCTGTACCACAGGACGTGAGGGACACTACGATCATTACCCTCTACAAGAACAAAAGCGAGCGAAGCGACTGCAACAATTACAGAGGCATCTCTCTAATCTGCGTCGTGGGCAAAGTCTTTGCTCAGGTCTTTATGTTTCGTCTGCAGAAACTTGCCGAACGTGTTTACCTAGAGTCACAGTGTGGCTTCCGAGCTGAATGATCCAAAGTAGACATGATCTTCTCGCTCCGTCAGCTCCAAGAGAAGTGCAGAGGACAGCAGATATCTCTGTATGTCGCTTTTATCGGCCTGACCAAGGCGTTAGACCTCATTAGCAGGGAGGGCTTCTTAAGAATTCTGTCCAAGATTAGCTGCTCATCCAAGCTGTAGACTTTGTTTGAGTCCTTCCATAACGGGATGAAGGGTACTGTGCAGTTCAACGGCAACACATCGGAGCCCTTCAATATCTGCAGCGGGGTCAAACAGGGTTGTGCCCTCGCTCCCACTATCTTCGGAATCGTCTTCGCGCTACTTCTGAAGCAGGCATTCGATACACCATGGGGAAGGGATTGACCTGCATACGAGATCAGATGACAGGCTTTTCAATCTCGCCCGTCTCAGAGCCAGGAACAAAGTACGAAAAGTACTTATCAGAGACATGTTGTTTGTTGATGATACGGCATTTGCATCCCACACCCAGCGTGAACTTCAGTCACTGATGGATCATTTCTCTCAGGCCTGCAGACTTTGGGCTGATCAGAAAGCGTTCTTAGTCAAGGTACCGCAGTATCACCGGTCATCACTATCAATGACTATGAGCTGAATGCGGTCCATCAGTTTACCTACCTTGGCTCAATTATCACTGACAACTTTTCCCTGGACATAGAGCTCGACAGGAGGATTGGGAAGGCAGCCACAGCTTTTGCACGACTCACGACCTGTGTTTTGGATCAACTCTAAGCTGATAGTGAAGACAACAATGGCAGTGTAAAACGCCTGTCTTATCAGTACACTGCTATACAGCAGCGAGACATGGACTACGTATGCCAGGCAAGAGAGGCGTCTGAAAACCTTCCATGTGAGAATTATCCGCCGCATATTGGGAATATCCTGGCAAGACAAGGTGCCCAACACTAAGGTCCTATCTCTCGCAGGTTTGCCCACCATGTTCACACTCCTTAAACAGCGCAAACTCCGCTGGCTAGGCCATATCCACCGCATGCCAGACGGTCGCATTACAAAAGACCTCTTCTATGAAGCGCTGGCCTCTGGAAGAAACCAACTGGGCGGCCACAGCTGCGGTATCGCGACATCCTTAAACGCGATATGAAGGCTGTGGGCATCAACACGGAGTCATAGGAGAAATTAGCATTTAACCAGTTCAAATGGAGAGGAACCCTGGTCCAACAACTTAAATCAAGAAAGAAGCAACTGACACAAGTCGCCATGGAGAGGCGAGTTCGCGCAGAAAGCAAAATGACAGCTCCGACAGACCAGAAAATGCAGTCTCTGCAACAGAGAATCTTACCCCGGCATCTACCTCTACAGACGCCGATGCTCCAGACAAGCAGACAACTAGGATGCTACC
This sequence comes from Ascarosepion bandense, assembly GCA_037127315.1. Lineage (NCBI taxonomy): Eukaryota > Metazoa > Mollusca > Cephalopoda > Sepiida > Sepiidae > Ascarosepion > Ascarosepion bandense. Next base: position 626,330 of record JBBBDQ010001524.1, read on the forward strand.
CATGCTGTCTGCTGACCGACGGAGGCCTACAACAATTGTTTTTCTTTCCGGACCTGAACGACCAGGGATTTTGAAGTTGTTAGTCGACTGATCGAATTAACTTCTCAGCCCCCTTTTATAATCTCTCTGCAGCCTCCAAATTCACTTCTCGGAATTCGGAGGGAAACCTTTTCATCGATTGTCCACGAAAACCAAACGCAGCTGTTTTCCCATAAATCAAAATCTACCAAAATTATTTTTGAAATCCAAAAAATTAAGCAAGACTCCAACACATCGTCTGCTTTCTCTCAGAAAAGATACATAACGTAGATTTCCTGCAGTATTTTAATAATTATTTTTATGGTAATTGTGAATTTAAGCGTATTACTAGATTGGCAACAAAATTGCATATTTTACAGTTGAAATGGCTAGATGTAACCGCAGGTTCTATGCTAACAGTTTATTCTCTCGCACTACGCGCTTATAGAATTATCTTCCAGCTTCTCACTTTCCAAATAACTTTGATCTTCAAAAATTTAAGTACAATGCCAATCATTATCTTCTGTCTTCTTAATTTCTGTTCTTTTATTGTTCGCTCCTTAATAATGTTTTCTTTTTCTCACATTCTCTTACACTCAGTACACTTAGTGGCTTTATTGCCTTGCTTGGGGTGAAATGATAAAAAAATACACATTTTCTCTTTCCTTCATCGACTACAGATACAAATTTCGGGTGTCTATTTTTATTTACACTCCTTTTTGCGGTATCGGTTTATCTCGATAAAACTTCGACTCACAATATTTTCCCACACTCATCCATGGCCTTAATTATTGCGATGACGTCTCTCCGCAAATCTACTTTCACTAGGTCGATATACGACCCTCAAATAGCGTCGTGTGAATACAGGACCTTATTTGAGAGCCGAGTATTTTCTTACCAGTACAAAATCCAGTGCCATTATCCATGGGAACCACTTCTACTGGACCCTCTTTGCAACAAGAGACGCTGCTTAATACATTTGCGATTTACGCATCATGGTTCCGATCAAATTTATCCCCATCTCGCCGGTCCTTAGCATGACGGTAAACTGCATCCGGCAGCAAGGCCTCTGATTGGGAGGTTGTGAGGAGCATAGAACCACCTCTTAATTGCTGTTGTTCTCAGGTCCACCCTGACCCGGAGTGGTAGCATCTGTTAGGGTCCCAGCTATGGGTAAATAGTTTACCCGCAAACTGGGATCAAAACACGATGAAAGTATAAAAATAGACTTTTATAGAAATATATACATAAATATAGACTTTTATAGAAAAATATACATTTTTGAATGAAAAAATATTACCAACAATACATTTTTAAGAAAAAGTTATTACCATAACACATTTTTGAAGGAAAAAAAATATTATCAACAAAACATTTTAGAATACAAAACTAGAAGACAGTTTTCTAAAATAAAAAAGAATAAAAACAAAAAATTTTCATTAAACTCTGACTAAATCAACCTTCTCACTATAACCGAACACTAAAAAACCCTTTAAAGCCCCACGTTTTTTGATATTAAATAACCCACAGATGCTATTAAACAAAACTCAAAATCAAAGTCAAAGCCTTCTCTAGCTCGTCCACTTTCTACTTGTATCTTTCTGAAATGTTTATAGCTTCTGAATTTTCCATTCAATTCGGCTTCTTATATCAGAGCTCAGATCGGCTCCAGATAAGGCTCAAATTTTAAATTTGCGTGGAAAATTTTAAATTTTAAATTTTACCTTCCTGATTATTAAAAAAAAAATTGCCGGATGCAGTTTACCGTCATGCCCAGTACCAATTAGAGAAGGATTGCTGAAGAACGATGAATCGTGGCTGTCGGCAGTGGATGAATTCGCTGGTTTTCTTACGAAAGACGAAAGAAATGGAGAAACAGAGGCAAAAGCTGAAAGAAGCCAGAAAGATTAAAAGTGTCTTATACGATTATAAGATTTTTAAAAAAGTCTAGGCGACTCTGGTGAATTTGCCAACCTCCTCAGTTTCGCCTTTCAATTAAATAAGTATTGTTAAAACCCATTTTTGAAAAGTAATGTATTGTACCTTCTCAAAAAAAACTTCGATTGTTGAAAGTTTTTTTGAATAGTTTATATGTTTTATTATCATTATTATTATTATGTCATTTTTCATCATATTTCGATTTCTGCTATGGTCGCACAACCAACCAAGTCTACGGAAAGACCTAAGGCAGGTCGTGGTGTGTTGTTATGGCTCCATTTAATGTTTTTTTTTATCTCCCCTAACATCCCTAGCATTACATAGATAAAGTTTTCCTTAGTGTGTGGCCTGTACTTGACAAGACAATTTTTTGTATATCTCATAAGCTGGAGTTCCCAGGGATTCTTTCAATGGGTCTTTTGTTCCATTTTTTATCATTCCAAGTGCACCCACTATTACTGGTATGATACTTGTTTTTAATTTCCACATTTTTTTCCATTTCAATTTCCAGGTCTTTATATTTTGATAGTTTTTCGAATTCCTTGGTTGCTATGTTCCAATCCGCTGGACAAGCCATATCAATTAATAGACAAGTTTTTTCCTTCTGGTTTTTGACAATAATGTCTGGCCTATTTGCTTCAATTTTTCTGTCTGTGTAGATGGTGTAATTCCATAGAATGGTGACATCTTCTGTATCTGTAACCTGTGCTGGGTGATGTTCATATCAGTGTTTGTTTACAGATTTTCCATAATGTTTGCACATTGTCCAATGTAAATATTGCCCAACTCTATCGTGGCGATTTTTATATTCATTTTGGGGCAAGTACAGAACAGCCTGAGATTAGATGGTCTATTGTTTCTTGGTGTTTATCACAAAACCTGCATTTTGGATCCATATTATTACGTATAATATTTGCCTGAAAGTTTCTAGTGAAAAGACTTTGGTCTTGTGCTGCGAGAATAAAGCCTTCAGTCTCAGACTTTAATCCAGATGCACGTAACCATCGATGAGTATTAACTTTGTCAACATTGGATTTATTGGCACGTTGTTTCATCTGTTCAAGAGCTTTATCTTTGGCTTTCATTTTCATATTTTTGCCGCAATAGTTAGTTCTTGGCTTCGGTTTTGCTTTTCTACAGAATCTACTAACTGTAAATGTTGTTTGTATTTACTGCCTTCTTTTATTATTGAATATTTTTTTCTTTCTTCATGTTGCCTTACTAATTGTATCATCCAGTCCTTTGTTGTTTCTATGTATGATATTATTATTATTATGTCATTTTTCATCATATTTCGATTTCTGCTTTGGTCTCACTAACAACCAAGTCTGCGGGAAGACCTAAGGCAGGTAGTGGCGTGTTGTTATGGCTCCATTTCATGTTTTTCTATCTTCCCTATCATCCCCAGCATTACATAGATAAAGTTTTCCTTAGTGTGTGGGCTGTACTTAATAAGACAATTTTTTGTATATCTCTTAAGCTGGGGTTTCCAGGGATTCTTTCAATGTGTTGTCTTGTTCCATTTTTTATCATTCCAAGTGCACCTACTATCACTGGCACAACTCTTGTTTCCAATTTCCATATTTTTTCTATTTCAATTTCCAGGTCTTTATATTTTGACAGTTTTTCAAATTCCTTGATTGCTATGTTACAATCCGCTGGACAAGCCATATCAATTAATAGACAAGTTTTCTCCTTCTGGTTTTTAACAATAATGTCTGGCCTGTTTGCTTCAATTTTTCTGTCTGTGTAGATGGTGTAATCCCATAGAATGGTCACATCTTCTATTTCTGTAACCGGTGCTGGGTGATGTTCATACCAGTGTTTGTTTACAGCTTTTCCATAATGTTTGCACATTGCCCAATGTAAATATTGCTCAACTCTATCGTGGCGATTTTTATATTCATTTGGGGCAAGTACAGAACAGCCTGAGATTAGATGGTCTATTGTTTCTTGGTGTTTATCACAAAACCTGCATTTTGGATCCATATTATTATGCATAATATTTGCCTATTATTTCTATATGTATATTTTGAGCTGGTTATTTTGCCTTAATAATAAGGCGCACAAAAGGAATATTTTTATATATACAATATTCGGGAAAAGAGAAGTAACGCCCTCTTTTATCTCACTCCCTCCCCGAAAAAAAATCCTTTAAAACATTCTTGGAATGGTGAGCCAATGAAGAAAGAATTTACCGAGAGTCAGTTTGAAATCTTTCCGCTACCGAGTGACGACTTAAACATGACACTTAGAAATAAAACCAGAAGATCAACTCCAGCAAATTGTGATATCAAATTAAGATGAACCATATTTTCGTTTTTTATTTTCTTGTTATAATATAGTGGGGTAGAGCTTCGGAGTTAAAAATAAGGAGTTGATTTACTAACGCCAAAAACATTAATAAAAAATGGTAATGACGAGGAAAGACAAGGGTAATTTTAACAAACAAAAAAATGATAAGGAAATTATTTACGAATTTACACGCCGAGGTAAATACGAAATAAAAATAACTCTTTTCTTCACTGTTTTCAAATTCGCGAGCCTGTGCAAAAAATCTATTTTGATCAATAGAAAAAAAGATTGGCTCCAGATTGAAGAAAAGATTATTCATGTTCAATACAACCGTATAACTTTTATGTAAAAAACGAACTCTCTCAATTTGTTTTAAGCATTTTTACTTCGTGTCCAATGATTTGATATGAACATTTTCTCTTCTTGGAAATTCATTGAAACTACAAACCTTTAATGTCCTGAAACAAGCTATTGAGACTTCAAATGAGTAAATTAGTAAATAAATTCCTTATCTTGATTCGTTATAATAAAATGTGTGTTTCCTCGTCATTATCCCTGCCTACTTAAAAGCTGTGTCAGTGGCCCTTTCAAAAAAATAAATCAAAATTCTTGTAAGTTCGTAGTTTTAACGAATTGTCATGAAAAGGAAATGTTCATACAACAGATTAAACGATCTGGCACAAAATAATATAAAAAATATTTAAAACAAAGATAAATCCAACAGAGAATCTGTAATGTAATCGATCTCGACTTGGCAGCTCAGATACAGTCACTTTCTCACCGGCGCAATGTGACTTCCCTGTGTCTCTTCTACAAATACTTTCACGGCTTCTGCTTCGATGAACTTAGCTCACTGGTGCCCCCTATATATGAATTTACTCGAGCACAAGATTAGGAACTAGGTCCCACCCTTTTACTGCGAAACCAATAAAACGTAAATGCAAATTCTACTCCATCAGCTTCTTTTCTTGCCTGTGGAATTCCCTTTCATTTACTTGCTTCCCCAACAGCTACAATCTCCAAGAAGTTAAATGTAAAGTCAATAGTCATCTCCTATCTCACTAACTTGCATCCTCTTTCTTATGCTCCGTCCACTCCACTCTCATTAGTATTCTCATCCTTTTCTTACCCACTTCCTCATAACTTCCCTTCTATGTAACCCCCTGCACAACAGTGGCAGTAAAATCCCTTGTTTGGGGCGATATAATTATAAAAAAAAAAATAATAATAATAAATAAAACATCTTATCTGTGGCATCTTATCTGTTCTGTCCGTTGAAATTAAGACCAACAAAATAACTAAAATCTTTAATCTAAGAAAGACCTTTAGCTGCCAAGATCTAACATGTCAGTTGTCTACCTTAGTTGGAAATTACCTCCTACCATATTTAGTGCCATTTGAGGCCGGCAGGCGGCGTTGTGAAATCAAGACAGCTTCGCTCAGTCAATAATAATTCAAGTGCGAAGAAGACAGAATGTTGCTTCGGCCCTGGATGATATGTTTCCCGTTTAAAATCATGTGATTTAAAAAGAAACGGATTTATTATTACCACTTGCGTCCTATGAAGGTAAGAACATTTTCATTTATGCACCTGTAGTTGTTAAAATTCTGCACTTATTTAAAGAATACACTTTTTTTCTTCTCGACCGGCCACTTGCGTATTTTCATAGAACTCATTTGTTTTGGTGGTACCACACTGGAAAAAGTCTGACGATTAAAATTTATTCAACTACGGAAGATCCGAGGTGCTTAGATTTTTAGCACAGGGATTACTCAAGATAAAAATGATTGTCAACTTGAAAAATTATTTTCTATAAAGTGCATTTGTTCTGAAAATACCAATATGTTTAACGTCTACAAATTATAGAAATGACTAGTGAAAAAAAAGATTAATTCAAATTGATATAGAAGAAATTGAAAATAAAATCTTTTTATTTTGGTTTTATTTGGAAGCATTAAAAGGCTTTGCTTAACTAAGAAGTTAGTTTTATAAATTAATTTTGTTTGTTTAATTGCCCAGCTGTTTTCAAAAGTAATTTAAAAAGCCGTGAAAAAGATAGGAAAACCTCACCACAAACTACAAAGGTACAACAAAAATAAACAAAGCTACATTTATTACGGAACATTCAGTGAGCAACAACTGAAGCAACATCCTTACTTAATTCATTAAAAAAATAAACTTTATTTTTTATCTGCACTCATAATCAAATAAACAGGTGCCTATAGTATAGAGTCTATATCCCTTTGCTTTTCCTTTTTTGTGATTGGAAATTGAAAGACGATTAGTTAATCACTGAAACTTAACCAGAAATACGGCATGAAAAAATAATCGTAGATTTCCTTGTAGAGATGATATCACTGAACAAAATAAAAATATTTATTATTGTATTTTTTTGTTAATTACAAATGAAAACTGACGGACCGGCTTAGTGATTGATTTTTATGAATCATCGAAAACTTTTTAAATCATTTTTTATTTTATTAAATTATTGCATCCTGAGGCTCCAAAGGTTGGGTCGTTGAATATTTTAATTTCTACTGACAATTTCGAAGCTGCAAGAGCAAGATAAAAAAAAAATGTATTTTTAAAATGAAAAATATCTCACAGCCCAACATTTGCACAAAGAAGAGAAACATTCATCAACATTAAATTAATTATTGCATCCTGAGGCTTCCAAGGTTGGGACGGGTCGTTGGATATTTAATTTCTTTTCCAATGTCATTCCTAAAACTAACATATTTCGAAAATGGAAACAAAAGTTAGTTTGAAATTTAAATTATGGGACAATAAATGTGATTATTCGAAAATTGTTAGTGTTTAAAAAAAGACACAAAAATATCCAAAATAATGGATGTTTTCTTTTTGCGCAATTTACACTTGTCTTGATGAAAAATGGTTTCTTTTTCTTTATTGTTGAATACAAAAATATCGCTTCAAAAGGTTACTTAAAAAGTGTTATTTTTTATGATGGTAGGTTTTTCGTTAGTTCAATGCCCTGGATTAGTAAAAAAAATGTTAGCAGTTTAATGATTACTCACTTTAAAGTTATTTTTAATTTACGTAGTATATTTTTAGCAAGTTTTCTGAATTAATTGTTTTGTTGCAGACATTAGGATGTACTTCTTGATCATACATTTTTTCAGCAATGGATTTAAAATGCTTATGTACTCGCTGTTATTGGGGACGGATATTAAATAAGTTCGTCTTTTTTTTTTTTTTTTTCTTTTTTTTGACCACCCAACCAAAGTAAGAAGAATCAGGACTACCAAAATTAATTTTAATGAGTAGTAACGCCTTTGTTGAAGGTATTCAGAGAAAGCTTGACAACAGACAATGAGAACAATTTCTGGGATGAGGCCACGTCCTCGAATAATAATTTTAAAAAAACAAATCATCTTGCAACAAGCTTCAAAAAGTGGATGGCAGTTGGAGTGAAATAATGGGCTCCTTATACTTGTGGCCTTGTACCAAACGAAACTATGCTAATAAAAGCTAACACTTTAAGTGATAAGTCACTGGACTGCACTCTTCATTAGGTTCTTGTTCTTTAGAACAGTTTCCAGTGCTCCAAGTGTTATCGGCACAACCCTCACATAGCAAAGCTTTTTCCTTTCTCAGCAAAAAAAAGTCTTTTGTTTCCTCTCCGCTTTATCTCGTGAGCAGTAGATTCAGCCAATGTTTTTCTTCTTTTTTTTTTCCTTTGTTAATTAGTTTCTGTTATTAATCAACCAATACAGGGGGAAAATTTCTGATAAAAATATTTTGTCTTTTAAAAATGAAATTGAAATATTTTGAGTGAATTGTTGAAACTAACCTTAAATATTATTTTTCAGTAAAAGTTACTTTGTTGTTGATTTGATTACTGCCAAGTGACTTGCTTCTAAAATTGGATAAAGATTTTAAGAGGGTCCCGTTTAGAAAAGATACATTATTGAACTGTAGAGTGTGAAATGAAAACTTTGTTTTAAGTGTTGCAAGGACGGACACCTGCTCCCATTACTTTTTCTTGTACCTGTAAAAAAAAACATTGTTATTCTGAAAATTGTTCATATTCAGTCGCAAAAAAAGAAAATATATATTTTTTATAATCCAAAATGTTTCAGCTTTAAAAACCTACAATGAGTGATAAATCGTACAAAAAAAAAATCAAAGACTGACACAAGGGTCCAGTTTTATCATAAACTTTCAGTTAGAGATGAGAACCGGTCCCAGTCTCTCTCCTCTTTGAGTGGAAAGAGTGAGAGAAGAAAGCACAGTTTAGATGTGGCACAAGGCCGAAAGTTTGGGAGCACTGAGTGAGGATTGAACTAATTATAATTCAGTCGTAATTGATGTAACGAGAAGAGGGGACAGAGATAAAAAAAAAATGTATTTTCACGAGCTTTTGCTTTTTCACCTCTAAAAAAAACTTGAGCCAAACATGTTTTTACTTAAAGTTTTATTCAATTCAATCAATGTCATTGTCTTACCCTGTTGCAATAGTTATTTATTGAGTTGCAATGATTAAATTGCCGTCATCTGCCGCCCAATGCTTCTTAAAATTAAAGTAAAGTAAACTCTTTTGGTTTGGTTGGAGGACGTATCTGGGATCCCATAAAATTTTCGGATCTCCTGATGTGTTGTATTGTACACTTTACTGAGGACATCTGATTTCCGACCATGGAGAGACTAGAATTCAGCGTCTTTAATTGTTTATTTAATAATTATCAAGTTCTAATTGCAATTTTTGCACTTCGTTATTCTCTTGAAATTGATACAAACAAGAAGTGTTTTTTATTCGAAATGAACACAAAAAATGATTAATTAAAAAAAATAAATAAATTCAATTCTTGGAAGAATTTATTCTCAAGAAAAAAAATTTTTCTAAATTTTTAAGAATTCTTTTAAAAAATTTATCAGTTAGTTTTCTGTATGTATATTTTTGGAGAACATTAATCAATAGTTGTTATAATGTTGAACATTAATATCCGAAAATCAAAATTTGATTAAAAATAATAATTCCGTTCATTTCACTTTTTTCTTTTTTTTATCGCTTTTCATATTTATTTAATTTATATCTTTTTTAATTCAGTGAGACTCGTTATTGATCAGAGGCAGAATTGTAAATTCTTATTGATAATGTAATCACATAAAACGAAAAGAATGCAGTTCCGGTGTGTACACTCTTACAATAAATATTTATGTCAGTGTCGAGCTACCGTACTTCAAAATAGTCTTCTGTTTGCAAATGTCTGTGTCAACGAGCTTTTCACCTCGTCGGCAGTTCATTTCTTTTGTAATGAATGAAATTATTTTTATATAATCATTTTTCCAAACCAATCATAATTTGCACGGACTAGTTTGCCAAACTGATGAGAGTAGATTAAAGATAAGAAGCTTTTTTTCGTTTTATAAGCCATAAAATTTTCTCTCTCGAGCAGACAGACTCTTTCTTATTCTTACTTCATTCAATTCAATCAATCAATTCCTAAATTCGAAAAATCAGCAAGCTGCAAGCAGTTTTTCAGTCTGAAAATTTGGTGTTTAATTTTATTTATTAGTAAAGTATGAGAAGAAAAACCAAAAATAGACTTTCACTTTAAAGACAATTGAAATACTATTACGTTAGTTTCGCAAAAATGAAGACCTGTTTAAGTTCTTGAAAATATATCAGTGTATTCAAATTTAAATTCTGGGTTTTGGGCTCAGAAATTTGAATCAGTATTACCGACGGGAAATTAAATTTGCATCTAAGTCAATCATCGAGCAGGCTAAATTATTTTCTTATCTTTGTACGTTTCTGTTGTACGGTATCCAATGAGGCTTGAATTCAGTTCAGTAGCAGATTTATGATGAAGTTAACTCTGCTCGGACAAGTGCCCGAAGGTGGCTGTCTCGTTACGACCACGACGACCGAAGCTTTTTTTTTATTTTTAAATATATATATTTTTTTAAATGTTAGAACTTGTTTATTTTATTAGGTAGAGTTGGGTGGTCAGAATTATTTTTTTTAAGGTCTTTTTCATTACTTACTAATAATTACAGTATTACTAAGCATCCAGATCATGAAATGAAGAAAAAGAAAAAAAACTTATTTAAATTTTATATAGTTAGGTGTGTGTGTGGGTGGGGATGACAGTATAACCCGGATATAAGATATTTTCTCTGGTCTCAAATTAGAGCCTGTGGTAATGTATAGACCAACCCCGGATATAAGATAACTTTTATCATCCTGTCCCGACAACAGGGTTACACTGTATAAATTAATTGCAATTTGCTCCCCTTTTTCCGAAGCAAAAACATTCTCACACGACATATCGTTAAATTTTAATGTATTTTTTTTTTAGTAATTAGGGAAAAATAACTCCAGATTATTATTTTTTTTTTTTTTTTTTTTACATTTTAAAAAATTGTGTTATGAGCAAAGCAAACAGGATAAAAAATTAAAATATAAAATTGAATAAAAATGATTCTTTTTGGTTGCAGTGCCTACATTGTACAACTGCACCTCTTACTAAATATAGCATTTTAATTTGTGCCTATTTACTTAAGTTAAAAAGTGTGATCCCCATAATTAGGTTTGAAAAGTCTTGCCTTGTATACTTAGCCTTTTTCTACATAAAATGAAGTGTAAAAACATGTCAGTATGGAAATGTCACGCCATAATACGCTGTGAAATTAGAGAAAAGAATTTTTTAAAGGGGTTGTAAGTAGGCAAAGCAAAAAGAATTGTTCATTAGCAGTAAATGACTGGGGAAAAGAGTCTGTAGACATTTAAATGTTGTTTATCCTCATCCATCAATATTTCATCAATCAATATCTATCAACACAGTCGGTTAATTGCCATACGTGATACACGCTTGGGTGATCATGTCTCGAAAGAGATATGACTGACTGGGCAGAAGATTATCCCGCAGTAGGTTGCCATTGCTTTCTACGGTAGACTGGTTGCCGACCAAGGCTATAGAACCCAATCTGTCCTGCTATTTAACCCATAACTGGAAGGAATAGACGGATTACCTTTCCCAACGGTATTTGCGCGTAAGTGAATGCAAGGAATTCAACTGGAATTCGAATGTACAGAAGCTTTTTTTTTTCTTTGGAAATTTTTAAGAAACAACCTATTTTTTTAAAAATTATTAATCCCCAATTTTATTCTGTCCATAATGCATGATTGAAGCGTCTTTAAGTTTTAATAGAAATAGGTGGATATGAAAATTTTCAAACATTTTCCTTTTTTTTGTAATTTAATTTTTTTTTTATTACAAAATTGAAATTTATTCTGTAATAATTTACTATGACTGTATAACAAGAATTTTAGAATTAGTAATGGGAATTTTTTTACTTCAATTTACTTAACCCACTTTGATAAAACACAAGTTCAAATTGTGACAGGAAGATTGTATTACACCAGTTTTCCAAGTAGGGAAGGCATCTGTCAGTTAAGTGCCATATGTGATACATGCTTGGGTGATCATGTTGTGAAAGGGACATGACTGACTGGGCAGAATATTTTCCTGCAGTAGGTTTCCATTACTTTCTGTGGTAGACTGGTTGCCAACCAAGGCTATAGAACTCAATCTGTTCTGCTATTTGACCCATACCTGGAGGGAGTAGAGATGGGTCAATACCTTTTCCAAGGGTATTTGCACATAAACGAATGCAATGAATTCAACTTGGAATTCGAACTCGGCTCTCCAATTTCTCATTCTGTGCTGATATCCACTGCACCACAAGGTCAGCATTTAAAATCCTTGTGGATTTTAGATGTTTCAAACCCCAACCACTGATGTCAATATGAAATATACAACCACTTCAGCTACCAAACACATCTCCATAACAATTTGTCTTGCAATCAGTTATACGAGAGAAATAATTAACATTTTTTTCTACTACTTATTTGCTTTTGCGTCTATGAAAATCATACATTTTAGTTGGATTTTTTTATTTATTTTGTTCTTGAGTTATCAAGATTTTTGCCAAGTAATACCAAGTTTTCTTCTCACATTCCATTCAGTATTTTTATCAAAATTTGCAAAATCCTACTTCCTTTTCATGGTTTTTATTGAAGAGAATTGGAAACAGCCCTTGTGCTTTGTATACTAGAGGGATGACTTTTCTGTATTTCTTGTGGTCCTGGGTATGGCGGTAAACTGCATCCGGCAGCAAGGCCTCTGACTGGGAGGTTGTGAGGGGCACGGAACCACCTCTTAATTGCTGTTGTTACCAGGTTCACCCTGACCCGGGGTGGTAGCACCTGTTAGGGTCCCAGCTATTAGGCAAATAGTTAAGCCCCAAACTCGAGTCAAAACAGTATGAAAGTACAAAAATACTTTTATAGAAAAATAAACATTTTTTTTTTTTTTTTTTTTTTTTTAAGGAAAAAATTATTCTCAGCAAAACATTTTTGAATATAAAACTAGAAGACCTTTTCAGTTTTCTAAAACAAAAAAAGAATAAAAACAAATTTTCATTCAAATCTGACTAAATCAATCTTCTCACTATAATCGAATATTAAAAAAAATACCTTAAAACCCCACCTTTTTGGCATTAAATAATCCAGAGGTTGATATGCCGTTAAACAAAACTCACTCTGTATTTCTTATCTTTCATTCATATTGGGTTAAGTCTTGAGGATTTTAGATTTTTTTTCTTGCAAATTGTCCACATCTGTTACTAATTAACAACCCTTCTTTGCTTATCTTCATTATTATTATTATTATTATTATTGATTGTGCAAAAAGCCCGCAAACCAATTAATGCTAGGGTACAAACATTCAAAGCCCTATTTACCCATTATGATAAGAGTATAAGAAGCACATGCCTCACAGCCAAATGTTCATAATATGATGGAAGGTTTTGATAAAAGCAGCACTGCAGATGAGACCATGTTAGGTGGCTAATCCAGTCCTCGCACAGATGGCCTTCAATTGAGGGTCTCCTAAAGTGACTTCTGAGTCATCTTGGCTGACATATCCTTTAAGCGAACAGAAACAGTGCTTTCAACACGTGGGCATGATACTGCACCCGCCCACCTTATGAAAAGAGACATAATGCATCAGTCCAACTGCTTACGGTCAGGCAACTGTGGTACTGTAGCCCATTTTAACTGACCAAAATTAAACATGTACAGGATAAAACCCAATCAATCAAGCGACAAATGATATTCTTGTTTCTCATTAAAATAGATAAATTATTTTGAGTTTTCTTTCCAAATAGCAAAATTATGCTACAGAATTCATAAGTTCTATTCATAAAATAACTTGTAAAAGTCAAATACTTTGTGTCAAGCTATAAACTTATTGATCAACCTTGGGAATTTATAGAAATGAATTCATATCAAATGCTTTCATTTAGAGAGCAACATGTCATCACTAACCAGTTCTACAGAAAAATAAATTGGGAGGAACCAAAGAACAGTTTATTAGTTTCTTTTAGGAGAATTTTTCCAAGCTAATTATTCAAACTTGAATTATACTCCTTACATAATGTGTAAAATAGCATGTCTCATACTAGCAGTATAGCCCGGCGTTGCTCGGGTGTAATGAAAGCTTTAAAACAAATCCATGGCCCTGGAGCTCAGACTCTTTGGACGTTGGCACGAAACACTTATGTCTTGTCTATGAGTGTATCAAATTTGATTAAATCGACCACTCCTTCTATAACCCGTTTTTTTTTTTGATTATCAATTTTCGATATTTATCAGGGATACCTTGACATAAAACCTAGCTAAGAACACTCGCAGACGCTTATAGTACAACTATGTAAATGATCAAGAAAATCGGTTCAACCGTTTCGGAGTCTATAGGTAACGGACACACACACACACACACACACACACACACACACACACACACACACACACACACACAGACAAAGTTCCATTTATAAATAAGTTTAGATTAGATATATATGCCAATCAAGCAAGGTCTGAAAAGTACCTTTAAGTGTGTTTTCAGTATCCAAATGTAAATAAATTAATCTTTTAAAGAAGTAATGGGTTTTTATCATTTTAAACATTATTTTTAGTGGATACTTATATTTCAGTTTATTTGTGTCTACAACCTTGAATCGGTAAAGATTTGTTGTGACTGAGTTGGTTAATAAGACACATTGAACCTAATGGTGATTTTCCTCTGTCCAGGGAGATAAATTTTCAGGCTGATTGATGAAAAATTAATAAATGTATCCTGAGCAGATATAATTTTGGAGAATCTATGAGAAGAATTTTCACTCTTCAGAAGTTGATTAGTAAAATTTCCTCGGAACTCAGTTGGTTAAGGCATATTGAAAAAAAAAGAAGAAAAAAAAAAAATATATATATATATATATATATATATATAGTCATCCGCAGACAGATCTGTTTTGCTGTATCACAGCTCATCAGTACGGTTAGACAGCCGATTGCTTTTTACCCAGGACTGAAACCCGACTGAATTGGCATCAGTTAGCGATTCCATCTCTGAGCTACAGGCACTCGGTAGGAGGCAGACTTTTTAGCGTGTATATTATCATTATACTTGTCCAATAGCTAAGAGTGTTATAATTCATTGCTGAATGAATGCTGCGTAGATGCCAGAGTAGCTACTATTTTTTCAAAGTCTCCCATTCTTCCAGAGTGCTCAATCAGAGGGTGAGAGCGTAAATAGTCATCCGCAGACAGATCTGTTTCACTGTATCACAGCTCATCAGTATGGTTAGACAGCTGATTGCTTTCCATATATATATATATATATATATATATAGATCTCAAACACATAATGGTGCTCTCAGCTTGGTGGCACCTAGAGGGACTACCAAAGTTGCTAGTGCTTTGTGCCAATCCTGATCACTTGAACATGTATTTCTATTCCAAGATATTTGTTTTGTAGTAAAATGCAAACTGATGTTTTTGTTTTTCTTAACATGTACATCGCAATAGGTTTCATTTATTTGAATTTAATTTTGTAATGAACACTGATTTTGTTTTTTTATTTAGAGCAGAAACTTTGCAAAATTTCATGTTATAACAAATATTAACATAACAGATGTACGTACATATGTACAGCGTCTCTGACAATATAGATAAGGCTACTTCCTCCCACCCATTCGCTCACAAATTTGTGTTCGGAGATCTTAATGCCCATACGAACATATCTGCTCTGAAATGTATTGTAATGTAAACATGTTACGAAATCAACGAATTTTGAAACTTGGTTATAAGCAACCTACAATTTGAAATGAATTGTTTGAACATTATTTTTTATCGATACTCATATTTAAGTAGATATTCTGTTTTTAATGAAACAGTATTATATATTTTTATCTACCGGCCATCTGATTATATGGTCCCTTATTAAAACTCTGTATCAGTGTGCTATTCACTTGATCTGATGTTCAAATTGGAAGTTTTATCTGAACCTGGGTCTTGAGTTTCACATTGAGGAAAACATTCTAAAGTTACTGTGTGTGTGTGTGTGTGTGTGTGTGTGTGTGTTCACAGCCATGCTGGACTTTAATTGTGCACTTGATAATATACTGAAAATGTAGCACAGAAGGTGGTGAGGAGGGAATATTGGGTGGGGACTAAAAAGGAGGAAAGTATGGCAAGAGGTAATCAACTCCAATGGACAAATACCTTTTATGAAGCACACACACACACACACACACACTGTGTATTGAGCTAGAAATTCATGGCTTTTAAGACCTGATTTTGAATAACTGCCTATTTAATTCTATTTTATTAAACTTTGGTTAGAAATCTTATCTCACCAAGCATTGTTTTTTAGTTGATAGATTTTTATCACACACAGACACACAGTACCTCCCAAAAAAGCAATACCTTGAGTTTAAAATACATTTTTAAAATGAAAACTTTCTTGAAGCTTTTACTTTACTTCTAATTTAAATCTAATAAATTTAATATTTCCAATAAGAAAAATATTTTGCAGTATTTTAAACTGAATTTAAGTTGACTGGAATGGTATTATATTTAAATTGCTAAAGTCAAGCATATTAACAAATCTATCAAAACAACATGTTCTCTTTATTAAAAAGTCTTTAAAAAACGTTCTTTTTGAAAATTTATTTGAGGAAGTTTAACTTAAAGTTTAATTACCTCTGAATTACAAGGAATATTACTTTTACTCTAAAAATACAGAAAAGCATTTCTTTTTTTTTATCTCTTTTTAACTCTTTTTTGTTATGGAGGTAGCTTATTTTATAAGTTGTTATATTTTTTCAATAGATTAATATTTGTCAAATTTAAGTAAAGGGTACATAACTGTTGAATACAATATGAACACCATTTTTAAATCAGTTTTAATTACCAGTAGGAAATCTTAAAACTTCAAAATATTTTATCTTATCAAATTTTACGTACTTTGGCTTATTAGTCTTATGAAGACACTTGTTGAGGTAATGTTAGAAACTTAGCAAAATATTTTAAAGTTACCATTTTTCTGATAATGTTGTCTATGGATAAACGTTGAATTTTTTAAGATATGCACATTTAAAAAATTCAACATGTTTATACTCATTCCCAAAAAAATTCTTTGATCGTTACAAATTAATACAGAATTTTAAAAGACTTAAACTAAATATTTATAAATTATTCTAAATTTAGAAAAAAATAAAAGCCAATTTTTGTAAAAATTCATTATTCACTGAAAAAAAAATTCATTAAGAGAGTAGTGGCCATAATTCATAAAAGCAATTAAAAGCTTTTCTAAATAAATAAAACCTTAGTTTTATTGCATTTTTTATTTTACAATTCAGAACAGATTTTCTGTAATTGGGGGTCCTGTTTGACTAAAAACAAACTGATTTAAATTCTCTAAGGACTTGTCCTTATAACTAATATATCTACATTTGCACTCACCCTAATAAACAAACTAAAAATAGATTTTCTCTCTTTTTTTAAATTGTAAAAGATTCTTTGTAAGCACCTCCAAATATCATCTGTACATACTAAATGTGAATAACTGATTTTTCATTCTGAAGGTTGAAATTGTTGTGAGCAAGCTGAACAAATTTTTATTTAGAATCTTTAATTTCAAAAGAGTGTCAAAAATTAAATAAAGAAACAAATTTTGATTTGAAATTTATAATTTCTTGGGGTGAATAAATATTTACAATAATTGGAATGAATTAACAGAAGATCTGAGTTGATGGAGAGTAAAAAAAATATCATCTCAAAAAAATAGTTCAAGTAGATTTGAATATGTAAATTAAAATGGGTGAGATTGTAAAATATGAATGTACAAAGTAACTTTATTTTAGTTACTACATCTTACAGCTTCTTTTGAAACTGAAAAAGGATATAGTAGCTATTATTTGTTCCGGAATTCTGAAAGGAATTACAGTAGAACCTGTTGTATGTGACCACCCCTACTGCCATCCAAACTGGTCGAATACTGCAGATGGTCGCTCACTAAAGGCTCATAATCATGACCAATTTATGCCAGGAACATATATTCCACTCATCAGAATGTACATATTAGAATTTTACCACGTAATCTGGTAATAAATAAATGAGAACTAAGAAAATGGCCTAACTTTAAAGAAATTTATTCAGCATAATTCATTTTAAAATTAAAAAAACATTTACAACGGTCAACAAGAGACCAAAATATTTATTTACAGGAATTTTTTAAAAAAGTCAGTTATTGCTTTACTTTTTGTTTCTGTACTAGAAGTAGCCATTTCTTATAAAATAGGTTGGGAAAATAGGTGACATTTTTTTTCTTAGAAGGGGGGTGATAGCAAAAGAGAAACTGCATAATACATGGGAAAAACAAAACAAAACAAAACATACAAAACTGAAAGGATCCTGGGTGGGCAGAGAGAGAGAGAGAGAGAGATAATGAACGGGCTGGGATAGATAGATAGGCAGGCAGGCAGGAATGAATGAATAAATAAATAAATAAATAAATAAATGGACATAATTGTGATTTCTTCTCCCCCCCCCCCCCCCCAAATTCTTGAATTTATCCAAAGACTGCAATAAATTTCTTGAATGTCAAATGCAGTACATGTTGTACAAAACAGCCGATGTTTGAACTTGGGGTGAACTTAGCCAATGGAATAACAGGTTGATACAACACTACAATGAGGAAGTGTTCCTGGCTTAGATCAAAACAAAATGAAATAGATTACTCATTTCAGCCAGTCAGTCAAATACCATAGTGATACAGCATGGGAGATCATGTCTCGAAAGAGACATGACTGACTGGGTAGATTATCTTGCAATAGGTTGCCATTGCTTTCTGTGGTAGACTGATTGTCTGCCAAGGCTATAAAACCCAATCTGTCCTGTTATTTAACCCATAACTGGAGGGAAGAGACGGATTATTACCTTTCCCAAGGGTATTTATGCATAAGTGAGTGCAAGGAATTCAAGCTGGAATTCAAACTCGGCTCCCCAATTTGTTGTTCCGGGCCGATATACACTGCACCACAACACACATCCATTACTCATTTAGTTTCTCCTAATTTAGAAGTTCGCAGTGTACGGCTAAAATGGATTTTTTTTAAAAGTGGTCGCTTGATCAGTGATTTTCACTCATTGTTAGTCGCTGGTTGCATTCTAGAGGTGGTCGCTCTCTAAGGGTCACTTAACATTAGCAAATCATCTGTGTCTAGATAAATGGTCGTTAACAACAGGTGGTCACTGACAAAGAGGGTTGCATACGCCAGGTTCCACTGTATTTCATTACTTCTCTTTGTTTAATATTCACTCAGGCCAACTTGTATAAGATGTAATTCCTGTTGGCTCTGCTTTTAGTTGGACTCTATGAATTTTTTTTTTTTTTTTTACTTAAAAAGATGATTGTTTTGAGTTATGCCTTTTTTCAAGAACAAGATTTTTGCATTCATAGTTGAAAGACCAAATTTCTAACCAAAAACTCTGAGAGCCGATTTGTATATGGCTTATGTTAAACAGTTACAATAAAAAAAATAGTCTTAATTTAACATAAATGACGTATTTTTGATAAATATTTTTGCTGAACTTGCCTTCAATACTTTCAGTTCTGTTACAGCTTAAAAAATGTCTTTAGCATTCAGTGCTTCAGAATAGGTAAGCCTTTTTTCTATGTACAACAAAATACTGTTCTTTGTTAGCCTCATTTGTTGTTTTTGTCAAAAGTTGGATTGACCTCTCCACAAGACAGATCATAGACTGAATACTTTTTTTAGCCAAAAGTCAAGGGTCAACCAGTACACAAGATGAACTTGATTCTTCAGCTAGTATTGTTGACTTTTCTATTTGAAAAGCAGGGTTCAAAGAAAATTAAGGCCTAGCATGATGTAGAGTAAATGATTTGAATATTAAAAGATTTTTGAGAAAATCTTGTTGTCTATCTTCTTACTTATTCCTTTCTTTCTTTCTTTCTTTCTCTATTAAATATCTCATGTAAAATCTTCATCCTCTTTCTTCTTACATGTTCAGAACGTTTCTATTCCCTCTCGCTTGTCTCGACTCTCTCTCTCTCTTATGGCAGCTGTAGGTTTTCAACAATATTTTTCCATCCTCATCTGCTTCTGTTTCTTAAAAATCTTCCTTTCTTTTTTGCCAAACAAAATTCGTTACATGCCATATAGTCTCACCTCAACCAAAACATGAACTGTGTTGTAACTCAAGTTCCTTATTAAGAGACCCATTTTCTTCCCATCTCCATCTAACAATGAAGAGAACAATTATTGCAGCTTTTGAAAACTTTCCCTCACAACAGAGAAAGATACAATTTCCACAGTGATTCTCTTTACAATTTTATTCTTTAAAATTTTCCTTCTTTTTCTTAAATTGAAACCAGCATGTAAGACTATATCCCAAATAGTCAGGAATCTTTTTCTGACATTTTCTGTTTTCTGTTCCTCCCTAAAATTAAATTCAATATGCATTTTGTATTTTTCCTTAGCTTTTTCAGTTACCCATGGCTACCGTTATTTGTGTGTTTATATATTAGTCATTACAAATTATGCAGCATTTATGCAATTATTACTGCAAAAGATGCCCAATGTTGTCACATCTGCACATAACACCATAGTAAAACTAAAATCTCACATCTATACTTCCCATATTTGAAGTGAGATCAAATAACATTGTTCAAAATCTAGTCACCACTATCATTTTTATATATATATATATATATATATAATCTAAATCTAAATTTATTTATAAATGGAACTTTCTGTGTGTGTGTCCATTACCTATAGACTCCAAAACGGCTGAACTGATTTTCTTGAAAATTTACACAGTTGTACTATAAGCGTCTGCGAGTGTTCTTAGCTAGGTTTTGTGTCGAGGTACCCCTGATAAATATCGATAATCGAAAAAATCGTGTTTTAATCAAATTTGATACACTCATAGACAAAGACATAAGAAACTATATTCAGAAGTTTCAAGGTTGCAGTTCTTACAATAGTGCAGAAAATCGATTTTTTTATATATATATATATATATATATATATATATATAAGGCAAGATGTTTGTGTGTGCCTGTTTATCTGCCTGTATGTCTGTATTTTTTTCAGCCCTTTTATTTTAGTTTTTGCTTTGGGTTTGGCTCTAAGTAGGTATAATTGTAGTTCTTAGTCTCAGCCATCATACCATTTACTCAGAGGATTTATTTAGCCTTCAAAATTCAGTTTACAATGAAAAAAACTTATTTGATATCGATACCAGGAAATCAAAATTTGACTTACATCCATTCATTTTTCTTTCAGTCTAGGGTTTCGCTTTAACTGGAAACAACTATTGCTTTTTAGTTTTTCATGCCAACGTCCAAAGAGTCTGAGCTCCAGGACCATGGATTAGTTTTAAACTTTTCATTACGCCCGAACAACGCCGAACTACACTGCTAGTATATATATATATATATATATATATATATATATATATATATATATATATATATATGGTCACACTCATTTGTGTGTACATAGATGGTTTAGAAAGCAACATTGAATATTGCATTGATAAAAATAGATGCAGATGTAATTAAGTTCAATTTGTATTAATCACTTGCATAATTGTTGTTATTAGCAATTTACAGTAAGCAGAGTAAATGCAAAATATTTTCTGACTCTATAAAATAATATAATATTATTATAATATTATATTATAATATAATTTTCATAATAATAAAATTCTATTCGCATCTTCCTTATTTTTTGTTTTTCTGGCAATAAAAAAAAAAAGTTCTGATGATCCAAATAAATACTAATCAAAATATGTGATGTCTGGAGCAAAGGGGAAATTTTTCAAATCAATGTCTTTTTCTGGAATGTGGTTTGTATTGTCATACGTTTGACTCAATAAAGATGATTATACGTTGCTGATGGAATGCAAGATTGAAAGTGATAGACAATAAACAGTCTACATTTCTGTTTTCATAATAGGCAAAACATGTTTCAACATTTTGGAGATCCACATTTTGATTTTAGGATCAGTTTAAGATTTTGGCATAATTACTATTTTTTTTTTCTTTTACATTTGTCAGTAGTCACTTCTCCTTCCTCGACACACACCAGCCACCCGCTTCTCCTTCCTCAACACACACTAGCCACCCGCTTCTCATTTCTTATAAACATCCAATCAGCAGACAAGATCCTCTCTTTACTGGTCAGTTAATTATTTCAACTTATTGATTCTCTGTTGAAAATTCCTGATGATGTGAATTTCCCTCTGTAGTTTTCTTTTTCAATTTGTTTGAGATGTTCTTGTCTAATGAAACATGGTGCACTGTGCCTTTTTGTTCAGTCGCTTTTGCTTTGATAAGAAATCGGCTTATACGTATTAATCAAACCATTCTCTTTCCAATTTATTGGTTTCCGAAAATATCAGTCAGCATTTTTTTTTTTTGTGAAACCATTGTTGGCATTTACATTTTCTCAGAATGCTTAGGTTTTTTTTGTTACTGTGCAATTAATTGAAATACTACAGTATTTTTTTTATAGAGGCAAATATATCAGTTCCATTGAGAACTGCCATTTGCTTGCAAGCCAAACTCCTAAATATTAGTCTTTTTCTTAAAACTCATTCTTATGAAAATATTACAAATCTTTTCTTTCTCCACCCCCACACTCTTCCTTCTCCCTCCCTCCCCCCCTCCCCCCCCCCCCCCCCCCCCCCCCCCCCCCCCCCCTTTATTCTTTTTCTTCAATAATTTTGATTCAGTCTAGCTTACCACCAAAATTTCTGCAATATTTTTTTTGTTGTTCTGGGACTTTTATTGACGAATGGCAATTTTGGTACAGGCTCTTCAGTTGACCTTTTCTCTAAATAATGCTTTCCTGTCGATACTTAAAGCTACCACTTTGTAATCTGTTTATTTTGTGTGCCTCTAAGTGTCATGGCATTATTCCATTTTATTCCAGATTGGAACTGTGGTGGGGGTTAAAGGGAGGGATAACCCAAATAATCTTCACAGTGAAAATCTACAACTGACTCTTCTCTTAAAATACCATTCTTTTGGTTTTGCATCAAGATAAGTATTTTTCTAAATAAGGGTTTATTGTCCTTTATTTGACAGACATTTCATCATGCATACCCCTCCCCACATACTGAAACAGACAGACACAGAAATTCAAGACTAACAGAGGAACTCTTATTCTTATTCTTCTTCTTATTCTATGTGCCCTGTCCTTTCAGGACATAGGTGATCATGGCTTTCCATGTCTCCCTATCCCTGGTGGCTCTTAGCACGCTTTCTCCTGTTACACCACACAACCCCCATTCCATCATCCACCTTCTCAGGCCCTTCAAATATGTTATCCTCTGTCTCTTTTTCCTTCTATCTGGCCTGTCAATATCAGGTTCTCCAAGCCCTCCTTCCTCATTGCATGTCCTAGAAATTTCAGTTGTCTCTTACTGATGCTCACTATTAATTTCCTTTTTGTTACCATTCTTTCCAACACCTCATCATTGCTCACATGCTCAGTCCATGATATCTGTAGCATCCTTCTGTAGAAACACATTTCCACTGCTTCAAGTTTTTCGATGATATTGTCCAACATTCACTGCTATATTGAAGAACTGACATCACATAGCAATCTAGCACGCTTTTTTTTTTTTGGTTTCTGAAAAAATGTGATAATATTAAAAAAGGACTTTGAATGTTTAGTCAGAAACCAGTTCCTGTTGAAATTAAAACATGGACAGCACTCAAATTTTTCTTAATTGAGAGAATTTTAATTTCTTCTGCTCTACTACACTAACTTCTTACTGTTATGGAAGATTATTGAATTCTGTTGGGTTTTTCTCATACATTTAAACCTTGCAATGCTTTTTACAGTAAAAGTAACTTTCACTTTCGCTGTTTTAGTTAGTTTTTAGGTTTAATCTGACACAAGGCTGTAAAAAAAAAGGAAACTTAATGAGGATGAAACTTGTTAGCAAATTGGTCTCTAAGGTGAGATGGCCAAATTGGTCTCTAAGGTGAGATGGCAGTAGCTTTGGCAGTGACCCAAGGTCAGTTTTAAGTAAAAGTTTTATTTTGCCAAAACTGCATAAATGATCTTTAGAAACTGACTGGATTCTTCAACATATTCATATTCTTTTTGAGCAGCATTGTTGAATTATTTGGTTATTTGTCGATTGTTGTCGAGCCCTGAGCTGTCAGTGAAGTTGTGAACAAATTTTCAGCACTCTTCAGGTTGATGACTGAAGTTCTCGAGTGAAGTTCGCTGTATTTATAGCAAAATTGGTCTTAGAAAATTGTCAAGAGTGGAAAGGGAGATTATATATATATAATTGAAACAGGCTTTTGAGATGGTCAATGCTTAGGCTTCGTCATTTTTATCTAGAGCCTGATAGACTCTTTTCACAATTACCTGCAGTTGACCTGGAGAAATGAAAGCCATATTGCTTGTCTGAGAAAGGGCCCTGCAATGAGAGATGATGAACCAATTCAACATTGATTAGGGCCTCTAGGAGTTTGCCAAAAATAGGTAAAACACTAATAGGCTGATAGTTGGAAGGGTCAGACAGCTTACCAGAGTTCTTAAAAACTGAAGCAACAGCTGATGACTTGCAAGAGGCAGCAAGACATTTATTTTACAGTTTAGGGAGGACAGGAGCCAGTTCAGTTTAATGACAATTACAGAGATACTATCAGGTCTACATGCTTTGTGGGGACCTAAATAGACTGATAACAAAAACCATGGTGTATCAATATGAAAGTGTGCCTTTATGGTTGTACAAAATTGATAAAATTTTTATGTGAAGAACCAACATCATCAGAGAAATAGATCAGTTTTTTTTATTTTAAAATTAAATTCCTTCTAGAATTTATTTGGAAATAAAAAACCAGACAGCTACAGTGTCCTTTTTGAGACAATCTGACATAATTACAATATTAATATGCTCCATCTTTTTGTCATTTCTGTAATAACAGACAAATGGATGCAATGTCGCTTGAGACCAGTGGAAGCCTTGTGCAGTGTCCGACAAAATAAATGAATAATTCTCAGCAAAATTTGCAATACCTATGACTTCACCTTCCATCAAAGACATTTTCTTATTAGAACAAAATTTTGATTGTTCTTTGGCAATGGAATTATGTGTTTTTTTTTTTTGTTTTGTTTTTTTTTTTCAAGGTTTGAAGTTCTATGCAAAAAGTTTCAATAAATTGTAAATTGTGATAAAGTTTGCTGTGTGATTTTATAAGTTTATAGTCATTGTTTGTAGGTAAAATCATCTGTTAAACTTTTATTTAGAATTTATTCTTTATAAAAAACAAAATCCTCCATCAAATTGCAACAAGTTGAGCAGTTCCTCAAGTAGCAGTTAGATATTGCTTCATCCTAATTTGTTCATGTTGAGTCACTGTGCCAAGATGAGCTGCCACAATTATCAGATTTATATTTTGATGTATTGTGCAAACACAGACATAGATGGTTCCAGTATCACCTACAAGGATACATTCTTTTGGTGTGAGCTCAGCAAACTTTGAAAAATAAATTCTGTTTGTTTTTTTTTTTTATTTAAATTGATATTTAGGTTACAGATTATAAAATAATTTTGTTCCTGAATGTCTCTACCATTCTCAAAGACTGTTTTGTAGTCATTTTTCCATACATTACTGTGTTCACTTCATCACTCTTATAAAACACAACTTCAATTGTTTCTCGTGGAAATCTACATTTTTGCATATTTGGTAGAGTTAATATGCCTTGTTTATTTACATCTTGACTTATCATGTATGTTATGGTATGAAATTACATTTGAATTTTTTGAATACACCAACTTTTTGGAAATTTTATCAAGATTTGTACTTTTTGGGACCTCTTTTCACAAGCTGCAAACTTTTCTGTTAATTATATAATTTTACTTTCATTACATCTTTTGTGCTCTTCTGCACTGGTTAATTCCTGATGAGAAATTTTAGTTGAAATCGGTATAATTTTCTTTCATACTGTGTCATTAAATTTCCCTAATTTTTTGTCATAACTGGTTTATTTTTTTAGCATTTAACACTTGTTTAATGATTCACTGATCATTGACATTGACTTGTTAAGAAGTTGTCATTCATTATCAGTATCTACAAAAATGTTAAAACTGTGGTTGGTCTGCAGCTGATGCTGAAGTACTTTTATAAAAATCAGGTAATGCTGCGAATTTTATTCGACAACAGATTTGCTTGTCAATTCCGTTGTAAATGTTAAGAATCTTTTTTTTAATATTCATTTCAATGTATCACTTTTCACATCAAAACTTAATTTTTAAACTAAATTTGATTGTTTTATGCCTCAAGTTTGCCATATCAAATGTCATCAAAACTATCAAGAAGCTTTCTAAAGATATAACTAGGTCCCACCCTTTTTTGCTGTGAAACCAATTAAATGTAAATGCAAATTCTACTCCAGCAGCTTCTTTTCTCACACTTCCTGCCTGTGGAATTCCCTTCTGTTTGCTTGCTTCCCCGACAGCTACAATCTCCAAGAATTTAAATGTAAAGTCAATAGTCATCTCCTGTCTCATTAACTTGCATCCTCTCTCTCTCTCTCTCTCTCTCTCTCTCTCATGTTCTTTTCTTCATCCACTCCACTCTCATCAGTATTCTCATCCTTCTCTTACCCACTTCCTGATGCCCCTATAACCTATCACTCTTTTTCATAGTTTTCCTCCAATGTGACCTCCTGCACAACAGTGGCAGTAAAATGCCTTGCTTGGGGTGACATGATTATATAAAATTTTAATTGAATATTAACATTAATGCCCCAGTAAATTATTTTTAGGGTCTGTCCTTATGTTTCTAAAATTTAAAAATTACTTGTATTTAGATTGGTGGTCACCACAGACTATCTAACAATATCTCCCTGATTGAGGGAGTTTGGCCAGTTTTGAACCTTCTTAAAACTCTTCAAATTGAAATCAACATCATCACTTAATAAGGCACATGCAGTGTCGAAACAAAATAGCTACTTTTATAGTGATATAAGATATTTGTTATAAATTCTAAATAAATATTATTCACTCTTTGTATTGAGCACTTCTTTTAAGAATAGTGCTTGTCGGCTACGGAATTTTATTCCAGTCATACCTACTCTATACTTGGAGATATATATATATATATATATATATATATATATACCATATGGTATATTTACAGGCTAAAATACTCAATATCATGGGGAGTGTATATGTAAATATAATAGTGGACATTGAGGTCAACACCCAGTGGCAATAATCTGATCCATACCTGGGGGAAGAATTAATGGGTTAATACCTTTCCCAAGGTTTTTTTCAATTGGAGTAGATAGACTAAACTATCACCCGGTTCACACTCCACCCACTTCTATTGAATGGGTGAAGAGGCTCATCCCTTGTTTCCGGCTTTCTCTTTTCCATTCTTTTCACTCTATGTAGCCCCCTGCACATCAGTGGCGTTACCGCCTTGCTCGGGGTGATATGATTTAAAAAAAAAAAAAAAAAAGAAATCTTCAGGCCATGTGTGTTGTTTGTTAGCTTGACTATAAATATCTATATATAATAGTAAAGCTAAAACAACACAAATGTCCTGAAGATTATATTTAAGCATGAAACAGACTTGCCACTGTGTATTGACCTCAGTGTCTACTTACATGTATAAAAAGTAATATACACTTTTCATGGTCAAAGGAAAACCTTGCTCATAATGCTTCAGCAAATTCCATTTCAAGAACTAAAGGGTTAGTGTTGTAAATTGCAAAATAATGGTAACATTAATAAAGTTTTCTTTTTTTTTAATTTATTCAGCAAAACTCCAACAAAAGAGTTTCTAAAATTAACAAGATGGATAACTTTTGAAAATATTTTTTCTTTAAAAGACAAACAAGCACTACTCTCAAGGTCAGTAGCTTTTGAGGAAAAAAAAAACTGGGGAGATCTCTCTGGTTAGGTATAAGAGTTGCATGCAAAGGGGATTTTGTTTTGGGGGTGAGTAATTCTGTCCCCAGTTATTTTCTTATTTGCCTGTCACTGGTAATGAGGTTAACTGTAACAAATGGGCTGGGGACTAATGAAAGAAAAAAATTAGTTTTTAATTTTCTTTTTCGGCAAGCAAATCTGAGTGCAAATCTATTCAACTAATAACATTTGTAGTCCAAGCTATGTGTCAGAAATTGGTGAGAGATTTACACGATCTTAATTAAGAAACAGGTATTCTTAAGGGAGGAGAAATTCCAGAAAGAGGAAGGTCTTTGAATCACTTTTTTCTCTCCAACCCCGTCACCATCATCATGGTGCAATTCATTGTTCTGGATCTTGTTGGCATGTGAAAAGACATTGTGTCCAGCTCCATTCTTGTTACATGCTAGTCAAAACCTTTTTTGTTGCGATTCTGAAAGGCCAAAGAAAAGAAGGAAAATGAGGGTAATTCTTGGGGGGGGGAACACTCCCCCAACTCCCTAGGTATACCTGGGATAGTCCAGTCATTTGTGAATTAAGGCCTAATTATTACCTGGTTAATGGCATCACATTTGTTTATTATTGGGGAATGGAAGGAAAATCATCTTATGATGGTCCTTGCTTCTTTTCATTAGTGGTGTGGGAGTGGAGTAATCTGCTCTTATCATTTAAACATGCCCATATAGCTGCTCATAAGCACACACGCACACACACATCCTGCCACATCTGGTTTGGTGCTTCTGCTATGTATTTAGAGATTCTTGATAAATTAAAAATATCTGCAATGTTATTGGTCCTGACCTGGCATTTCAGTTCCAGCCACTCCCCCACCACCATAACAACAACAAAATAAAAATAAGGAAATAAAAAATTTTCATCGTAATTGTTTTAACAAACTTTTCTCTATGCTAACTAGACATTATTATATTTAAGCTCAGCACAAGATTGGATGTGTGTTGTGGAGCAATGGATATCAACTTGGAATGACAAATCAGGAACCCAAGTTCAAATTCCAGTTGAATTCCTTGCATTCACTTATGCACAAATACCCTTGAGAAAGGTATTAATCCATCTCTTCGCTCCAGTTATGGGTTAAATAATAGGACAGATTGTGTTCTATAGCCTTTGATGGCAACCAGTCTGCCACAGAAAGCAATGGCAACCTACTGCGGGATAATCTGCCCAGTCAGGCATGTCTCTTTCGAGACATGATCATCCAAGCGTGTATCACGTATGGCACTTAACTGACTGAATATAATAGTTGAAAACATGATTAAGGCTTCTACTGGTCATAAAGTGGGGGATCAGTTTTATATTGTTATGAAGTAATAAACTGACTTCCCACTAATTACTACTTAATAATATAATACATCTCTTCCCCCTCTACCGCAGAAAGCAATGGCAACTTACTGCAAGATAACCTTTTGTCCAGTCAATCATATCTTTTTCGAGACATATCCCAAAGCATGTATCACGTATGGCACTTAACTGACTGACGGCAAGTCCTATGCTAATAGTTTCTTCTCTTGCACTTCTTACTCATTCTTACTTGCTTTTGGCTTCTTTCTTTTCGGTTAATTTTGTTCTTCAAAAACTTAAATCCAATGTTAACTATTATTTTCTGTCTTAATTCTTATTCTTTTATTGTCCTTTGTCCTTAATAATGTTCCTTTTTATTTTTTTTTCCTCATATTTCCTCATACTCAGTAACCCATTGCATCTTAGGGACTTTATTATCTTGCTTAGAGTGAAATGATTAAATATATATAACGTGTACATTTATACATATTTACCTGTCTGAAAAAATGCACAATATTTCAGATATTTTAAGAAAAACATCTTGCACTACCAAATCCAGAAATTTTCAGAAACTGGAGAGTGAGAGTGTGTGTGCGGAGGTGGGTTGCAAACAACGACTTGGAATTTTGCTGATTGTTTCTTCGGGGATTATGTATAAAATGCAAGTTCCATAAAAAAGATCTTCTGCCAAATATGACATTTTTCATGGAATAAAACTGTTCAAAACCGTTTTTTAAAAAAACTCTTTCATTTGGATATTTTTATTATGGAATTTTTCTCAACTAATACAGACTTCAGGACTATTTCCATAGTTACTCATGGTTTTCAAGATATATATTGTGTGTGTGTATATGTATGTATAATCCCAAACAAAAAATGAATTACTGAATGAAAGAACAGAAATTATGACTAAATGTAACCATATAATAAAATACCTATTAGAACCATACAACCATGGATGAAAATGTTATAACTTCTAATTTTAAAAATTGTACGTTCAAAAAAATCCCCATTATGTGAGCATTTTTAAAAAGAATGGTAAAATTAGTTATTGCAAATCATCTGAAGATACCAAATAGTAGAAACCTAGGTCACGTAATAACTCATTTACAAATGAATGTGTATATATATATATATATATATATATAATGATTTAAACTAATGGATATATAGTTATTGTTATAATAATAGCATATTGCAACTCAAAAGCTATCAAGTTTCCGGTGGTCAATACACCATCATCAGCCAGTAAAATGTGGCTCAGTTATGGGGTCATATATATGTATATTGATAAGGAAATTTAAAATAAAGTAATAAAAAAATATATTTTTTTTTTCTTCATGTGCCATGTCCCTTCAGGACGTAGGCAACCATGGACTTCCACTTAGCTCTGTCTCTTGTCACTCTCAATATTTTTCCTCTTAATATCTCTCCCGAACTCCACTCTGCCATCCATTTGCTCAGGCCTATCAAGTACGTCTCATGCTGCTTTCCCCTGTCTCTATTTCCCGCTATCCATCCTGTGAGTATTAAATTCTCCAGGCCCTCCTTCCTCATGTCCCAGAAACCTCATCTGTCTCTTCCTTATATTAAGTATGAGTTTTCTCCATGTTTCCATCCTCTCCAACACCTCGTCGTTAATCATGTGCTCTGTCCATGACATCCTCAGCATCCTTCTGTAAAACCACATGTCTGCTGCCTCAAGCCTCTCATGCCATCATAAGGGAAACCATCAATTGATCTGATGTGTCTCAGATTGCCTGACTATGAATGATTTCACAGTCCGAACAAAGCCAAATCAAAGTTGATAAATCTACAATTTTCCGATTTCTCATAAATAATCATCTCTGCTTTGAAATTTATCGTAATGTAAAAATGTTTCAGAAAGTTGCAGAGATTGACAAAACAGAATTAACAACCAATATATTTGATTTATTTGTTTGAATGTTCTGTTTTTAATTAAACAGTATATTTATACGTCTATTGAACAGGTTAAGAGGCTCATCTTTTGTTCCCTGTTTAGGATGTGGTTTCCGGCTTTCTCTTTTCAAATCTTCTCACTTTGGTTTCTTTTTTGTTTTTTCAATTGGAGTACATAGATCTATCTATCGCCCGGTTCACACTCCACCCACGTCTATTGAATAGGTTAAAAGGCTCATCCCTTGATCGTTGTTTAGGTTGTGGTTTTCGGCTTTCTCTTTTCCAATCTTTTCACTATTACGTAGCCCCCTGCACATCAGTGGCGTCACCGCCTTGCTCGGGGTGATACGATTAAAAAAAAAAAAATATAATTCAACTAGCCTGAATACTTACAAGAAATGTTATTAGGAAAATATGAATGCAAAACAAATGATGCTATTAAGATGGTGCTTAATGTAAAAATATACAAAACAACTTACATAAAATTTGTTTTATCATAAAAACAGAATTTCACTAGATGCTCAGCAGCCTCGACATTTTTGGGAAAGACATCAGAGTAATTAAAAATCTTTACTGGCAGCAAGCTACCTGCATATGGACAGGTAATGAGTTCTGCAGATTTACAAAGATAGAAAGAGGCGTAAGACAAGGATGTGTCTTTTCACTGGATCTCTTTAACTTGTAGAGCAAGAATGTTTTGAGGACCCTCGATGTTATATCAGGATTTGTAATCGGAGGCCACAATTTGAACAACATAAGATATGCAGATGATACAGTGCTGATTACAGACACGGAAAGTAAACTACAAGACATCCTACAGAAGGTAGCTGAAGAGTGACAAAAAAGGACTACAAATAAACTGAAAGAAAACCGAATGCATGGTCATCAGCAAAAAGAGCAACCCAAAATGCCAAATACAGGTGGGGGATACTAAAATCAATCCGGTACAAAAATTTAAATACCTAGGAAGTGTTCTCACAGGAGATGGAAAGTGCGACACAGAGATCTGAAGGCGAATTGGCATGGTGAAGGACATGTTCCAGAAGCTGAGTAAAGTATTAAGAGACAAGAAACTTTTGCTAGAAACAAAGAGTACTGGATTGCTATGTGATATCAGTTCTTCAATACAGCAGTGAATGTTGGACAATATCATCGAAGATGAAGGAAAAACTTGAAGCAACTTGGTGAGGTTGCATGCCATCTTATACCTCATTCTCCAATATCTGTTGTTCTCCTAATTCCCTGTTACCCCTAAAGAAAAAAAACTCTTACAAGGAATTATATATTATATTATATTATATAGATTATTATATATATATATATATATATATATATATAATAATCTAAAATCTTTTATAAAAAAAAAATATATATATATATATATATATATTTATAAAAGATTTTAGATTATTACAATGGGTAATACATATTTCACCTCGTCATGATGTCGTTATTGCGGCTCGTCAGATTTGAGTCTGACGAGCCCAATAATAACATCATGATGCGGTGAAATATGTATTACCCATTGTAATAATCTAAAATCTTTCATAAACTATATTACTCTGTTAAATTAAGTAAATGAATTTAACATTGAGTTCTCTTGAGTTTGTCTCTATCAGAATTTACCTGGATTGTATATTAAGTGTGCTATATATATATATATATATATAATTTTTTTTTGTGGAAGGAAATTCCATGGTGTCTTAGAACAGTTCTGATGAATAATGAAAAAGATAATCTTTACAGGGCTAAGTACCCACTCGCAGGATTTTATAAAACTGATCACCGGATTGTAAAATGTTTTATCAACCATTGTTTAGTACTTCATAAATATAGCCTTGATTTTCACAGTAATTAATAAAATAAATACCATTTATGTCGATATTTTTCATAGACTTACTTTCACAAGTAGATATGTATAAATGCATGTAATCCATTATGAAGTTGATGCATAATCACCCTTGCTCTTTCTTACATGTCTCTCTTTGCTCATGTCAAGAATACTGGCAATGGGACTTTATACATGAAAGTTTGCTTTCATGCCTTTCTAGCAACAACCAAATTTTCAATGCTATTGATATTGTCTTTAACTGCAGACTCTTACATTTTCCTTTTTCTCTCAATGATACTGTGTACATTCAAAATGCTTTTTTGGGAAATGGATGTTATAGCATAAAATCTGGTAACAGGAGGTTGAAGATATATTGCCGTCCATGATTTTGACATGATGTTTTAGCCTTTTGAACAACTTGCATTTGTGCCTTTCCTAAAGACACGAGTACTAAGAACAAGTGATCAAAATTTTTAATGATTTTATTAATTTGGTTGTTATTCTCTTTATCTGACTGATTGACATTTTCTAATTCGTTTTCAAAGATTTCTCCTTTCACGCTTTCTACATTCAGACAGAAAAACATGGACATGTAAACAATCATAGATTAGAGCAGAAGTTTTTCTTTTCTATTTTTATATCTTTGACAGAATTTTTTATCCACAGAAATTCAGTATTCTTATTTCGCCTCAATATATTTCTGTCTTTTTATGTCTTTAAACTAAATTGTATATTTTACAGAAAAGGGTTCAATCTCAAAGATTTGTTGGAACCATGTAAAGAATATAAAATGTGACCAGCCTGTAGAATGTGAAAGAATGGCAGCACCATTTGCTTTATGATGTTTTCAACCTGTTGTCTAGATTCGCAACATAATCATTGCTCAATTGTTTTTGATATGTGATTCAAACAAGTCAGTTGCTCACTTAAATGCAGAACTTTTCCTTTTAATAGATTCCTTTTCATTTGAGTTTTAGTCTCTTCTAGATTTGACCACACTGTTCTTTTTTCTTTCTTTTAATCTGTACAACCGGTACCCCACCCCCGTAATTTTTTTGCTTTTTTTTTTTTTACTTTTCAGTTTTTTACTTTTCCTTTTTTTTTTTTTTTTTTTTACTTAAATATTTAAAGAATTTTAGGGGGTGCTTAGTTTCTCATACAACGTTTTAGTAAATCGATCCCCATATTGAAAGCACAATGATCCCCGATATTGGAAATATGCAATGTTCTGGTAAATCGATCCCCCATATTAGAAACACTCGCTAAAAAATTAGTTGCATTGATGTTGCGTTTAAATTTTTTTTAGTTGAAAGGAAAGAAGAAATGTAAAGAGTTCCAAATGAAGTGCAAGAAGAAAAAATTAGATTGTAACTTCTATTTACATCTAGCCATTTCAAATGTAAAATGATGAGACCTTGCTGCCAATCTAGTACTGCACTTAAATTCATCAAGTTTGGGGACCAAAGAAGAAAGCTCATCAGAACAGTTGCCATGAAAATATTTATAGAAAATGTAGTTTGAAAGTTTCATTTGATAGAATCATCATAAATTAATTTTTCATTTCCAATGATTGTTCTCCCCAAAAATGACATTTTTCTACACCAAAAGCAAGAATAGAAAGACACGTGTTTAAATGCTGACTCATGTTTGCTGATGTAATCAGTTTTCCAAGCTTCAAAAAGGTTCTCCTAACACTTCAACTATTGTTGGTTGATTTGCACAAAAAACAGTAAAAGTGCTGAGTAGAATTCAAAGAATATGCCTACCATCATTGCACAAAAAATGGATAACGCTGTACACATCATTTGCATTAGGTTTATAGAGTGTAAAATAGATGTGTGCACAAACAGTAATGGCATTCTTATAACTACAATCAGCTCTTGAAATGTTTCAATTTTCATAAAATACATGAAAGACAAAAAAGATTGGCACAGAATTGGGCACATGGTTATACACACACACACACACACACACACACACACACAAAAGCTGGTGACCAAGAAAAGATAAAAAAAAAAAAGAACAACAAAAAGTTTCAATAGTTAGCCCTTTGATCAGATTTGGACAAGTGGATTGTGCTGAGAACTTTTCAGCACCACACTAAGCGTAATACAAGTAATAATTTCAATGTAATGCAATACTTAAATATGAAAGTTTCTTGCAAAGCATAAATTAAAAAAAAAATTCTCACACCACAAGAAGCTTATCATTTGAAACAAAGAATATTAAATTTTAAAATTTATTTCATAAAAAAGAAAGAAAAAAAAGAACTTGATTATTTCTTTACAAATTGCTGTGTAATTTACCCGACACTTTATTTGCTTTGTCTGGAAATTGATAAAATGAATGACTCAAATTTTTGCTTGTTTTTAAGAATGTTGATAAAAACTGAAATATATGCACCTGTCTCCAACACAGTGACAGGCCCACTTGAACTTTTGCGCCCATCATAAAAAGTGGGGTAGACAATTATATATATATATATATATATATATATATATGATCTCGATGCTTGTAGATCAAAAGGACTTCCTCAGGGAGTTGTCTTTACTCTTTGTATTTTTTGTCATTTAACATACAACCACTCATTTAAACACTTACAGATTCATAAACATACACACTCACTTTAAGTGTGACTTGAAGCTTGAGGGATTTATATGCCCACACAGCTCAAAGTTAACTCCACCTATATTCGTTTACTTCAGCTTTCCCTGTTAGGAAGACTGGTGCAATACAGTCTTCCTATTCTTATCTTCATCATGTATTGGACTAAGCTAATCAATAAATCTGTGTAGAGAATAAGAATAAATTTTTGTCGGTCTGTTTCAGTTTTTAGATGTCTAGTTGTGAAGTTGTGTGTCTATAGAAATTAGTGTGTGTGACGTTAATAATAAAAAAGATATATTTTAGCTGTTAGTCGAAATAATTTGTGCGCGTGACTAATATTAAATTTTAAGTCCATGGCTTGAAAAAAAAAATGCCTAGTATTTATTAACTGTCCCGTCACTCATCTCTCCCATGGTGACGGGACAGAGACTGTTTCGCCTCGCCTTTCCTAGCCTTATACATATTATTAGACAAGCAGTTAACTACGACAGCAGTCACCGGTCGGGGTAAGAAGAGGAAAGGAAAGATGCTTGTTCCTTTCACACCTCATCCCTATCGGCCTTCTCCTCCTCCAGATGGCATTTCTCTTTCTGCTACACACACACACACACACACACACACACTCTCTCTCTCTCTTCACCTCGCACATACACACACGCACATACAAGCACTTGCTAGCAAGCCGAAACCAATAAAAAGGATGGTAGGCTTCTGCTAAAACATTTAGCAACACTGAACAGAAAGAGAGAGAAAGAAAAAAGCCAAGAATCATTTTAACAACTGCAATCAAGAAGACCAAGGCTACACACAGTGGAGGATGCGACATTTTTCGAAAATGTCATCTTTGTTTCTTTCCTCTGCCGCCTCCTGTTAGTGATACTCTTTGATTGTATGGGACACCGAATGCGGGATTTTGAAAGAAAAAGTAGGTTTCTTTTCTTTTCTTTTTTTTCTTTTTTTTTTTTTTATTTGATTTCGTATTTAAAACTCTGCAATTTAATTTAATTATTGAACCCAAATCGATTTTTCCTATGATTTTTTTTATTTTATTTTATTTTTTATTTTATTTTTTTAATTTTTTTTTTACTGTTTTGGTGTGTCTGTAGATCTCTACGTGTACTGTATGCATTGTTGGTAATCAGTCAGTCCACACAATCTGAAATACAATCAATAAAAAAATCAACATAAAATGCTAAAACTTAATGTTTAAATTCTAATGTTTGTTATTTTTACATTTGACTTTTTTTTTTACTCTTACGTTTTCGTGTTTTAATTTTAAGCATTGTATACATTCGAGTATAAGAATTAATAAAAACAATTAAAAACGGCTTGCTAGTGTGAGTATCTCATGTTAGTTTAAAATTATTCAATTTCACATACCTTACTCCAACTAAAACCCTTTCTACACCTGGTCTCCAGGTACCACATCTTGAAACCTTCCCCCCACCTCTTGTGATGGACACAAGCAATGAATTTAGGCTAGGCACCCAATTATTTTTGGTTTGTTGAAAGAATTATATAATAAAAAAATTGTTTAACAAAACAAAGAATGTGAAAATTGTGATATGTTATTCAGTACTTTTAAATTAACATAGGTTATGCTATATAGAATAATTTTAAATTTTACTAGAATATGATTGAAGAAGAACAAACAAAAAAAATAGCATTTAAACTTAATTATCAATTTATTGTAACATTTTATTGAAATAATTTAAGTTATCCAATCTCATTTGTTTTTTTTGTTTTTTTTTTTTTGTTTTTTTCTAAATAAGTTTTTAGTGTGATTAAATGTATTTATTATTTGTCTTTTCACTTGGTACAAAGAAAGCTGAACAAAAATCTTAAATTTTTTTATTTCATTATTTCTCCACAGTTCATTTGTTAGCCACAAATATTCTTAATCTTATGTAATTGCTGGGTTTTGAAAAATAATCTGATCTATTCATAAAGTATATTACAAGGCCTTGTAGGGCATCAAACTCACTTTGAGGTAAAATTTTGAGAGATTATGTTAGACATGATTGTATCATGAACTAACCAATTTTTTTTTTTTTTCTGAAAAGCGATTCTAAGTAAGGAATCGGAATTTTGGACCCCAAATTTTGTTTGGCTGATGAAATTAAATTCTCTTTGTCATATGGGCTGTAAACTCTTCATTTCAAGTTCAACTTATCATATTTGTAAGGATGTTAGTTAGACAGACTGTCAAGTTAATAGTTTCCGAATATTGCTTCATTAAAGCAACATTTTTATAAGAATCAAATTTTTTTTCTCATTGAATTTGTTGTCAAAAATTATGCCAAATCTGTCTATAAGATTCGGTTATTATAAAAACATCCTCATATTTTTAAATACTCAATATTCTTGTTGATAACATTCTGCAATTAAATATGGAACCATTTTTCTTTTTATTCTTACAAATAATTTACAAATAATTTTTATTGTTATAATCAGGAATGATTGTGTGATAATGATTTTTGCAACAAAAACACTTACAAAGTAACACTTGTAAAACGTTTTTTGTTTTGTTTTACAGAAGAAATTTAAATTATTCTCCAGTCTGTTTTGTAGAATTTTGTAAATTTTTCTGATTTTAATTGTCATAATTAAAGCAGTTAAAATATTTCTACATGGGATCTTTTCAGACATGGAATTAAAGTCTGAAAAGAAAAAGTAAAACTTTCCACAGATTTGTTTTTTCAGTTTGACTTTACTTGTCTCTTAGTCTTACTTTGTTTATTCATAAAATGTTGTTCAAAATTTTAAAATTATTTTAAAATGTTAAAAGTTGTGAAAAATGTGTTCACCGAATTTTTTAGATGAGATTTTGTTATTCAAACTTAGACTCTCCTCTCGTCCTCTTTCTTTTCTTGAATACCACATTTCTACGACCGGTTGACACTCCAACCGTCCAAAAATGTGTTTTTGCAGCTAACAAGCTGCATTTTTTGGTTTTATTTTTTCAAAATATTTTACTAATCCAAGTGACAAACATTTGTTTAATGATGGAGTCGTATTTCCTTACTGCATGTGAACCTACATAATTTGAGGAATTTTGTGAAGAAGTCTGTTTGCAGAAACTTACAGATCAAAACAATAAAGGTGATGATAGTCTGAAGACAGACGTTTAAAAAAAACAAACAAAAACCTGACTGCATGTGACCAACACGAAGGGAAAGTTGTAGTCTTTGGTTTAGTAACAGTCAAGAAAAGTTCTCGTCTAAATTTTTTTTTTTTTAATCATATCACCCCGAGCAAGGCGGTATCGCCACTGATGTGCAGGGAGCTACGTAAGAAAGAGAGAAAGCCGGAAACCACATCCTAAACAGGGAACAAGGGATGAGCCTCTTCACCTGTTCAATTGATGTGGGTGGAGTGTGAACCGGGCAATAAATAGTTATATATTTTGGAAGAGCAGTTTTTTTTGTTTTGTTTTTTTTAATGAGAATTAAAATTGTTGGTATACAAAAGTAATTATTTTAGTCTGTCTGTATTTGTGATATATAACAGCATGCAGTGTGGGTATAGAAGAATCTAAAGGAGTATCCTGTACATACTGTGGTAGGATAACTCTCTAAGAGAGTATTATATATATATATATATATATATATATATATATATATAGAGAGAGAGAGAGAGCAAATATAAGAAAAATTAAGGCAGGCACGTTATTTCATGGTAAATCGGAAGTTTGGCCTATTTCAGACGAACCATCATCAGCCTCCGTCTTTATTTTACAAAGGATTTTTAAGGTGTAAAATCCTTTGTACAATAAAGACAGATGATGATGATGGTAGTTCACCTGAAATAGGCCAAACTTCCGATTTACCATGAAATAACGTGTCTGCCTTAATTTTTCTTATATATAGAAATTGTAGAAGGATTTGAAATATCAAGTAATTCATTGAGTTTTATTCAACCTCAACAGAATACAGAAAGCACTGGCTGTTTCAGCAGAGTTCCACCACAGAATATGTGAATGAGTAGCGCTATGTCGAGTTTAATTTGTTACCTCTTCATGGTACAGTTGGTATGACATTCGCTTAATAACGCAACTGCCTGGGTTTCAATTCCTGGTAAGTGGATGCACACTGCTGATGAGCCCCAAATATAGGACAAAATGGCTGTCCAGTGCTTTCTGCATTCTGTTGAGGTTGAATAAAATTCGATGAATTACTTACTTATATATATATATATATATATATATATATATATATATATATATACACTGACTACACCAATGCACAATCAAAACAATGAACTGAATAGGCAGAGCTCAAAGAATGGAACGCACTTTGCCTGAAGAGATTAGTGTGGTCGAAACCTAGGTAGCAATGGTCCTGAGCATGACAGTAAACTGCATCCAGCAGCAAGACCTCTGATTGGGAGGTTGTGAGGAGCATGGATCCACCTCTTAATTGCTGTTGTTCCCAGGTTCACCCTGACTCAGAGTGGTAGCACCTGTTAGAGTCCTAGCTATGGGCAAATAGTTAACCCCCCCCCCACTCCAAACTGGGGTCAAAACACTGTGAAAGTAAATAAATACACTTTTATAGAAATATATACATAAAAATAGACTTTTATAGAAAAATGTACATTTTTGAAGAAAAAATTATTACATTTTGGAAGGGAAAAAAATTATTCTCAGCAAAACATTTTGAAGTACAAAACCAGAAGACATTTTCAGTTTTCTAAAATAAAAAAGAATAAGAACAAAAAATTTTCATTAAAATCTGACTAAATCAACCTTCTTACTATAACCGAATATTAAAAAAAAATACCTTAAAACCCCACCTTTTTGCCATTAAATAACCTACAGAGGGTGATATACCGTTAAACAAAACTCGAAACCTAGCTAGTAAGTAAGTGGCGTGCATTCCATTCTTTGACAAACACACACACACACACACACAGAGGTTGCGATGGGTAAATTGTCTGCATTTGATATTTTTAATTTTTGCACATGCATGTTGTTTGGACTTTGATTTTGTTAACTGCACAGTATAGTAGGGTCAGTTGAGAACCACCTGTGAGAA
Organism: Ascarosepion bandense; assembly: GCA_037127315.1. NCBI lineage: Eukaryota > Metazoa > Mollusca > Cephalopoda > Sepiida > Sepiidae > Ascarosepion > Ascarosepion bandense. The sequence continues at coordinate 666,625 of JBBBDQ010001524.1, forward strand.
AAAGAGCAACATGATATAATTCACTCTAGACAAACATTTTAGTGTTTTTGAGTGTCAACCTGAGGACAAGGCAGAAAATTTGGAAAGAGTTTGTGGAACCTAATGGTGATTATGAAGGTGTTTAAGGTGATCACTCGTGACGGTAGCTTTATGCTTCCATTTATCTTCCCACAGAGCCTCAGATTCAACATGGAGGCCTATATCAAGTACCTTGAGAAGGTAATGCTGCCCTGGGTCAAGAGAGTGGTTGCTGAAAGACCCTATGTCTAGCAACAGGATACTGCACCATGCCACACAAGCAGGAGAACCCAGTCATGGCTGTCAGACAATTTCTGCAATCACATCACCCCTTACAACAGGCCACCTAACCCCCCCCCCTCACACACCATACTGCAATCCCCTTGATCATTATGTATGGAGTGCAGTTGAGTGAGAGACCCAACAAAACTCCTTGTAACACCATAAGATAATGATTATGGCAGCATTCACAAACTTAAAGGATACCATTCAGAAGAGGTGCAGGAGATTTCAAAGTTGTCTGGAGGTTGTGCTTAAAGATAATGGTGATTTTATTGGATAAATTTAATATTTCAAGATATTTTTGTGTAATTTTGGTAAATATATCCATTAGGATGAGATGTCAATGTTATAATTTTTATTTCATTTAGATGATAACTTATTCATCACACTGTGTTATATATATATATATATATATATATGTGTGTGTGTGTGTATAATGAAAAAAAAAAAATGATAAACCAATGAAAATGGAGAGGATAATCCAAAATATTTTAACTAATATAAAATATTAAAAAGATAAAAATAGAGCTCAATGGATCTTATCCAGAGCAATATGAAATATAGAGAAAAAAAACTCAACACATAATTAAAAGGTTATAAATCCAGAATTTATTTCAGCAGTTGTAAAAATTGCAAACTGCTTTGACAAACCATGGAAATCAAATGTCACATTTCACTCAGAATATTAAAAAAAAAACGTTTGTACAGTGAGTAAATAGGTTAGGTAAAGTGAAGAGGTGTATACATTTAAAAAGGAAGTGTCACAAAATTAAGAAGACTTATTTCATATCACACATACACACACTCAGAATAAAGACTATATACATACACCAAATCGCAAAAAAATTAAGGAAAAAATATATACAAACACAAAACATGAGAATAGATATAGACGTATACAAAATAAGCACACAGACAAATTATGAAAGACACAATAATAACACAAAAAAATATAAAAGACCAAAATAAAGGAGAGAAACAAATAAAAATTGTAAAGAGAAATAAAGATAAAAGGAACAGATAATATACTTACAGATCACAAAAACTTTTTTAAAATTAAAAAACAAGATTCACAAGAAAAAATATACAAAAAAATAAGAGATTTATAAAAAAAAAAATTTGAAAGATAAAAAATCATTTTTTTTAAATACAAGACGAAAAGAAAAATTAAAAATGAAACAGACAAAAAACAAGGGCTTCAATATAGTATGCATGCACACACAGATATATATACATATCAAGATTGTGATATAAGGTTTTAAGTGATTGCTTAGTTGGTAGTAATATTGTTTTCAAAATATTTTCTTTTTAATGAGCTATATTTTTTTAATTAGGCTGGCTTTAGTGAAATCAAAGTTATGTTCCACGTAGTTTTGATGTAAAATGAGTTTGAATGTCTAAATGCAAGTCTCTTTTGTGTTCACAGATGCAGATTTTTTGATGATATGATGTCTCTCCCATGTACATATTTTTGTATTGTAGACATTTTATCTAACAAATGCTGGCATTTAAAATGGTATTTGGTATATTTTTCTTCTTGGAGGTGGTATTAACAATACTAATCTTTGGGATGGCTAATTTGTTTGCAAGTTTAGTTGAAAGGTTGTTAGAGGGCATGATTTTAAAATTTCTGCAATTTTCATATGAAGTAAGCGTTTTTTTTTTGTTTTGTTTTGTTTTTTGTTTATTATGTGAATTTTGTAAGCTCATTTTTTAGCATTGAGGATGAGTAGTAAAGAAGTTTCAATGTCTTTTTTTTTTTTTTCTTTTGTTTTTCAGTATATACCTCTTCTTCCTTTAGTTATTCAGGGCTACATATTTGAAGGGCTCTAAGGTAAGATCCGATGATTAGTCCATATTTTATTCTCTAGTTATGGTGGACTAGAAATTCATTAGGTCTTTTTTGTTTGTGGGTTTTTGGTAAACTTTAAAATCTAATTTATCATTGTTGTGTATTAATAAGATGTCAAGGAAAGTAGAGTTGTTTGTTGCAAATTCGAATGAATTGAATGGTATTTTTCAGATGGTCATCTACACACTAATAGATATGCACACTATTCTAAAATTCAATGCATGTTTTTGATTTAAAAAGAATGCTAACAAATAGTTAAAATTCATATTGTCTACTTATAAGGTTAATATAAAAATTTTAAAAGTTCTATAAAAATGGCTTGAATTGCAAACTTTTCAGGACTTCCTCCTAATATCTCTCCGTCTTTTAATATCTACCTGATTAAATTATGTGACATACTAATGTCTTACTTCACTATGAATCAGTTAAAAATTAAGTTGATGTCAACAATAGATGCATTACATTTTTATCTAACATATTTGAAATAGATACAATATCTCTTTATGTATTCCATTGATTTATCATGCCTCTGATAAGCCAACTTATCACTGTGATACTGTTGGCAGACAAATTTTTGACCTTTCTATTCATTCATTTCTTGTCTGTCTTCCTCGGTCGGCTCTTGTCTGTCTTCCTCGGTCGGCTCTTGTCTGTCTTCCTCGGTCGGCTCTTGTCTGTCTTCCTCGGTCGGCTCTTGTCTGTCTTCCTCGGTCGGCTCTTGTCTGTCTTCCTCGGTCGGCTCTTGTCTGTCTTCCTCGGTCGGCTCTTGTCTGTCTTCCTCGGTCGGCTCTTGTCTGTCTTCCTCGGTCGGCTCTTGTCTGTCTTCCTCGGTCGGCTCTTGTCTGTCTTCCTCGGTCGGCTCTTGTCTGTCTTCCTCGGTCGGCTCTTGTCTGTCTTCCTCGGTCGGCTCTTGTCTGTCTTCCTCGGTCGGCTCTTGTCTGTCTTCCTCGGTCGGCTCTTGTCTGTCTTCTTGGATCCCTCTGACCAAATGAACAATTACCTGACATTTGGCCATTCAGTTTTTGGGAAAATGGATTAGAGAGCTTTTCAGTACCCCTCCACACACACAAGAGCGACACCTATAGTAATTTATCAATACTTTTGACATTACTTATTTATATTATTTACCCTGTTCAGACTGTTGTCCTCACTTTTATTGCCATGTTTATGATGTTGCTGCTATTGCATGCTCCAGCCTTCTTCAGTGAATAGGAATTTTGAATCAAACCCTTTATTTCAATCACTGGGGTAAATTGTTCTCCTTCCATTTAGAGTCAAAATGAAATAAAACATTAGATTATAGAGAATATTTTCTTAAATTTTTAACATTAGCTTAAAAGATGTTTATATTATATTCCTCAATTTCTTTTTTTTTTTTTAAAGGGTTAAAGCTTCTTTTCCTGTAAAATAACATAACAATCTGTCAGCATGTGTCACAGAAGTGTTAAAAAAAGCTGTCAACATAAACTAGCTACTGTCGAGTTGAAAAATGCATTTATCCGATATGTTGAACTTTTAAAAAATAATAGTTGTTTAAATTCCCTAATATTTCTCAAACAAAATCTCGGAAAAGTATATCTTATTTTTGGAAGCTCTTTTAATAACGACATCTACATTTTTATAACGCTCTTCAAAAAAGGGTGCCAAAAGCAAAAATTTTAGAAATTTCAAAAAACAATTTCTTCCAATCAGTTTAAATTAATTTTGAAACCCAGCATAGTATTTTGTGGTGCAGTGGCTAACGTCTCAGAACGGAAAATCAGAGAGCTGAGCTCAAATTCCAGTTGAATTCCTTGCATTCACTTACGCGCAAATAACCTTAGGAAAGGTATTAATCTCTCTTCCCTCCAGTTATGGGTTAAATAACAGGAAAGACTGGGTTCTATAGCCTTGGCTGGCAACCAGTCTACCGCAGAAAGTAATGGCAACCTACTGCAAGATAATCTTCTGCCCAGTCAGTTATCTCTTTTGAGACATGATTGCCCAAACATGTATCACATGTGGCACTTAACTGACTGACTGATTTTGTTTTTTGGAAATATTAAATTTAATCTCTCAGCTTGAAATTAAAACTCATATAAAACCTTCAAGAAAGATTTTTTGTTATTAACAATTCATTTTAAACAATAGATATGTATTTGTAGCGTCCCCTAATATTATATAAGCTTGTTTTGTTTTTGCAGATGTTGTTCCTGAAGGAAAATTGTTTATGGTCAGTGCTGAGCAGCTATCGAAGCCACAGGACTTTCCATCCATTTTTCTACCCAATCTATAAAACTCTGACCATCAGAAACTGATCGCTTCCTATTGGGAACAATCCGGCAGATAAGTGAACAGGGTCGAGTTAGAGTTCCTATGGGTTCTCTGAGTCGACCCCTTGGACCCTCCTCCTCAGGGTGCCGCCTCACACGACGGGCACAGTGTTACATATTTGGCCTCTTCATCAATCTTTTTCTCTTGTGCAATGTCTTTCTGCTCCAATCCTGGCCACGCTGGAAGGATGCTACCCTGGAGTATCCGAATGGGCAGTTTCATTTGGTCAGCAGGAATTCCGACTCGGAAATGACTCAGGATGATGAATACCGGATATTGGTGAGTCGATTCAGGAAATTGATGGAAAACTCTGTGGAATCGACTAATTTTCCATCTGACAGGAATGAGGATTCTCTTGCTATTATCAGTGGTGATCGTAACACGAGTCTGCATTTTAGGAGCAGACGCAGGGAACGTGTTATTGTAGACTGTGCGGAAATTCAAAACATTACCGAAAAACATTATATTGCATCTGGATGGACAAAGGCTGTGTATCGAGGTTTCATTGGTTTGAAAGAAGTTGCAATGAAGACTGTTGACATTGGGGGTCAGGATGTGTCAAATTGTGTTAAGTGGGGGCAGACTCTGGCTGAGTGCTATTATCGAGCGGCCCAAAAAATTATCAAAGAAATTGTTCTCCTGCAGGAATTAGAAAATGAAAACTTGGTTAAGGTAAGTATACAAGAATTCATTTTCACTTTTTCCTAAGGTGATGAAGTGCAAGAATTTTAACAATGGATTCTTATGGCAGATTTGTGTCTTAGATTAAATAAGAATCTGTCACTACAAAAAAAAAACTGTTGATTTGAGAATCAGATTGTAATATAACTTGAATTATTTCTTTGAATGTCTCTGGGCACATTTTCAAGAATATATACTATTTTTTAAAATTCTAAGTTTTTATCACTAGCCATGAATTGTTCAGACTATGACTACATTTCTTTTGATACATTCTTTGCTTTTCTTATGCATTAGACAATCATAGTCAGTTAAGTGCCATACATGATACATGCTTTGATCGATCATGTCTCTTTCGAGACATGATTGAATGGGCAGAAGATTATTCCACAGTAGGTTGCCATTGCTCTCTGCAGTAGACTGGTTACCAGCCAAGGCCATAGAAACCAATCTGTTCTATTATTTGACTTATAGCTAGAAGGGGAAGAAATGTATTATATTATTAAGTAGTAATTAGTGGGGGATCAGTTTATTACTTCATAACAATATAAAACTGATCCCCAACTTTATGCCCAGTAGAAGCCTTAATCATGATTCTAACTATTATATTCAGTCAGTCAGTTAAGTGCCATACGTGATATACACTTTGGTCAATCATGTCTCGAAAGAGACATGACTGACTGGGCAGAAGATTATCTCACAATAGGTTGGCATTACTTTCTGCAGTAGACTGGTTGCCAGACAAGGCTATAGAACCCAATCTGTCTTATTATTTAACCCATAACTAGAGGGAAGAGGCAGATTAATACCTTTCCCAAGGGTATTTGTGCATAAGTAAATACAAGGATTTCAACTGGAATTCAAACTTGGCTTCCTGATTTATCATTCCGAATCAATATCCGCTGCACCAAAACGCACAAGGCATTAGACAATATGTAGTAAATAAACCAACAAGAATTCAAATTAGATCTTATTAGTTTAACCGACTCGAGGAATAAAATGCTGTAAATATTTATATGACCCTATAATTGAAAATAATCTTCATCATCCTTAAGGCTTACGGCCATATCACATTGAATACACTGTATTAAAGAAAATAAACAACAACCATTTGTAAGTATAGTAAATAGGATATTTATTTGACCAAATGCCGTGTGCAACTGGGTCTCTAAGAGAATATAATCCGGAATGTCTCTCATGGCCTTCTCTTTAATCATATCACCCCAAGCAAGGCGATAACGCCACTGATGCACAGGGGGCTACGTATGGGTAAAAAGAATGGAAAAGAGAAAGCCGGAAACCACATCCTAAACAGGGAACAAGGGATGGGCCTCTTCACCTGTTCAATAGACGTGGGTGGAGTGTGAACCAGGCGATAGTTTAGTCTATCTACTCCAATTGAAAAAAAATAAAAATAAAGAGAGAAAAGAGTGTAAAGATTGGAAAAGAGAAAACCAGAAACCGCATCCTAAAGAGGAAACAAGGGATGAGCTACTTCATCTGTTCATAAGATGTGGGTGGAGTGTGAACCGGGCGATAGTTTCCTCCTCATGTCCCCCTGGCGGCCCCTCTCAGGTTCATGGGAAGACAATCGGTCTTCCAAACTTGTGGGATAGACTGTGTTAGATGTTAACACACTAGTTCTTGCTCAGTCACCGAAATTAAGCAACGTTGAGCCTGGTCAGTACTTAGATGGGTGACTGCTTGGGAATATCAGGTGCTGTAAGCGTTTAGTGACGGATGTGCATTTTGGTGCAGTGGATATTGGCTCAGAAAAGAAATTGGTGAGCCAAGTTTGAATTCCAGTTGAATACCCTGCATTCACTTAAGCACTGGTACCCTTGGGAAAGGTATTAATCCGTCCCTTCCTTCCAGTTATGGGTTAAATAACAGGGTAGGACTTGGGGACTCTCCCCTTAAAAACAAAATCCAAATGAATCTTGATACTCGAAAAGAAAAAAGTATTACTAGACACAAAAACTCATATAAAAACAACAATAAATTGTTGAAAGAAAAAGGTATTACCAGCAATAAATAAATAAATAAAACAGCTTAGAACGGGAAATCAGGGAGCTGAGCTCAAATTCCAGTTGAATTCCCTGCATTCACTTATGAGCAAATAACCTTGGGAAAGGTATAAATCTCTCTTCCCTCCAGTTATGGGTAAAATAACAGGAAAGACTGGGTTCTAAAAATGACCCACCAAGGTTGATATGCCATAAAACAAAACGACCAACCAACAATCATCATCCTTACCAGGATCACTCACCTGCCCAGGTGTGGTTATAAGGTTTCCCCTGAGCACCTGACTTCTTCCATATGTGTTACATGTGTGCCAATGTCACTCTCAGTGAATGATCTGCCATGATGTCAGCCCATTCTCCTCCTCCTCCTCTGCCATGTTTTTGCTAGACATAGCAGTAGGATTGTTGGCTGTTATATGGCTATACCATTTCTCCTGATAAATAGATAAATATACTTACTACGTGAATTTCATTTGGTAATACACATTTACAATAATGTTTTTGTGTGAGATTTTATCTTACATTTTGAGAGTTTGTCATCATATTGTAATTTAATATCTATGAAAATATAATCACCGATATTTACTTTTGAATTTCAGATGTTCAAAAATTGTTATGATTTGTAAGAAAAATATATAAAAAAAAAAGATATTATGAATTTAATGGGTAAAATTTTTTTAACAGATCAAAAAGTAGTCAAAAAATAAATTGGTACGATGAAATCAAGAAAGAAATGCAGAGCTGAGTTCAAATTCCAGTGGAATTCGTTGCATTCACTTACATACAAATACCATTTGGAAAGATATTAATCTATCACTTCTCCCTTCAGCTATGGGTTAGATAGCTGGACAGATTGTGTTTTACAGCCTTGGTTGGCAACCAGTTTATACCATGCAAAGTAATGGCAACCTACTGCAGGAAAATTCTCTGCTCAGTCAGTCATGTCTCTTTTGAGACATGATCACCTAAGCATGTAACACATATCACACTTAACTGATTGATATATGATATTGTGCTAATCAAATCTGTTTTTTATGGCAAATATTTTTTGAAAATAAAATTTTATATTGTACCTGTTTGTATAATGAAACCTGAGGCCCACTAAACTAATTATTAGTATTTTTAAGGTTAAATCTGTGCCAAAGCTCAGATGATATACTGTTCATATAAAAAGGTCTTGAAATTTTTACCTAACTTGTTTGGTTTCATTGTGAAATCATTGGCATGCATAAAAAAGGCAGTAAACTGCTTGTATACAGGCAGCAAATGAATTCTGATATACAGAAATAGAAAGACAAGGATATGTCTTCTCACTAGATCTATTCAATCTGTACAGTAAAACAATTCTGAGTAAACTAGAAGACCTGCCAGGATTCATTACTAGTGACCACAATCTTAACAATATATGATCCGCAGATGCCACAGTGCTGAGAGCAGACATTGAAACGAAAATACAGAGCCTTCTACAGAAGGTAGCAAGGGAAAGCAAGAAGAAAGGACTAAACATAAACTTTGAATGCATGGTCATTAGCAAAAAATGGAGCCCAAAATGCCAACAACAGATCAAGGATACTAAAATCAAGCTGGTGCAGAAACTTTGAATACCTGGGACGTGTTCTGACAGAGGATGAAAAGTGTGATGTTGTGAACTGAAGGCGTACTGGGATAGCCAAGGACACATTTCAAAAGCTGAGTACTTAGAGACACAAAAATTTTGTTGGAAGCAAAGAAAAGAGTATGTGATACCTGTCCTTCTATATTACAGCAAATGCTGAACAATCTCCTCAAAGATGAGAGAGACACTCAAAGCAACAGAACTGTGGTTCTGCAGAAGGATGCTGAGGATACCATGGACCAATCATGGGAACAACAAAGTTTTGGATAGTATGCAAATAAAAAGAAAACTTATACTCAGGATGAGACAGCTTAAGCTTTCGGGACATGTAATGAGGAAGAAGGGCTTGGAGAATCTGATACTCACAGGTCAGATAGAGGAAAAGAGAGAAAGGGGAATGCAACACAAGATATACTAGATGGGCATGGATGGCAGAACGGGGTTTGGGTGGGGTTCCAATAGAAAGAGTTAAGATCAACAACGGATAGGGTCAAGTTCATGATCGCCTCTGGTCCTGAAGAGACCCAGCACATGAAAGAAGAACTACACAGGTTTAAGTATTCTTTTCGTTTATCATTGATACCCACTCTTTACTTAAGAATTTCAGGGACTCATCTCCAAAATTTCATTATTTGTCCCAAGTTTGTAGGTTTTTCCTTTTTTAATTTTCTGAATTTAAGTGCCTACTTTGCTGTCATTCATGGTTTGGAATTGAACAAAAATAAGAAAAAGGAAATGTACTCTACTGATACTTGTCTTGTTCAAATTATTTTGAAACAGTGGCTACGAAACTAGCCTCTTTCAAGACATGACTGCCCAAGCATGTATCGAACATGGTATTTAACTTAGTTTCTCCATTATTTATGGCCTTTTGCTAGACTAAGCTGAACTTGATATAGGCACCTCCAAAAATTATAAACAAATTCAATCCCTCTCTTGTGACTTTGTGTCAGATTTAGTTTAGTTGAGGGTTCCTTACTGTAGAACAATGCTTAGCTATTTTTGAAGGCCATTATTACTGTTGTGAATTTGATTCTTACTGAGTGCATTACACATTTAACTTTAATAAATATCTGATTAAAATTTAACTAAATACAATTTTTTAAAGTCTAAGTTGTAAAAAATCATTTTGTGTTGGCTTTCACGTCTCTTACTTGGAACAAACAAATTTCTTGTTTCCTGTGTCCTTTATTGGAAAGGATGTTGAAAGAAATAGAATTCTTGCAAAACCCGGAGCTGCCAAAGAAAAGTTGAAATCACCTAATCTTAGTGGTAAGAATTTCTTGGAGAATCTAATGGTACCAAGTCTATGCCATCTGCCATAAAGTATGGAATCCTCCCACTTCCTGGGCTGGCAGCCTCCCTGCCCAAGAATCTACTTAAGATGTCAACTCAACAGGGGGACAAGGTTTTGATTTGAACCCTGAATTTTTGTTTTCTCTCTCCTCCCACAAAACTGACTTGAGTCTTTCTTCTCACCACCCATCTACAGATGTTGTTCTTCCCCATCCCTGTGAGCAACAAGCCCTTAAGCACTTAGCAAGAAAAAGGGTGGGGCAGCTGAAGGGTGGGGCAGCTGAAGAGTGAGGGTTGAGGTTGTTTTTTTTTTTTTGTTTTTTTTTTTCACACTTCTTTTTTTTTCTCTCTCTCTTTTCATTTCTTTTTTCTGTAATTTGATTTTTGCAATCTGTAATCCCCATCTTACTCTGTTTTACTTATGTTTATAACTTACTCCCCACATGCCAGGGGAGGGGTTCTTATTCGCTCTTGTTTTTCTCACCCCAGCCAACTCATTTCTTATCAACAACTTAAATATTTATTTCTGATGACTTTTTTTTTCTTTTTTAATGAAATTACTGAAGACAGACATAATTCATGACTGGTTATAAAACTTACAGAATTTATACAATCAGTTACTGCAGATTTTACAAATGCATAAATGTACTTCTGTGTAATGATCAATCTTTTATTAAAAAGAAACCTAATTAATTGATTTTTTTTTTCATAGCTAAATTCATCCAATCAGATTCATGATGGCTAGCAATTGATGGGGAAGTGGCAAGTAATTTTCTCGGTCCCCTTGCTTTGTGTGAGAATGAATAAAAGTAGGGACCACCAAAAAACAGTGATACTGAAGTTTTAAAATGGAGAATCTTTCTTGAAGCTTTTATTTTAGTTTTAATTTCAAAATAATAGTTAAAGAGATAACAATGTGGCATTCAAAAGTTGCATCACACATGGAATGAGAATTATATACTCCATTGATCGAAATAAAGGGTTTGGTTCAAAATGTTTAGCACCTGAAGAAGGCTGGAGCGTACAAAGGTTGAAATGTCATGAACGTGACAAAATGAGGACAAAAGTCCAAACAGTGTAAATAATGCAAATACTACCTCATCTCAGAAGTAGAGACAAATGTAATTAAGTTTAATTAAAATCAATAAGTAAACATTGTGAAAGTGTTGTTAAAAATTATTTTGTGAGCATTTGATTTATTTTTGTGAGATTAAAGTAATGGGGGAAATGTTTTTTTTTTTTTTCTGTTTCAGGTGCTTGGATATTGCGTCCCACAAGAACAATACAATGGAGATGATGTCACGTTGGTCTCTTTGATAACTGAGCTTGGTGAAACTATTGACCTAATCAGATTACTGCCAATGTCCTGGGAAGACAGATTAAGGGTAAGGGGTCCACAGACAATGTTCACTAATTAATGAATACTTAAGCCTTTTTCGTTTTGACCCATTGTACCCAGCTCTCTGCTTTTCAGCCAAACACTAAAACTTTTTCTTTTTACTTCACAAAAATTTTTTTTTAAAATTATACTGTGTTTAACAAAAAATATTATGTTCATATTATTATTATTATTATTGCTAGAATTCTGGGTTAGTGAGGATAAGCAAATAACAGATTAACATAATTCTGTTTATATATATATATATATATATATATATATAAAATTAATGTGTGTGTGTGTGAAAAGTGTATGTATATAATTATAAATATCTCTCTCTCTCTCTCTATATATATATATATATAGATATAGATATGTGCAATTTGTTATATATATTGTTTACATATTATATATGCGTGGTACTTATTTAAAAGTGCTCAATATCAGTGATAGGGCAGACATATTCATATAGATGAGTTTCTCTCTCTCTCTCATATATATATATATATATATATAGAGGAGAAAATGGCAGCCGTAAAGATGGAGAGGATAATCCAAAAGATTTTATCTAATTAATATAAAATATTAGATAAAAATAGAGATCTCAATGGATATTATCCAGAGCAATATAAAGTTGTTTTGAGAAGAAAACTCAACACATAATTAAATGGTTATGAATCCATTTCATAACCATTAAATGGTTATGAATCCGCCTTGCTCGGGGGTGATATGATTAAAAAAAAAAAGCTAATATGTGTTACTATATGTATATATCCCCCCCTTTTCTCTCTATCCTCTTTCCTTCTCTTCCCCTTTTGTCCTTTCATTTGTTTACGTCTGTTTATTTTGTGTATATTCCAAGCCCTTTTGTGTGTGTGTGTGTGTGTGTGTATTCCCTCCTAATAATTGTTTTGTGTTTCTGTGATTTTATGTATGTATGTATGTTTTATTTCCTATTTTGTGTGTGCATGTGTATATACGCTTTCCTGATACTTGTTTTGCATAAATGTACGTATTATTCTGTATTGTGTTATATGTGTGATTTGATGTGTGTATTCTTAATTTAGTTACAGTTTAAATGATACAAGCTTCACTTCCTCTGCTAAAAAACTTTCTTTTAAAATATTCTGAGTGAAATTAACATTTATTTATTTTTCAATGTTTTGAAGGAGGCAATTCCAAAATTTTTTTTTTTTTACATTACCAAAATAGATTCTGGATTTATAACCGTTTAATTATGTGTTGAGTTTTCCTCTCACATATATATATATAAGGAACCTGGTATAATTTGATATCTTTGATTTTCTTTTTATTTATTTATTTTCTATCAAGAAAAAGAAAGTTAGCCAATCACATGCACGACCACTTCCACAATATATCAAAATTCACCAGGCTCTTTATAAATAGGAATTGGAACTGGGAAACAGCAGAATAAAAAATATAACCTGAATTACCCACATTAAAAAGGCCTTGTACCACATTTTGTCTTAAGTGGGAAGGCAATTAAATACTGCAGAAAAAAACAGCCCCTACTGATTAAACACCCTAATGTTTCCTCATGAAACTGCTCAGTTAAAGTAACAAATTATTTTTTCTAAATCTATCAACACTCTATTTCCCCCTCAATATCGAGCACTTTACAATAAAAACCTGCTTGCCAAAATACTTATCAGTAAAACTACTGAAAAAAAGCAACAAAATTTGCACTAAAAACTATCACAATTTAACACACATACACATTTAAACAAACTGCCATTACCACACCACATTAAAATACATTTAAAAAAAAATAATAGAGGGATCATATTTTACTAATAAAACAGTTACAGAATACCACAATGTTTAAAATTTGCTAGGTGCCTTTCAATTTTCAAAACAAAATTTTTTTATTATTTAAGATTGAGTTGCTAATAAGGCTAATTTTTATTAGCAACCAAAGTTAAAATGTAAGGAAAATGCACATGTGACACCTACTCAACCAATGAAAAGAGAGAGCATAGAAATCAAAATATCAAAACATCCCTTCATTTCTCTTATTCCCCCACGGCATTATATTACTACACAAAAATTTCATTTTTCAAAGAACAATTATGTTCTGAAACATAAAATTTTTTGTGTAGTGATATTATGCTTTTATAAACCATTGTAATAACAAAATTACAATATTAAGCTGTACTCTGTATTGTTTTTTCACTTAATGTATGACAGTGGACATTGAAGTCAATACCTGAAAGGAAGTCTTTTTCCTACTTAATCACATCATCAGATTGAAACACTGTTGCCTTTGGGTGTAGACTTCAACATCCGCTTTTATATCAACCTATGCTCTATTCCTGATATAGAGCATTTCAACCCATGAATATAGCAAACCTTAAAACTATATTTAACATATATATCATCATTGCTTAATGTCTGTTTCCATGTTAGCATCGGTTGGATGGTGTTTTCTTGATGGCTCTTTTTCCAGGCCACCCAATTTTGTGTAAGGCCTGGTTGTAATTTCAACTTTCTTAAATTGTCTCTGATAAGCTGGGTCCATTTTTTACATGGTCTACCTATCGTACATAATTGAACCATCATGAAAATATTGGAGCGAGTTTTACAGCTGTATGCCCTTACTGACACCAACCAGTTTAGGAGACTGGAAACTCAGTGTCTTTATTGAGATGATATTTCTAGGAAGGAAGATCAGCTACCAAGATTAGAGAGTTCTTTCTGGCTTCTTGCTTCCAGTAAACTTTGACCTTCAAAAATTTAAATGCAATGTCAATCTTTATCTTCCTTCTTTCTAATTCCTATTCTTTTATCATTCTCTTTACTTTTTTATTCTCTAACAACCTCTTGCATCTTAGCAGCTTTATTGCCTTGATTGAGGTGAAATGATTAAAAAATATGATAGCATCATACTTGTTTTTTTTTTTCTTAAAAGGTTATATATTTTTCAAAATTATATTTAAGAATGTTAAGAAAAATGCTGATAATATTTTAATGAATTTCATATGTAAATATTCATATTTACATCAAGCTATCATTGGATTTTACAAGTCGTCATCATCATCATTATTTAATGCCCATTTCAATGCTAGCATGGGTTAGACAGGGTTTTCTTGATGGCTCCGTAATTGAACCGTCATGAAATATTGGAGCAAGCTGTATGCCCTTACTGACACCAACCCATTTAGGAAACTGGAAACTCAGTGTTTTTATCAAGACGACATATCTCTAGGAAGATTATCTACCAAAGTTAAAGAGTTCAGTCTACCTTATTCTACACAGAGTAGGTTTAGAGGTTTTCATTTAAAAGATTTCCTTCTTTTAGGCAAGTTGCTATCCAAAGGTAAAGACATTTAACCAGCCTAAGAAATTTAATGTCATACTTAGGAGAGTTTTCAGGGTGTTTTATTTTTTTTTGGTGGGGGTGGGGGGGGACACTATTTGCACATAGCTGAAACCCTAACATATGGTACCTCCTTGGGTCAGGATAGACCTAAGAACAACAGCAACTGAGAGGTGGTTCCACACTCCTCAAAACCACCAATCTCCTGCTCAGAGACATTGATGCTTTATGTATATAGTTTATTAGGACAACAATCTTTCTTTTATACAAAACAACTCACAAGATACTGCGATTAAATTTTTTATCTAATTTCTCTTATGTTTGTATAAGTGTTTGTTTTTCCTGGATATAGTGTGTAAAAATTGTCCAGATGTTCTGATCACATTTGGCTATTTTTCTAGCCATTATCAAGGATGGTTTTTATTTTTATTTTCAACTGAATTCATGGATTTTTTA
The DNA here is from genome assembly GCA_037127315.1 of Ascarosepion bandense. NCBI lineage: Eukaryota > Metazoa > Mollusca > Cephalopoda > Sepiida > Sepiidae > Ascarosepion > Ascarosepion bandense. Next base: position 681,874 of record JBBBDQ010001524.1, read on the forward strand.
TCTAGAGTTAAAGAAATGTTGTTTTTTTTTTAATTTTCCAAACATGGTCAGCACATTGTGGCCGTTTTCATAGTTGATTTTTATTAAGTGTTGGCTTATTCTTTTTTATTATTAATGATTCCATTATTTTTAGCCTTTTACTTCATGTGACTGTTATACTTACATTGTCAACAAGTATGTTCCAGATGAAGGTGGGAAGGTTTCTGTCTTTTAAAATGAATCCTAATTGAGCTATGGCCAAAGAGATGTAACATGAGCCTTTGTGATAAGCATGTAGTGGTATGTCCAATATTATTATTCATGAATTTGGTTTAAATAAAAATTCAGCTTCTTCAAGAGTATGCAATTTCATGAATAATATTGGTTTTCTGGAATTTACATCTTGCAGCTATATTGTTACTGTTGACACCCACCCACAATAATCACGTCTAGGGATTTAGGTGGCCAGATGTAAGGAGGGATGTGGTCACAGAAATTGCCTGACGGCCATAACTGGGTTCAGCTACTTGTGTGGCATGGTGCAGAGTGCTGTTGCCAGACACAGTGTCTTTCTGCAGCCACTCACTTGACCCGGAGCAGTACTACCTCTTCAAGGCACTTGATCTAGACCTCTATGTTGAGTCTGAATCCTTGTGGAAAGATGAATGGAGGCACAATATTGTTATCACTATTGATCACTCCAAACACCTTCGTAATCACTATTAGACTCGTCCAATCTTTTCGAATACTCTGTACTGTCCTCAGATCGACACAAAGAGCACTCTAAAATGTTTGTCTTGGACCTTCCAGCACAAATGCCAGGAAGTCCAGCCTGCCATTTCCAGATCTTTGGTGGAATGAATTGCATGAAGGTGCTCTTCTTATCACAGATGCAGTCAATAAAAACAAACAATGCACATGTGCAAAATTAAATATATAAAATGGCAACAATTTACAGATTGTACCTTGTACAATCATAGTCTTCAGAATCACTTTCATACTTGATAGACAGTAATTTTGAAAATAAAGAAGGAAAAGATGATTGAAAATGTCAAAACCTAAGAAATTTAAAGAAAAGATCCACAACAATAAAATTTACATATTTAAACTAGTGTGTGTGAGAGACTAATAGGTTTCTCTTATCCAAAACATTATAATTTAAAAATGTTTGTTTTTCTTTTTCAAGTAAACTGGCCAAACAATTGGGTTGTGATCATTAAGTTTTACACCATTTTCTAAAAGTTCTAATAACATAATAAATTTAGCAAGAAGCCAGTTGTTTCTGATTTCAAGGCTTTTGTAGTCCTTATCTGCTTTTAAAACAATTCTCAATCCAAGTTAAAGTACTTTTCACTGCTTTTTTTTCAAAAAAGAAAACCTTTTAATGCCCAGGAATTGTACTTAGGTGGTATGACAAGGGTAGGTAAGAAGACAGCTTTTATTGTCAGAAGGCCAAAAAAAAAGGTTCTTCCTTTTAGAAAAAGTTTAAATGTCAATCTCTGTAGAAGAAACAAAATCTGTTTTGATAGTTAGGAAATTTGAATGCCTGATAATGGCTTAGAAACTCATAAACATAAATTCCCAATCTCCTCCCTTGGTTCTTCTGGGGTGGAGCACAGGGTGGTAGAAAACGTAGTGGTACAAGTGAAGGAATGTAAGTGATGTATCTGGCTGAGAAGAGGAAAAACCAGGCGATTCCAGCTGTTTCTCCAGACACCAGGTTGGCTCTTGAAATAGTCACTTTTTGGAAATTCAAATGCTTAGATATATATGATTTGTTTGAGCATTATTTTTGATTGATAATCATATTTAAGTAATTATTCTGCTTTTTTAATTAAACAGTATTATATATTTATATCTATTGGCCTGATTATTTACGATAAATTTTTATTATGAAAATGTTCGAATACAGGTTTGAATCCTGTCGGATGACACACATTTTCGTAATAAAAATTTATCATAAATAATCAGGCCAATAGATATAAATATACAATACTGTTTAATTAAAAAAGCAGAATAATTACTTAAATATGAGTATCAATCAAAAATAATGTTCAAACAAATCATTTCAAATTGTCGGTTGTTTATAACCAAGTTTCGTTAATCTTCATTAATTTCCATAAGATGTTTACATATATATATATATATATAAAGGAAAACTCAACACATATGTAAATAACATGTTGAGTTTTTCTTTATAAATATCATATTGCTCTGGATAACATCCATTGAGCTCTCTATATAGATATAACACTTAATATTTTATATTAAGTTGATCTTTTTTTTTTTTTTAATCGTATCACCTCGAGCAAGGCGGTAATGCCACTGATGTGCAGCGGCTACGTAATAGTGAAAAGATTGGAAAAGAGAAAGCCGGAAACCACATCCTAAACAGGGAACAAGGGATGAGCCTCTTAACCTGTTCAACAGACGTGGGTGGAGTGTGAACCGGGCGATAGATAGATCTATCTACTCCAATTGAAGAAGAAAAAAAAATAAAGTGAGAAGATTGGTTCGTTAATCTTCATTAATTTCCATAAGATGTTTACATATATATAAGGAAAACTCAACACGTATGTAAATAACATGTTGAGCTTTTCTTTATAAATATCATATTGCTCTGGATAACATCTATTGAGCTCTCTATATAAATATAACACTTAATATTTTATATTAAGTTGATCTTGTTGGATTATTCTCGCCATTTACAGACTGGACATCTCTATATATATATATATATATATATATATCTTAAATAAGACAAACCAGAACTTATTATTTAGGGTAATAAATATATAAATGTTTTTTGGTGTATTTGTCTATATTTGAGATCAGGTACAATTTAAATTGTTCAGACTGTTGTCTTCGTGTTTACTGCCATGTTTATGATGTTTCGACCACTGTACACATCAACCTTCTTCAGGTGCTAGGAATACAATATGGGAACCAGTATTCCAGTGTGCTAGAGAAAATCATTAGTGTCAAAGATTGCAATATGATTTCTGGTAAAAAATTGTACTGAGATATTTGATTTATAAGTCCCAGAAATTCATATACTGATGTCCTCAAGGGCACATGTCCCAGTCAATATAGATGTTGGTAAGTTCCAGTAATTGATCCAAAGAGTTGTGAGTTCAAGCTACAGCAGTGGTAAACAAATAACTTAGAGAGCTGAGTTAAAAGGAAGATAAATATATGGCTACCAGAAGTGGCATTTTCACATGGAACGAGAACAATCTAACCCAGTGATTGAAATAAAGGTTTGAAATTCCTAGCACCTGAAGAAGTTTGGAGCATACAATGGCCAAAACATTATAAACATATCAATAAAGATGAGGACAACAGTCCTGTAAATAATGCTTGTAGGTGTGCAAATATATATATTACACTGCCCCAGTATAACCCTGATATAAGAGAGTTGCCGAGACAATATAAAGGTTCTCTTATATCCGGGTTTGGTCTATTTTATATACATTACCACAGGCTCTAATTTGTGACCAGAGAAAATCTCTCTTATATTCAGGTTATTTATCAGGATGAATATATATATATATATATAATCTCTCTCTCTCTATATATATATATATATATATATATATATATATATATATTCATCCTGATAAAAAGCACGAGATAGTGCATCACCTTGACATGACATCAATTGATCAGAAGAGGTAGGAAGACTGTCTTGACAATGCCATCTCAATGGCTGTCTACACACCTCCCTGACATTTGTCTTTACAGTCTTTTTTATAACCCGACACCAGGGGTATGACTTGACCAATCCTTCTTACTCCTTAACCAGTTGCCCACATTGTGTTTTGTTTTGATCTCAGACCAGCTAAAGTAGGATTGCCCATTATCACCTGGTTAGATGAGTATATTATTAAGACTGGAGCAAAATCAGTAGACCTCTGCAATACCACTGGCACCAGAAATAACACAACTTATAATCCTGGGCAGAAAATTATCCAGCAGTAGGTTGCCATATCTTTCTGTAATAGACTGGCTGCTAGCCAAGGCTATAAAACCCAATCTGTCCTGTTATTTAACCCATAACTGAAAGGATGAGAAGGATTAATAAATTTCCCAATGGGTTTTGTGTGTAAGTGAATGCAAAGAATTCAACTGGAATTCAAACTCGTCTCCCCGATTTGTCATTCTGAGTCGATATCCACTGCACATCAAGACAGTTAACCTGTGTTAACCTCTTTATTACACAGGTTAATTGTCTTTTATATGTTTAATGTTATAAAAAAAATCCATTTTTTAATTTTTTTTTACTGGCTCCACAGTTAGACACTTAAGGCTAAATGGATGCAAAGTAAAGATGATTGTGTTACACCAAGCTTGTAACTGGGGAGGGCCTGTCTGCCAACTGAAAAGAATCAGTATTGATGTAACTCTAACTCAACCAATCTGCAGAGAAAATAGGCATTGTCTTATTGTCTTTAGAAAAGGCATGAACTTATATTGCTTTGTCTGCCCCATTACAAAAATGTTGTTAAAAGATATGTTACTAGTATGCCACAATGGTTGAGGGGCAAAAAGAATAGGGGAGTGTGCACTTGAGCAAAATAGTCTCTAATAAGTACCTTACCATCCAAGCAGTAATAACAGTAATCAGCTGTTACGTGCATTGTCAGCCTTGTCAGGGGACCGGTCACATCTCACAAATGTATCTAAAAATCAAATTGTACCATAAAATTCCGTGTGTCTGGATTATTATTTTTACACTAGTATTTTTTTTATCTTAATTTCAATTGATTTTTATTATTTTATTCAACCCATCACTCTACAGAAGTTAAAGTAAAAAAAATGCAATAAAAAGTGTTATTAACATAGGTCAAAATTAATAATAGCAAATTCAGAGAATTATCCGTCAAAAAGTAAAATAAAAAATAATTTTATAATTGTTTAAGTGAATTAATAATCAAATCAACTTAAAATTAAATTGTAACAACTTATCCATTAAATAAATAGCTATGTTTTTTTGTTTTGTTTTTTAATTTTCTGAAAAAGTGGTGTCAAGTTCTCAGCTTGACTCTTTTTCCCAAAACTGACCAATGACCAAGCATCAAATTTGTTTTTTTTGTTGTTGAACTTTTCAACCTTATGACAACAAGCTATTTTAAATGGATTAAAATGTGAATGCATATTGTATTTTATGTGTGTTTGTGTCACGCAAATATTTATTTACTGATGAAAAAAAAGAAACAAAGAAATGCTGATGCTAAGTAAGCGAGGGTGAGTGAAAAAACAATGTAGAGGGGAGGAAAAAATAAAAAGAATGATTTACAAGGAAAGGAAGAGAAAGAAAAAATTGTTTTTGTGTTATGTCACTGATAATCACACCTGTGTGTAGAGGGTCTCCTCCTCTCGTGGGGGGTTAGTGTCTACCGCAGAAAGCAATGGCAACCTACTGCGGGATAATCTTCTGCCCAGTCAGTCATGTCTCTTTTGAGACATGATCTCCTAAGCGTGTATCACGTATGGCACTTGACTGACTGACTCTTTCTATCTTGCTGGCAAATCTGCATTGTCATGGGTCATAGAATACAAGTGAGAATCACTGAGTTTTGCAGACATGTTAATCCAGCTGAAAGTGTCAAATGTATAAAATCACACTTTTTAGATGAACAGTTGTGAAATTTAAAAACAAAATCAGTTAAATTGAAAAGTGAGGAATGTGAGAAAGAAAGGTGGAAAAATTTTAAATAATCATCATAAAATCATTTCTCTTTAGTAGAAGTAGGTTAGTACTTTAGGCAAAAAATAGAAATTTAATGGCGTCACCCCACACAAAGCAGTGAAGCCACTAAAACACAAAGAGTTACAAAGTGAGGAAGAATTAGAAACAGAAACCTTCATTAATAATGAGCAGGAAAAAGAAAGAGTAATCAGAATGACAGTAGATTTTTTTTTTTTTTTTTTTTTTTTTTTTTTTTTTATTTAATCATTTCACCCCGAGCAAGACAGAAATGCCACTGATGAGTGGGGGGCTACATAACTGTAAAAAGATTAATTAGAAAAGAGTGAGGAGTACAAACTAGTTAGAAAGGAGCAATAGAAAGCTGAGAATGCAGGTGCGATGACAGATACACAGGTGAAGAGAAAGGGAAGGTTATATGGGGGTGGGAAGAGAGCTAGAGTCCAGTGGTTAATAGATGAGTATTGACATTGCATTTAAATTTTTGCAGATTAAAGTTGGCTGGAAATCATGGTGCCAGAAGTGAGTTCCACAAGTGAGATGGGCAAGAAAAGAAACTGTTAGCATAGAACTTTCAGTTGCATCTAGCCACCTCATCAATTTACAGATGAGATCTCAATGCCAGTGTAGTAGTGCGCTTAAATCCCAAAAGTCTCGGTATTTATAGTATTTATAGAAAAAGCACAAGGAGGCAACCTTAATTTTAAAACTTTTAGGCTTTTTAGCTGATTTAACAGCAACAGCAAAATGACAGCCTCTTTCTAGTTCATTCATCATTAAAAAAAAAATGGAAAATTTAAAAATAAAAAAAAAAGCAGTTGAAAATGAATGTGAATTTCATTGACTCATTAGCTTGATGAGCCACATAACACCAGAACAAGAAATGCAATTTTCCTTATTAGAATAGAGTTGTGCAGAAAGACCCAAATATCTATGTTTTGTAGATTATGCAAAGACATTTAATAAAAAAGTGCAACACTAAAAAAAAAAAAGTTAGGAAAACCTGATCGACACAGAAAAGATGTACAAATAATTTGTAACATGTTTGGAAAAGAAAATCAAGAGTAAAGTGAATACAGACCTGTTTTTTTTTTTTTTTAAATTTGTTACCTTTGACCAATGGAAAATTGATCCCATTTGCTAAGTAAAACATAGTTACAAACTCATAAAAAGCTACAAAAATTAGGGATATATTGCATTCTCTTTTCTCTTTCCTATATACAAAAATACAAACAATTCTTTAAATTTTAAAAACACAAAGATGGTTAAATTTATTTATTCGTCAAAAATCATCTAGAAGAATTATTGAATCCACTTTGATATCCAAATTCACTTTGCTTAATCAAAAAGTAGGCTTTTTTGTAACATATCACCTTTTCTAGCTTACATAATACTCATGAAAAGATAATATTAAAACCAATACTGATTAAACATCTTAATAGTAAATAAAATGTTATTCTTTTTTTAACACCTAAATTATATTCATTCTTCTCTTTGGCTATGCATTCTTTATTAAAAAATAAAGTCAAGCATTTGTTCATTCATTTTTTTTTCTCTCTCTTTTTCTGTTTCATCCCCATATTTACATTTTATTCTAACATAATTCTCATGGTTCATGAGTATATTTTTAAATTTTTTATAAATTTATATAAACTATTTCTAGTTGAATATAGATTTTTATCTAACAAAGTTGTCATGGTAACTATTTTTTTTTTTTTTTTTTTTTTTTTTTAGTGACTTCAGTTGTGTTTTGAAAACGTTCATGTAAAGTAACATTAACAATGTTAAAATTCTATTCTTAAAAGTGGTGATGACAGAAGAAAACTATTGTTGTCGGCCTATGATATCTCACAGGCTATGGTGAATAAATAAATGTTTTAAGCAAAAAGTATTATTTTTACGAAATTCAGTTAACCTGTATATTTATTATGAATCTACTTTATATACTTTATATATATATATATATATATATATTTTAATTCAGATACTTCAATCCAAGGGAAAAAAGCAGGAAGGTAAATTCCAAAAAACCCGATCCTAATTAATATTAAAAATTTATTTTAATATTAAATGATACAGGAAGAGAGCTCCATGTAATAAAATATTACAGAGCAAATATATATATTAAAAAAGGATTAATTCAAAGATGTTGAATAGCCATTTCGATATGAAGATCCCCACGGGGGACGACACATCACCTCAGCAACAGAAAAAACCTTTCAGAAACTGGAGAAAAATTAGTCTACTTTTCCTTTTTAAATAGATTGCAAAGAAATTAAAAAATAAATAATAAAATAAAATAAAATAAAATAAAAATAAAGGGAAAGAAAAAGAAAAAGGTAGAATAAAATCAAATAAATAAGAAAAGAAAAAAAATTGACATCGTCTGGGTTCGCAAAAAAAAGGGAGAATGTAACTAAAAATTAACAGACAGACTAAATCGACGTCCATTTAGGCAACACGGAAAAAAGGTGGTAAGAGAGATAAAGGAAGGAAGGGAGGGTAAAAGAAAGAAACTAAAGAAAAAAAATTTTTTAAATATTACAGACGCTGGACAAATTCAAAAACCTAATTTCCCCAAAACGTTGAAGTATTAGAAAAAGGCCTTTACTTAAAAAGGCATAATTATTAATAAAAGGGAATAAAAAGATATAGGATTTAAAATAAAATTATTTTAAAAAAATTTGGTCATTTGAAATTAGACTAAATAAAGACAACACTAGGTAAAAAAAAAAAAAAAAAAAAATTACAATTATTATATACATACCTATAGAAGTACACACATACATACATACATATATATACACCCACAATTCTACGAATAAGAATACATATATACACAAACACACACATACATTCAATTTATTACACACTTATATACATATATATATATATATAAATATATACACACATATATATTACACACTTATATACATATACATGCGCATACACACACATATATATGTGTGTACACACCTATATACAAAAAATTCATATACACATAATATACATGTGTACACACACATGCACACACACACACACATATATATATATACATATATATATATACACATACATACACATATTCCATATGCACACACACACACATACATATTAATGAATATTATGAAAAGGAGCATTTAAATAGCTAAAAAATTTTTTTTCAAAATTACATATAGCCCACATAAATAAATACATATATACATATACATACATATATAAAAAAGTACATCCACACACAAACATACACATATACATAAAAAAAAAAAAAAAAAATTAAATTTAAAATTAAAATTAAAAATTTTTTTTAAATATTAAAAAAATTATAGAAAAATTTAGAATTAAAAATTAAAATTTGAAATTAGAAGTTAAAATCCGCCCTATGGCGGCACTTTGAAGTATCCTCATCAGGACTTACTTTTGAACTTTAGGAGGGAATTTATTAACAAGTGCCGCCATAGGGCGGATTTTAACTTCTAATTTCAAATTTTAATTTTTAATTCTAAATTTTTCTATAATTTTTTTAATATTTAAAAAAAATTTTTTAATTTTAATTTTAAATTTAATTTTTTTTTTTTTTTTTTTTTTTTTTATGTATATGTGTATGTTTGTGTGTGGATGTACTTTTTTATATATATATGTATGTATATGTATATATGTATTTATGTATGTGGGCTATATGTAATTTTGAAAAAAATTTTTTAGCTATTTAAATGCTCCTTTTCATAATATTCATTAATATGTATGTGTGTGTGTGCATATGGAATATGTGTATGTATGTGTGTATATATATATATATGTATATATATGTGTGTGTGTGTGTGTGCATGTGTGTGTACACATGTATATTATGTGTATATGAATTTTTTGTATATAGGTGTGTACACACATATATATGTGTGTATGCGCATGTATATGTATATAAGTGTGTAATATATATGTGTGTATATATTTATATATATATATATATGTATATAAGTGTGTAATAAATTGAATGTATGTGTGTGTTTGTGTATATATGTATTCTTATTCGTAGAATTGTGGGTGTATATATATGTATGTATGTGTGTACTTCTATAGGTATGTATATAATAATTGTAATTTTTTTTTTTTTTTTTTTTTACCTAGTGTTGTCTTTATTTAGTCTAATTTCAAATGACCAAATTTTTTTAAAATAATTTTATTTTAAATCCTATATCTTTTTATTCCCTTTTATTAATAATTATGCCTTTTTAAGTAAAGGCCTTTTTCTAATACTTCAACGTTTTGGGGAAATTAGGTTTTTGAATTTGTCCAGCGTCTGTAATATTTAAAAAAAATTTTTTTCTTTAGTTTCTTTCTTTTACCCTCCCTTCCTTCCTTTATCTCTCTTACCACCTTTTTTCCGTGTTGCCTAAACGGACGTCGATTTAACGCGTCTGTCTGTTAATTTTTAGTTACATTCTCCCTTTTTTTTGCGAACCCAGACGATGTCAATTTTTTTTCTTTTCTTATTTATTTGATTTTATTCTACCTTTTTCTTTTTCTTTTTCGTTTTCTTTTTCTTTTTCTTTCCCTTTATTTTTATTTTTATTTTATTTTATTTTATTTTATTATTTATTTTTTAATTTCTTTGCAATCTATTTAAAAAGGAAAAGTAGACTAATTTTTCTCCAGTTTCTGAAAGGTTTTTTCTGTTGCTGAGGTGATGTGTCGTCCCCCGTGGGGATCTTCATATCGAAATGGCTATTCAACATCTTTGAATTAATCCTTTTTTAATATATATATATATATATATTTATATATATACTTTATATTTATTATGAATCTACTTTTAAACAAAAATCTTTTCAAATGTTATATTTTAAAAAGATTTTTGTTAATTTGTTATTTTTGTTTTGCATCAATAAAGGTGTGTCGATGAGTGTCCATGCAAATGAAACATCAAATAAAAATTTTATTTGAATAAGTAAAAAACATTTTTTTCAGAATTAGCTTTAGTAAATTATCTTTAAAAAAAAAAAAAAAAAACAATTTTTATTTATTTAAAATGTTTTTAAGTTTATTTATTTTAGTAAATCCGTTAATGAATTTTTATAATTATTAATTAATATAAATTATTAATTTCTTAATGGATTCAGTTAGATGTATCTGACTAAATAATGGGAAGAAGAATCGTTTGAACTTCTCCCTCATTTATAAAATCATCCTGGCTAAGCAAACATAAAAAGGATTTCAAGTGTGGAAGAATAGTAACAGCATAAAGTAGCCTTGTAAGGAAAGCATGAATGAGTTGGAATAGCAATTCACTGGGAATTGTGCAAAGCAAATAGAAGTTAAATACATCTTTCCTTCTCCCAAGAAAAAAAACAAACTTATTTGATTGAAAGTCCAGGAAAGACTAAAGGACAAAGAGGCAAAAAGAAATGCTGATATTGGCAGGGGGTTCCATTTATCACCACTATGACTGCCCCTGCCCAACGCACATACCTTTTCACTTGTCTCTCCACCCCTTCACCACACCCTCTCCACCTCTTCACCACACCCTCTCCACCTCTTCACCACACCCTTTCTATATGCTTTTCCCTCCTCCTACCACCCCCAACCCTTCCATGGCAGGCCTGCCACCAACAAGAGATGACTGGCAAGTTGAATTTCTTATCAGATATAAGCTTACTTGACTGGAGATGTTAAATTACTCAGGCAGGGAGATAGGGGAGAACGTGAAGGGGGTGCTAAGTGTGGGTGTTTCGTGGGGGTGGAGGTTCATGTTGTGGCATGAGTGTTTTCACTCAAGTGGGGTGACTCAGGTCAAAATAGAAAAAAAAAATTTTTAAATCAAAGATGATCATAATTCCAAGGAATGAAGCAAACGGGAGTGACCCCCACTTTTCAAACCCCCCTCCCCCGACCCTAATCTCAAAGACTGGCCTCATCTGAGAAAATATTATTTAAAAACAATTTCTGAACAAAAACTGAACTTCCATTTTGCCCCCCCCCCCCCCAAATTTTTTTTTTTTTTCAAAAATCTATTTTTTTGATTTACTGTTTATTAGCAATTTGTTCTGAAATTAAATGTCTAGGTTCTGTGTTTTTTTTTTTTTCTAGGTTCATTGTCTGTTCTGTCATTGTTTTCAAGCTTTTGGATCTGACTTTTAAGGTGACTACTCTACTAGATGTGTGTATGTGCGTTGTGGTATAGTGGATATCGGCTTGGAACGAGAAACCAGAGAGCCGAGTTCGAATTCCAGTTGAATCCATTGTATTCACTTACGCGTAAATACCCTTGGGAAAGGTATTAATCCGTCTCTTCCTTCCAGTTATGGGTTAAATAACAGGACAGATTGGGTTCTATAGCCTTGGTCGGCAACCAGTCTACCGCAAAAAGCAATGGCAAACTACTGCAGGATAATCTTCTGCCCAGTCAGTCATGTCTCTTTCGAGACATGATCACCCAAGCGTGTATCACGTATGGCACTTAACTGACTGACTCTACTAGATATCATCTAGGATACTTTTGGGCTCAATTCAATATGTATTTTTTAATTATATATAATGAAGCTATGATCCAAGATATCCGTATCATTATATATATATATATATATATATATATATATATATATATAATCTCCATATATATCCAAGTGAATAAGGAACAAAGAAAAAATTTACAAAGTTCAAAACATTAATTTAAAACAGTGTCTGATATACAATATAGAGCTGTGGGTATTATAAATTATAAACAATAATTCATAAAAATTATATATGTGTGTGTGTGTGTGGATTTCTCAGATATATTAATGACTCGTACCTATTAAAGGCTAACACTAGAAGTAACAGATTTTTTTCCATTATTGCCTAGGCAAATTATGGGGGAGTGACATGCTTCTTTTCCAACTTCCAACCTTGTCAAGATCTCTGGTAATAAGATTGCATTTAGGGAGAAGAGGCTTTGTTTTTTTCCAAGGGCATCACACAATGAGATGAGCATCAACAACTTTGGTTAAAGTTAAACATTTGAACTCCATTCACTTCAGTGAATTTTTCTGCAGTGATTCTATTGGGATTAATGATTCGATTGTGTTTTTTATTTGTTTTTCTAGAAAATTCTTGTTGTATTGACTGTGATATTTATCTTTGATTTTTTTTTTTTTTTTTTTCTCCTCCTCCAGATTTCCTACGATTTGACCAAACTGATTCATTTTATGTCACATTCTCCTCATGGTTCTATTGTAATGAATGATTTTCGACACCAACAATTTGTGCTGGTAAAGGGTCAGCTAAAATTGAGTGACATTGATGACATAGGCATTGGTGAACCGCAGTGCAATTCCTTAAATGATTGTGCTGTTCATTCAACCTCAGTTTCACTACAATTTACGGCCAAGTAAGTTTATTTGTTTTCTCCACAAGTGAAGAGATCTTTCTTTCTTTTTTTTTCCACAGATTTAAGAATAACAATGGTTGTCAGTGTCAGGAAAATACATTTGAAGTAAAATCCATTCACACAACTCAAATATAGAAAAAGTAGCTTATTAAACAAAAAATCAACATATATTACATTTGTAAACGAGTTATTACGCGATATAGGTTTCTACGATGTGGTATCATCAGGTGATTTGCAATAACTGATTTTACTGCTTTTAAAAAATGGTAAACGACAAAATCAGTTATTGCAAGTCACCTGAAGACACCACATGGTAGAAACGTAGGTCAGATAATCACTTGTTTATAAATGTAAAATATTCAAAAGCTCTACAATATAATTGTATTGAACACTTTTTAAAATTTTTAATATGTACTGGTCTAATTTTATTATGACCAAAAACTAAGTAATTAAAAAACTCAAAATATATATATATATATATATATATATATTGTGTGTGTGTAGGGTGTAATAGGTAAATTGTATATTTTTTAATCTTGTGCATGTATGTTGTTTTTGATTTTTTTTCAACTGCACACAAAAGTAGGTTCAGTTGGGCACCATCTGTAAGAAAAAGATCACCATGATGCAATTAACACCACCATAAATTTGAAAACAGCATGCTGTACTGTTTGGCATTTGCACCAGAAGCTTCAGTGCAAATATTTCAGACAATTTTTTGTGTCAATCTGAGGACAGTGCAGAGGATTTTGAAAGAGTTGATCAATAAATCCAGCCAACATCATGGTGTTTGGGGTGATCACTAATGATGGTGATGCTATGCCGCCTTTCATCTATCCACAAAGACTCAGACTCAACAATGAGGCTTACATTAAGTGCCCTGGGTCAAGAGTGTGGCCACTGGAAGGCCCAGTGTCTAGCAACAGGACATTTCACTGTGCCACACAAACAGGTAAACAAAGTCATGGCTGTCAGACAAACTTCTGCAACCACATCACCCCCTTCATCTGGCCACCTAACTCCCCAGACTGCAACCCCCTTCATTACTACCTGTGGGGTGCAGTTGAGTGAGGCACCAACAAAATTCTTGGTAACACTAAAGACGAACTGAAGGCAAGGATTAATACTGCACTTAAACAAGGAGACTGTCCAGAAGAGTTACAAGAGATTCTGAAGCCATCTGGAGGCTGTGGTTGAAGCCAATTGCAATTTAATGAATAAATTTACTCTTTAGTATTTCAAAATATTTTTGTGTAGTTTTGGTAAATATATCTGTTAAAATGAGGTGTCAGTGTTATTTTCATTGTTGTGTAATTTAGACGACAATTTATCCATCGCAACATGCAGAGCATTTATAGATATAGACATTGAGGACATAGGAATCAGTACTGCATGGTTCAAGCCAATGGTGATTTTATTGAATAAATTTACTCTTTAGTTTTTTTTCAAGATATTTTTGTATAGTTTTGGTAAATATATCTGTTAAAATAAGATATTAGTGTTATTTTTATTCTTGTGTAATTTGAACGACAATTCATCTGTTGCACCCTGCATATATAAAACCTGACCTGAGTAACCCGAAATACATGAAAATGCTGGAGTGATTTGACCAGCAATGTCGGGTATCCACTAAATACTCATGGATGGTAGATTTTGATAAATTTACTGTTTCTAGCAATTCTTACATTGTTGGTTATTCTCAATGTCTTGACTTGGTCATCATCTTTAGTGTGTGTGGGGGGAGGGGGTCTGCCTGAGCGTTCTTCATCAATCGAGCTGCAATCACCAACTCTAAACTTAGCAAGCCATATGGTTCTATTAGCTAAAGCACCTTCAGCGTACACAGCACGTCATTTTTGTTGCTTGCGAGACATGTCTTCCTTCACAGTAAGGTATCAAGTGTCTAAAATGCACCTTACAATCTTCCATTTTCATAGGGATGCAAAAGTGACCTGAATTAAGTTATTTTAAACTTTCTTTCTCAAGAGATAGTTTGAAGTGTGCCCTAATCAGAAATGTATGCATGATACCTGTTTATAAATTTCAGGTGTTCTAATGTTTTGGAATATGGTTGACTAAAAATTGGCATGAACTTTTCAGACAACCAAATTGATTCTCTGAGAGATAAAAATTTTTTTCTTTTTAATTCTAATTTTTTATCTTGTTTTTCTTTTCCTCCTCTTTCTTCCTCTTCCACTGTACTTTAAAACTTTTCAACTTTTTTCTTCATCTTGAAGGATTCCATGTCAAAATGGTCGCTGTGTTGGCTTAAATGAAAAAAAGAACATTTTTAATGCTGGTCGACATTTCATCATGTTCCGCCTGCCGCACGGTGCACCTGATTTACTCCGTCCGATTCTTACTGACGTTGTCACTGGATTCACCAACCTGACAATGAACTCTGACACTTTGTTAGCAAACATGGAGAAAGCCGTGAATCTATACAAAAGTGGGGCCTATCTCAATCGAACTTCACCTGTGAATACCAGTAAGCACGAAAATAATTCTTCAAGAGAAATCTGCATAAAACATTTCTAAAAAGTATTTCCCTATTTTTAAGTCTATTTTTTTAAAAAAATGATTTTTTTTTCTTTTTAATTTTTTTTTTCTTTTCTTTTTAATTTTTTTTTGACAATCAAGATTCATATAGTAAAAAAGAAATGTTCAGTTGGTGTTAAAATGGCTTCAGAAAAGCCACATTTCTTCTTTTCTAAGGCGTGTTAGTAGGGTGTTGGTAACAAGCAGACAAAAGATACTTATATTTTGAATAGAACACTTTTGTTTAGACAGATTAATAGGAAAATATTGAGGGCTATAAACAAAATGGTAATCATTTTGTATTTCAGTTCTTCATTTTAGGACAAAACCTTTTTGATTGATATTGCATCAGTTTAAAATTCTTTTACCTTCTCAGTCATGAACCTGATTTTCATTTTTACAATTTGTACATTAATCCATATGGGTGTACATTGTGGTGCAGTGGATATATCAGCTTGGAACAAGAAATCAGAGAGCTGAGTTCGAATTCCAGTTGAATTTGTTGCATTCACTTATTCGCAAATACCCTAGAGAAAGGTATTTTTGTTTTTTTTTAATCATCTCACCCCAAGCAAGGCATTCCACTGCCACTATTGTTCATGGGGCTACATAGGGGAAGGTAAAGAGAAGTAGTGGTTAGACATAGGGAATGTCAGGAGGAAGGTGACAGATGAGTAAGGATAGCGAGGATGAGGGTTGGGCAGATGGGAAGAGTGTTTGATAGAATGGGAGCAGGTTAGTGTGTTAGGAGGTGTGTATTGACCTTACATTTAAACTCCTGGAGATTGTAGCCGTCGGGGAAGCAATCGTGTGGAAGAGAATTAACCCACCACTTTCCCTCCAGCTATGGGTTAAATAGCAGGATAGATTCAGTTCTGTAGCCTTGGTTGGCAACCTGTATACCACAAAGTACTGGCAATCTACTGTGGGAAAATCTTCTGCCCAGTCAGTCATGTCTCTCTTTAGAGACATGATCACCCAAGTGTGTATCACGTATGGCACTTTAACTAACTGGCACTAACCCATACCCACTTTATTTCTAGAGATATCTTTTTCTTTGTCTATTCTGATCTTGTTTTCTGTGACTTGATAAAAATCAATAAATAAAATAAAAGCTTTAAAAAAAAATTACTGTTTTTAAATGTTCATCAGTTTGTTCTGAAATAATTTAAAGATAACCGTGTTTTGCTGTTCAGCAATTTTAATTGCCATTCAAAAATATTTATTTGTCAAAATTCTTAATCTTTAGACTATTTCAGATTTAATTATTTAAATAATTTATTTCTCTTTTACTTTTGCAGCTTATAAAGAACTGAAAAGATATGATTTGCCTGGTATTCATGATTACCGGTGCTGGGCATCATTATCTGGGACTGGTTGTGCCTTGTCTGTATTTGACAGAAAGGAGGCTGAAGAAATGTGTGATACGGACCCTGAATGTCGCGGCTTTGTAATGACAAAAGAGACCACGTGGACAGGTATCCCCTCCAACACTTTCTGTTTCATTTGTTCAATTGCCTTTTTTTTCTTTTTTCTTTTTTTTTTTTAAGCATTAGAAAATTCTCATGGAATCACTTCAGGTGTTAATAATGCAAAATTGATTGCTGCTTTTTGCTTTACATTTTGTCGGAGAAAACTTGGACAATATTAACTTAGTCATGATTTCTCAGTTGATTCCAATGGAATCTTCAAGTAGAAGTAGGCATTATCAGTCTATGAAATCTACAAGGGTGGCTATCTAATCCCTGTTGCAGGCACCTTCTCAGTCATTTTTGTGTTACTTTAACAAAGTCATTTAAGCTAAGCAGACCATAGTTTCTGAGGAGACTGTATAATCTACTATAATCAGTGGTTGAACAAGGCCAGTGATGCTCAGTCACAATGACTTGCAACTTCATGCTAGCATAACAATCAAACAGTTTAATTTTCCCAGTTACATGTCAACCAGTGATAAGCATTTCACACATTTCCCAATAGTGCTGCATGCTGGCATCATTTATGCAAGCAAATCACCCCCACCCTCGTAAATTGACCCTGGTGAGATGTAAATTTTGGGGGTTTCATGGTCAAAATGCTACCTTTCTGACTACTCAGCCACATAGCCACTCTACCCTTCAAAAACTTCTTTATCAATTATTCTGCTGACAAACTGAACCAACTCCTAGGCCAGCCAACAAGTCCATTTAATGTATCTCCACAATCATGACTAAAAATTGCTTTTGAGAAATTAGTCCTGGGTTTGATCGTAAACTACATCTGATTGAGAGATTGGAGGTTTTGAAGAGAGTGGAACTATCTATTAATTGCTGTTTCCAGGTCTACCCTCACCTGGGATGGTCGTACCTGTTAGGGTCACAGTTATCAGCAAATAGTGAACTACAAAACAAAACACTATAAAAGCAAAAAAAAAAAGATGACCAAGAATACATATTTATGGTAAAATAACACACAGTACCTATTTATAGTAAACTGACCAACAATACAATTTCCAAGCAAAATGATCAACAATACATTTTATCTGTAGTGGAAGGCATACAATTGTGTTCAAAATATTAACATTTTGGCATTAAATAACCCATAGAGGTGTTGATATGCTACTGAACAAAATCAAGCAAATATTAAGAAATCAGTTTTCATGTACTACTTTACCCAAATTATACATTTCTCTGTGTGATGTTTACTTAATGGTGGTAGTTTGGTTATTTTCCTGTTGTTAGCCGAATGTTCTTAAGATTATGCATTTTTCCTCTCTTTAGATTCATAGCACCATCATCTTCAAATATTTTTCCACTGTTTTTTTCATTTTTCTCAAATATCTTCTCAATGATATCCTTGAAAACAGTTCTTTGTTGTTCTTGCCAATGTTTACAACTAATTTTTTGCCTTTTCTGTGATTCCTGTTCATCTTTTGTCATTTTTTAATGTTGTTTTCAACATCATTCAAACATTCGGAATGATAAGAATCAAGAACACAAAGGTATTTTACAATAGCTTTGTTCTCTTTTGACATTATCGATCTTTCATATGAACTGTGGCAATTTTTATATACTTGAAATTAAAAATTAAATATCAATGATTATACTATTATAGATATTTATTTGCAATATGATGTTGAACCCTTGAGTAGTATAATGTTGAAAGACCAAATATTTTTAATAAATTCAGAATTCTAAAAATATTTATTGTATAAATAAATATTTTCTGAAGATTTACCCACAATAATTGGTTAATAATTTTATTAAGACATTAACTTGCATAATAAAAATCTAATAAAATCTAACAGTTTATTTTGTTAGTATAAATATTTAAATCTAATCTAAACTTATTTATAAATGGAACTTTCTGTGTGTGTGTCTGTTACCTATAGACCCCGAAATGGCTGAACCAATTTTCTTGAAAATTTACACAGTTGTACTATAAGCGTCTGCAAGTGTTCTTAGCTAGGTTTTGTGTCGAGGTACCCCTCGATAAATATCGATAATCGAAAAAATCAGGTTATAGAAGGAGTGGTCTGATTTTAATCAAATTTGATACACTCATAGACAAAGACATAAGAAACGATATTCAGAAGTTTCAAGGTTGCAGTTCTTACAATAGTGCAGAAAACCGATATATATATATATATATATATATATATATATATTATTGAAGGCAAGATGTTTGTGTGTGTGTCTGTTTATCTGCCAGTATGTCTGTATTTTTTCAAACCTTTTATTTTAGTTTTTGCTTCAGGCTTGGCTCTAAGTAGGTATAATTGTAGTTCTCAGTCTCAGCCATGATACCATTTACTCAGAGGACTTATTTAGCCTTCAAAATTCAGTTTACGACGAAAAAAAACTTATTGGATATTGATACCAGGAAATCAAAATTTGACTTACATCCATTCTTTCAGCCTATGGTTTCACTTTCACTGGAAACAACTATTACTTTTTAGTCTTTTGTGCCAACATCCAAAGAGTCTGAGCTCCAGGACCATGGATTAGTTTTAAAGCTTTCATTACACCCGAGCAATGTCGGGCTTTACTGCTGGTCTTCAATATAATCATAATCTTCAGTCTTGCAAATGTTTCAATCATTAAGGGGGGAGGGGGCTAAGGACAGAAGAAAACCCTCCTCCTCTAGTATGATCTGTTGGCAGTGGCTCTCAGGAGTTGTGCTGTTGTCATGTCCGTCCTCAAGTACAATAAAAGGGGTTAAAAAAAGCATTAATAGTTTTTTTTTACAAGACACCTCATTTCATTTTCATGCTAAAAAGTATCAATGCAATTTTACTTTGCCCTACACCCCCACCCCCAATTCAGTTATATGTCATCTCTTGTGTGGTTTGGTTACACTTGGCTAGCTTAGATCTAATATTTACGCTCCCAACCCACAAAAAAAATCAAAGTTTAAATATTCTTGTAACCTTTATTTTCTTTTTAATTTTGTCAATATATATATATATATATATATATATATATAGTTTTATTTGTTTGAACATTGTGTAAATAAATTTGTCGTTTCATACCAATTTCAGTAAAATTTCATAATATTGACTTCCATTACATTTGTTTACATTAGGATACGATCCAGAGGAGAAATGAATATTCTAAAAAGAGGTCAGGAAAATGTGTATTTGTATGGCTTAATTCAAACTTTGTTTATCATAAAATCTTCTGTGGTCGAGTGGTAAGACATATCAGATCTAATGCCAGTATTTCCTCAGTACATGGGAGTTGCAGGTTTGAATCCTGCTGAAAGATATTTTACAAACAAGATTTCTCAAATATTTAGGCTGGTGGGTATTAAAAATGTGCTGTTTAGTTATAGAAGAAACAGGCTATCCACTCAAATACGAGTAACCATTTTGAAAAAAAAAAATGTTCAAACAAATAAATTTAAATATGTTGGTTCATACCAATTTGGTAAGTTTCTGTAAAATTTCATAATATATATATAATAATTTTTTTTTTCCTTCAGGTCGAACAATTGTACATTTCAAGAACAATGTCAGCATCCCGGTGCTGAATCCTGTCACAAATTTATATGTTCGTCCTCCTTGAAGATCTGTCATCATTTGCACCAATCCATTCTTCATTTTCCATAAAAGGACATGTTGTCTGCATCTGATTGCTTTGTCTGTGATTTCATTGGCCCTTTGGTTGCCATGGCAACTGTCAGTCACTGCAGCTGTTTTCCATTCCAACATTCATAACTGAAATGAAAAGAATGAATGAAAGAAGAGATGAATGAAAAAGAAGAAAATCTCTAGAATGTTCTTCAACCATTTTTCTGGTCTCTTTTCTTAAAAAATCTAACTTGAGAGAGAGGAGAAAAGTGTTGCCATTTATCAAAGTCATTCTAAAATTTTCTTTCATCACCCTGTGAAGGTCAGAGATTTGTGGGACTGAAATGTTGTCAACTTTAGGAAGAATCTGTGCAATTATTCTTTCCTGCCCTCCCACCCAACGAACTCTTCCCGACTCCCCCCGACTCTTCCTACAAAGTTCATAACATTTCCACTGCTAAAGTTCCTGTCTCCTCTTAACATATCAGTTGATGTCTACAAAATCAAAAAAAAGAAATTCCATTTTTGCCTCCATCTTACACTTTGTTCTTTTATAAAAAAATGTTTATCATTTTATTTGGCTTGTATGCATCAATCGTGAATGCTAGATTTAACATTTGGCTTGCTAAAAGAGTTTGAAATATAAGGTGAGAATATGTCTGCTTTTTGGTGTTACCCCCACAGAATCTGACAACTGCCCATCCTCAATCTGAAGTATATTAAGGAGGCTGCATGCTTTGTGGCTGAGTTAGTTGAGTATTTCTTATCAAAGCCAGAAGTTGAATGTTTAAGTGCAGGTAAAAAAAAAAAATAAAAGATTTTGGATGCACATTTTCATGGCAGGCCCTTTTCATTTGGAAGATGTGATGCAACACCATTTTCCTCACTCATTTCCTCCCCTTCCATTGCCTTTTGTCCCTCCATTAGAAGCTAAGCATTGTAAATCGGAATATAGTCTGCTGATAATGATTTTCCTCTTAGACATGATCTTCCTTCATTATTAAACAGTAATGGTTGCGATGGGTAAATTTTCATTTTATATTTTTAATTTCATGCATCTGCATTGTTTTGATTTTTTTCAACTGCACAGTATAGTAGGGTCAGTTGGGCACCTTCTGTGAGAAAAAGAGCACAATGATGCAATTCACTCCATCAGAAATTTGAAAATGGCATGCTGTACTGTTTAGCATTCATGCCAGAAACTTCAATATGAACATTTCAGAGGGTGTCAATCTGAGGACAGTGCAGAAGATTTGGAAAGAGTTGGATAAGTGTTATGGAGATTATGAAGGTGTTTGGAGTGATCGCTATTAATGGTGAGGTTATGCCACCATTTGTCTTCCCACAGGGGCTCAGACTCAACACTGAAGCTTACATCTAGTGCCTTGCAAAGGTAGTGCTGCTCTGGGTCAAGAGGGTGGCTGCTGGAAGACCCTATGATTGGCAACAGGACTGTGCCGCATGCCACACAAACAGGCAAACCCAATCATGACCGTCAGACAATTTCTCCGACCACATCACCCCTTACACCTGGCCACCTAACTCCCCAGACTGCAAAACCCTCTTGATTATTATGTGTGCAAAATATTTTTTGGCATTTGCTTAAATCAATCTGATTCACAAAGATACGTCCCTTTTCATTCAGCTCATTTTTTGAACAGCTGAAATCAAACTCTAAGCAAACTGAAATCTTATTTTAACTAATATCTTTACTTTGATTGTTTTGATCCCTCGTCAAATGAACATCTTTGCCTGGCACTGTAAATTTTTGTTGTTTGAATTTTGGATGTGAGGGACATGAAAAGAAATTATGAAAATTTGTGGATATGAAAAACACTTGCAGAAGCACCAGGCAACTAAAATAATAATCATTAAAACAACAAGGATGAGGATATTTGTCTTAATAACAATGATGCTTCTCCTTTAACATTCAGACAATAAAATATACATTGTTTAAATTTATATTTTACATTTTTTCTTAAGTCATTTTATAATTTATTTTCTAATTAAGATACATAATTTACAGGTGTGGCTTTTAAAAGGAATGTTGTGAATAATCTGTCACAATTGATTTCAGTTATATTGAAAAGTCATATAATATATATATATATATATATATATATATATATATATATATATATATATAAGAAAGTGAAAGAACAGATTAAAAACCTACTGTTTGTTGCATTTACTATTATAAAAAGTGATCAATACTGTGTAGAGCTTAATATTGTAATTTATTATTACAATGGTTTATAAAAACATTTTATCACTACACAAAAAATTTAATGTTTCAAAACCTTATTGTTCTCCTTTGAGTGATATTTTAAAACAAATGGTGAAAATTATTTATTTTGGAAAATATAAAACAAACTCATGGCTATTTAAAACATAAAGGAAGGGTGGTTGAGAATGGTAAACAATATGATTATGGGTGTCTGCATTACACAGTCAAAAGTGAGAATTAGGTTAAACTATAAAGTTAAACCTTTAGGTCATATGAAGGTGAGTCGTTGAATTATGTCATGATAAAATGACACTATTTATTTATGTCTGGTGAAAATACATATTAGGAACATTTGGACAACAGGTCAGATTTTAGGTTTTTGGAGAAATTAATTTTTATATTACTGAATTTGTTAAAGAGGCTAAATTATTTAAGTTAAAATTCAAGCTAAGTAACTATAGTATACCAAGGTATATTGGAGTTATGAAAAACAAACAAGTATTGTGTAGGTCATTAAATGTTAATAAAATAATTATGTAATATCAGAATATAAGTTATGAATGAACATTAATTGATTAACTTTTAAAGTGAAATGTTTCGTGTTTACATAATACTGTCAATTCATTTCTATGGTTTAGTAGTACTTTAAATTTAGGAAATTTTATAATATGCAGCTTTTCATTCAGGCATTGATTGATTTACAGATTTGTTTTTTTTTTTCATAATTTACCGGAGGTGGGGGTTGTTTGTTTCTTTAACTGCCAAAAATATGCAGACAGTTTCTGTAGTAATATAATGCTTTTATAAGCCACTGTAATACCAAAATTACTGTGTGTGTGTGTGTGTGTGTGTGTGTGTGTGTGTGTATATAGCCAACTTTCCCTGAAGATCCAATTTGGTGAAACCTTGGTAGGTTCGTTGGCTTTTTAGGTTAGTTATTTACTTAGTTTGGTCTACTTGCGTATTGAGCGCTTTTTGTTTTAGGTTACTCGTCTCAGGTTTTTTTCTTTGGGCTACGTACTTTGATGTTCGGGTGCTTAGCTTGTTCTTTTTTTATTACCATTTTTTTTCCTTCCACGTATGTACTAAGAGGGTTTTTCATAACAAGTATAACAACAAGCTTACATTTTTATTTATATATATAAAATGCTTTTTATGAATAACCTCTCATAATGAAGAAAATGTGTTAAAAATCATGATCAGGCTTGCTTATCAGGAGGGTGGGAGTTTTTGTATCTACAGGTTTCAGTACTTGTTATACAAAAAATAATACCAAAAAAAGATTCCTTACCAAATCCTTGTCCAACAAATATTTAATCACAAATTAGTGACTAAAATATTTTTTTTTTTTTTTTTTCTTCAAAAGCTTCAACAATTTTTCACTTGTATCTTCCATTGTTGTCTTCTTCACTATTTCTTTCTCCTCTAAACATTCAAAACCTATTTTTCTGGCCTTCACTTAAGCCCTTTGACCCTAGAAATACTTTAAAATGCTAACGGCATTAATCCTACGTACCAGCAATCAAATGTTTTTAACTGTTTCTGATTCACATCAGCATTTTGATTATCAATTTATTTTCATTAAACTTGAAATCTTGTAACTTTATAATTGTCTTTCTTTGTCATATCTTGGGTTTAGTATGCCAGTTTGCCAAAATGTCTCTCTGTGCTGCTAGTATTATCTTGTGTGTGTTGCTGTGTGCATACTTGACCCTGGCCCCAACCAAAATGCAATTCTCACCTGTTGCTGGGAAATGAGTCTTGTTAAATATGTTGTCAGTAAGCATCCAGCATTTAAACTCTTAGGCAAGTTCCTCATTAACTCCAGAATCATTTTGAGAAATGAAAACAAAAACCTGAAAGTGGAGATGATGCCCCAAAAATCTGTTCAGTTGGAAATTTTGTTTCTTTCTTTCCTTTTTATTAAGCGTTACTTGAACAAAACTTAGGCTTAGTCTGGCATGAGACCATCAACATTTGAACGCTTTATGAGTATCAAACTAATTATCACTTTTGGATCAGTATGCTAAATGCCGTATAGAAATAGCTGCCAAAAAAATGATCCATAATGTGGATTGAAACCCTGTCTTCAGTATTTTAAATCTAATTCACATTTTTTTTCTTATTTATTTAATTTCATCAAATGTTTGTCAGGTTATTTGCTTTGATTGACTTGAAAAAAAAAAGTACAAAGATTAATTTTTCTCAACCTTTTCTTCTAAATTTATTTTCTTATCATTCATTATCATGACTCCTACTCCTGTTATTATTTAGCAGTATCCAAAAATTAACCTTAACGTGAGCTAGAGATCCTACTACTACTACAGCATTCATTCCATTGTCTGACCTGAACAGAATCCATCCTGCTGTTTGGCATTTATTCTTCAGAATATCCTCAAAGACTGCTGAAAATCTTTGTTGCTGCTTTTTTTATTTATTTTTGCTTCCAGAGAATTTCGCAAGACAGTCACTTGTGTTCTTGGATCCATTCTTATTTTGGCAATCTTATGTCTTCATATTCTGGGAAGAGGATGACATTTGCTTTCTTTGGAATATAGAAATGGACAGTCACAGATTTTTTTTTTTTTTTTTTTTTTTCAAAGAAGTTCTTCTGGATTTTGTTTTTTTTCTCACATTAAATATTATTTTACTTTCTTTTGTGTTTATTGTTTTCTTTTTTAAAACTAATTTTGATGGTGAACTGTGTGTTGAGGCGTAATTTGATCGATTAATCATAGCTTGTTTCAAAAAACATTTCAGAAGGCGCTGAATGATAAAAGCCATTAGAGAAGAGACAAATTCTGCCAATGGAGGCTGCAAAAGAAAGTCTGACAATTATCTTTGATTGTAAAGAAACAATTATTTAAAATGCAGATATTTTAATATATTCCAATAAACTTTATTTAACAGAAAGAAAATTGATTGTAATCCAGTCAAATTATGACCAAATTTAAAGTCATAATGTATGTACCTCTTACCGTGAATTTTTTTTTTTTTTAAGGTTAAATATTGTGAGTGAAATGTGTATGCAGTGAGTGTAGAAAGTGTCTTAAAAAGTGGACTTATCCATGTTCGTCAATGAGATAAGGAGGGTGATTATGTAACTGATCACTTAAGAAACATACTTAAACATTACTGATTCTCCAAAGAATTCGTAATGTGATAGATTTCAACTGGGCGGCTCCACACTAGCCGCTTTCTCACTCTCAACATGTAGCTTCCCTCTGTCTGTTCTATAAATATTTTCATGGTTTCTGCTCCGACGAACTTAAGTCATTGGTACCCCTGCCACATGAGTTTACTCGTGCAACCCATTCACAGATCAACCAAATGCAGATAACAATTCTACTCCATCAGCTTCTTTTCCCACATTTCCCACCTGTGGAACTCCCTCCTATCTTCTTGCTTTCCTAACAGCTACAACCTCCAGGAATTTAAATGCAGTGTCAATACCCATCACTTATTCACTTGACTCCAATTCTTTCTACATCACCTTGTATATCTTTTCTTTTCTCTCTACCTTTGCAACTGTCATCACACCTGTATTCCCATCCTTCTTTTGCTCCTTTCTCTGACACACCCTGTAACTGGTTCGTCTTTCACTTTACTCTCCTTCTATCTAATCTTTTATGTAGCCCCCTGCACATTAGTGGCATTACCACCTTGCATGGGGTGAAACGATTAAAAAAAAAGTGATCAGCTTGTGGATTTGCTGCTAAGTACATTTATTACAAATTTTTAAACAACGAAATAAAAGCTTGTATATCTTTCAAAATCTTAAATACCATGTAAATTATTCAATGTACGCACTTGAAACTTGACAGGAATTTGTTCTGATCAATGTAAGAATTTGAAAGATAGTTTTTTGCTTTGTGGTTTTAAGTTTAAGATAATTTAATATTGTAGTTAAAAACATGAGCCACAAAAAAACTTCTTGTCTGGACTTCATTTTATCCCAGGCGTATAAATTGCATTAGGATCTTGAATAAGTACTGATTTTTCATAAAAATAATCTTTCAGTCAGCATTTGAATTCCAGGTTGAAAAAACATCTTTTGTCATCTTTCCCAATATATTAGGACCTTGAATAAGTTCTTGCTGATTATTCATGAAAAGTAATGTTTTATTTACAAAAATTAGTAAGAAACATGTCACTGAAAGTATTGTCCATCGCTAGCCACTTATTCCCATCTATATGGCAGCATTTGAATTCCAGGTTGAAAAAAGGATGACTTTTGAGGCTAGACACATGTTGACCTATTTTATTTGGCATCTTTATAAGAAGGAAAGTTGCTGCTATCAACCAGAACAAGTGATAATCGAACTGGGCAAATAATATGGAAAGTGGGGTAGGACTTCCTATTGTTTCCAAGAAGGAAGTTATTTTTTTTTTTTCTGAATTCCCGTGATAACGACCAAAAAATAATTTTAAAAAATATAGGATGAATCGAAATTAATAACACAATTGTATTTAAAAATGAAAATACTTCAGTTATGGCTCTGAAATGATGTTAAGACGAGGAAATGCAGTCAGTTGAAATTTGGTTGTGAATTTTGGATAATTTTTTTTTTTTTTTTTAAACCAATGATTTAGTAAGTGCTGCTAAGTAAATAATAAGTACTAGTGAAGGCACTGGTTCTTGTAATCCACTCTCGTCTGTTCATACTCAACTCATCAGACCCACATCTCTGCAATTTAGTCACTTCTTGCAGTGAATTCAGAGCTGAAATTATTAATAAAGTTAAAAGCCAAAGAAGAAAATGAAAATTAAAACGAGGAAAATATTAGTTTTTACTAAGCTTAGCTTCGTCTAACAAAAAATTGTAGATTTGGAGCTTCGATCTACAAGATTTGAAGCTACAAAACTGTCCTTCTCAGGTCGACACTCTTCTCATCATCTATGTCAGGGGTTCCTAATCTTCTGTTCTTCTGTACCCCTTTTTATAAATTCCTGTGTCATCCTAAAAATTGAGGATGAACAAAAAATGAAATTTTGATATTTTATTACGAAGTCTTTTTGAGTAGAATCAATTATTCATAACGTAAGTGAATTAAACCCAGGAAACTTTATGGTCATCAGCAAAAAGTAGAGCCCAAAATGCCAGGGATACTAAAACTAAATAGGTGCAGAAATTTAAATATCTGGGAAGTGTTCTGACAGAGGATAGAAAGTGCGACACTGAGATCCAAAGACGCATTGGCATGACCAAGGATGCATTCCAAGTAGAGTATTGACAGGAAGATTTCATTGAAAACAAAGAAATGAGTGCTGGACTGTTATGGGATATCTGTTCTATATGTCTGCGAATGCTGGACGATCTCCTCAAAAGATGAAGAAGAGACTTGAAGCAAAAGAAATGTGGTTCTACAGAAAGATGCTGAGGATACTATGGAGCTGGCATAGGTGCAACAATAAGGTTTTGAGGATGCAAATGGAAAGGAGACTTATACTTAACATCAGGAAGAGACAGCTGTGGTTTCTGGAACACATAGTGAGGAAGGAGGGCTTGGAGAAACTAACACTCACAGGACATAGATTGAAAGAGAGGCAGGGGAAAGCAACGTGAGACATGGGCTTGAGTAAGTGCCTGGCGGAGCGAGGTTTGGGAGAGATAACAAGGGAAAAAGTGTTAAGAGTGACAAGGGATAGCGGTAAGTGGAAGTCCATTATCGCCTACGTCCTGAAGGGACACGGCACATAAAAAAGGGAAGAATTTAAAATAGTTTGATCCTTCATAAATATTTTTTTCAATGATCATTACTAAATAAAAATACACAAAACTAGATACCCCCACTAAATCGCTGAAAAAAAAAAAGCAGCTAAGTATGAAGAAAAAAGGCCCCAAACTTAATAACGAACTTTTTCTATCAAAATGTTGATAGAAAAATGTTATGAAGAGGAAAGCTCAAGGTATTTTTTAATTATTTAAAAAATATATTTAATCCTAACATGTTCGAAATTTTGGTAAAAGTCTTGTTTTGATTTACATTAGCGGGTAGCCATATCGTTACTAGAGTTTACAATGGAAAATATATTACGTAATTCAGTTTTTCCGGTGAAAAACATTATTTTAGAAATTCTTGCAAAAAATCAAATAACTATCAAATTTTAACAAAACTTTCCGAACTTATTCACGAATGAATGAAATTATTTTTGAAATTATTTTTAAAAATCTTGGTAATTTTTTTTTTTTTCACGTCTGTTATTCCACCTCCAGGTAAATTCATTAAACTTCAAGAAATTAAATTTTGTTGAAAAAATTGGTTTTATTAGTTAAACGCAGGACTCATTGGAGAATGTAAATCATCTATATTTTTTTCCAAACATTTGGACCTTTTTCCGAAAAGCTGCTCCCAATAGAAAAATAAAAAGGCAATAAAACTATAACATTATTTAATTTATAAAGCGTTTTATTGCTTTAATAAATGATATAAATTAAGGGCATTATAGTCTGAAGAAAAAACATTTCGATTAATAATGAAATTTGTAAGAATTGTTTTCATTTTTAATGATAATAATTTCTTAAGTTCCAAAATATTTTTTAAAATACTTCAAAGATTTGTTGGCGTTAGGTTATTAAGTGAAGACTATATTTACTAATCAAAAATTGAAAAGTTTAATACAAATCATCGAACCTTCGTATCTTAAAAATAGTTTTAAAGATTTAAAAAAAAATTGTATGGTAATTTCTGTATGTACATTAAAAAGTCATGTGTGTCACGGTTTCTTCCTCTTAGCGAAAAATAATTTGGACAATTTTATCAATTCTGGTTGCCATACACTTAGTTTATGTTACATCTGTTTGGCTGTCATCACATGTCAAATCAAACGAGAAAAGTCAGAAAGATCAACACTCGGTGATTAAAAATAGTTTTATTCTAAATTTTATGCTATAAATAAGTAATAATTGTGTAAATCAGATTAATTTAATTTTAAATTTGCTAATTTTCCAAAAATAACGTTATTTTTGTGAGATTTTTAAAACTTAGAGTTAAATTTTGTTTACAAATGTGAAAAAATTTGAAAATGTTAGATTTCAATCAATATATCTGTCTGAAATACACCAGTGTATTTTGCTTACTGGAGATAGTAAATTTAATCATTAAGCTTTCAATTAAAACTAAAATAAAAGTTTCAAGAAAACTTTCTTAGTTTTAAAATTTCAATCTAAATGTTAAGTATTGAAACTGAGTGGCGGTATCAACACAAAACTATTCAAAACTATGTACAAATGCTACATTATTAGTGTTTATCTGAAACACAAATAGTAGAATTGTAGAATAGTAGAATAGTAGAATAGTAGAATTGCACACACGCAAAATCAGCTAGAGATCGCTGAAAACAAATTTTGAAGAAAAAGACGAAAGCAAATTTCGCGTACCTGTGTGTAAAAATTTTCTAACCATTGAAAGGGGAGCGATTTACAAAACTGAGAGAAAGTAACAAGCCAGTGTAAAAACGTTCTTTGATATAAAAAGAGAAAGAAAGTTGAATCATACAGAGACGAAGGAGGCAGAGAACGTTCAATCAGCTACGATGTGACAAATGAAATTTCAAACCGATGAACCGAACACATGTCCCGTCGACACATATTCGCACTCTCTCACCTTCTCGTGTGTTGTTTTCCTTTATTTCTTCTTCTTCTTCTTCTTCTTCTTCTTCTTCTTCTTCTTCTTCTTCTTCTTCTTCGCCTACTCGCTGTCAACAAAATAAGAAGAAGACAACGAGGATAACAGTAAGACATGTAGGGAGAGGAAATTAAGAATTAAAATCTCTTCTTCACTTTTACAAATATTCACAACGACGTGTGAAATCCTGGTCTTTCCCAAATAAAAAAAGGATTGACCATATGCTTAAAGAAAAAGTCAAAACCGGATTTCGCAAGAAGATGTTAAGCTGATTTTCTGGCCAATTTAGCGATCCAGTGCGAAAATAAAAGTTACAATAAAAGGCTCCGATCAGTACTAGTCAGTCAGTCAGTCAGTCAGTCAGTCAGATGGGAGCAGCGAGAGACTTAGCTAAAATGTAACGAGAGAAGCTTCAAGCCAACTCGGACTTTCGTCCTTTTTCTCTTTCCTTCTCGTGTGCTGATTCATTCCGCCTCTTCTCCATCCAAAGGCATTCTTATCTAACAAACGCTAATACATACATACGTACGTACATATAATCTCTTTCAAGAAATTACTACTACGAACATTTTCTACAACACTTGATACCTTTAACTCGTTATTTGTTTCTCATTGAACATTAATTTCCACAAATTCTTGTTATTCTTTCCTTTTAATAAATTCTTATTTTAACATGAAAAGTGTATATTTTTTTATTTTTACACCATTCCACACATTCCAACCTTCTGATGCCAACACGATGAAAACCTTCTGATAATTCTGGATAAAACCTGTAAGCTGTAGGGAGTTTGGTTATGTATGACACAAGGCTGAATTAAAGAAACATTAACCATCTCCCTACGGCTTCAGACACTTCAACTGTCTCCTAAAATTAACGTCGATAATTACATTTTTCCTTTATCGCTTTTTCTTTCTTTTCACTTACTCGCCGGGTGTGTGTTGTGGTGCAGTGGATATCGACTCCGAACGAGAGATCAGGGTGCCGAGTTCGAATTCTAGTTGAATTCCTTGTATTCACTTACGCACAAATACTCTTGGGAAAGGTATTAATCCATCTCTTCCTTCCAGTTATGGGTTAAATAATAGAGCAGATTGGGTTCTATAGCCTGAGCTGGCAACCAGTCTACCGCAGAAAGCGATGGCAACCTACTGCGGAATAATCTTCTTCCCAGTCAGTCATTTCTCTTTCGAGACATGATCGCCCAAAGTGTGTATCACGTATAGCACTTAACTGACTAACTCGCTGTCCACAAAAAGAAAAAAAGACCAAAGACTTTACTACTACCCAGTTGATGCACACATCAAACATGGACTTCTCTTTTTCTGCACACATATTTTGCTAAAACGAATAAACTCTTAATGCTTTAAACTCCTTTGTGCTATTTCTCTTAGAACATTTCCCTAGTTAATAATGTCGCTTCTTACAAATTGATGTTATTCTGTTTTATAAATAAATTTCCACATATCTATACAGTTTGTCCTTTTGTTCAACCTTATAATATTTCAAATTTTTTTTTTCTTTTCTTTTTTTTATTTGCAACAAGCTCATTTATTTGAGTGGAAACTTTATTATTAACACAACAAAAATCGTGATCAGGAGTTTTGAGTGCTGATCTGAATTTTGCTTTTATTTCTATTGAACAGGTGAAGAGGCTCATCCCTTGTTCCCTGTTTAGGATGTGGTTTCCGGCTTTCTCTTTTCCAATCTTTTCACTCTTTTATTTTTTAAACTTGACAATATATATATATTAGAAATAAAAACAAATCTGGGCTGAAATTCTAAAAACGTAATTTATGCTCTCAAATGCGATGGCTGCGCAAAAATATACGTGCGCGCAACACAAGCCCTGAATAAAAGAGTAGCTCTGCACAGAAGTAACAATAAACTAACCAAAAACAGGAAATTGTATGTCTCCCAACATTTACATTAATGCAGTGGAAGTAAATCCTATCTACCAAAATGTAGATTATGACACTCATAATGCAGGAAGAAATATTCATAAAAAAAATGCAAGCACTTCTCTCAACAAAACAACATGAAAAACCTAAGACACACATAGATACACGAAATTCAAACGCGATGAACACACACACACACACACACACACTAAATTTAAATAGTATTCCAAAGACAATAAAATGGACTAGATAACTCGTTGAATAGAATTGAATTAAAATCGCTGAAAACAGTTTTGAAATATAAAGACAAAATCAAATTTCGCAAGTCAGTGGAAAAAAATTATAGCCAATGAAGGTGACGGGAGAGATTAAAAAAAAACCTCAAGAGCACACACGCGTATGAAATTTCTGACCTGCTCACCACTTAACTTATCTATTTATACACAATACCTTGGTCATTAGAAAAACAAACAGATCTCGATATGTGAAGTCACAAGTTTATTCTCCTGAAGAAAGTTAACTTTAGACTCGAAACACGTGACACAAATACCATTACGGACACTTAATATATCATAAAGAAGCAAGTAATATTATTAATAACAACAATAAATCTACAGTTTAAACAAAACGTTGACGGCTTCTCGCACTCATTTCATATATATATATATATATATATATGATAGTCATCCGCAGACAAATCTGTTTCGCTGTATTACAGCTCATCAGTACGGTTAGACATCCGATTGCTTTTTACCCAGAACTGAAACCCAACCGAACTGGCGTCAGTCGGTGATTCTACCTCTGAGCTATGGGCGCTCGGTAGAAGGAGACAGACTTTTTAGTGTATGATGTATCATACGTCAGTAGTTAAAGTGCTCTTGTATATATATATATATATATATATATATATATATATATATATATGGGAGGTACCGGAAGGATACGACAGTCATTTACACGTAGTTAAGCTCTTACGAGACATGCTGCTGGGATAACGGTGAGGCTGACGGGACAAGTCACGCGCGCATGCGTGAATGACTCGACTCGTGGTCCAGATTTTATTTCGTAAATATTTACGTTTATTGATTTATAATTTCTTCGAAGTATGAGTCATGTTTGTATTTAGCCATCCTAGCCTAGTGTTGTACAACGTCCCAATTAGGAAAAACCCAGTAAGGATGAGACTCGTGAGCTTGTCAAACTAAAAATTCATTTTCGATAGCTAAGTTTTAAAATGAATTTTTAAAAATGAAAATTTTTTCATCTTAGCTTTAATTGAAAGATAAATGATTAAATTTACTATTTCTAGTAATTAAAATATTTCAAACAGAAATTGATTGAAATTTCAACTTTTGAGCGTTTTCAGTTAAAACATTAAAAACGCCCATTTATTTTTTATTTTTGACAGATTGACATATTTGTAAACTAAATTTAACTCTCCTTTTAGAAAACCTTGTAAAAATAAAAACATACATCTGTGACACGCTATTTAAGAAAAATTAGAAAATTTAAAGTTAAACTAATCTGATTTGTAACAAGTATTACTTCCTTATAGAATGAAATTTCGAATACAAATATTTTTTTAATCACGGAGTTCATATTTTTCTTACGCTTTAAGTGATTGATGACAGCCAGATGTGTTGACAAGCTAGGTATGGTTGGCCTGAATTGACATAATTCAGCAAATTTTTTCCTGTAAGGGAAAGAAACTGTAAGACACGTGACATTTTAATATTACACATAATATACCATACGTAAAAAACAACTTCTCTACACATAAAAAATAAAAAAATATTTTGGGCTGAAGATTTATATTAAGCTTTTCAATTAGTAAATATAGTCTTTACTTACTAACTTAATGAACTAACCGCAACAAGGCTTTGAAGAATTTAAAAAATATTTTTGAAACTTTATAAATTATTAAAATTAAAAAAAAAAGATTAAAACAATTCTTGTAAAAATTCATTATTCATTGCAAAAAAAATTTATTATTCAGACTATAATGTCCTTATATATATTAAAAGCAATTAAAAGCTCATCTAATTAAATAATGACATAGTTTTATTTCATTTTTATTTTATTATTCGGAACAGATTTTCGGGAAAAAATGGCTGTTTGAAAAAATAAATAAATAAAAAAACATGATTTGCATTCCCAAGGACTCCTGCGTTTACCTAATAAAACAAATTTTAATTTCTTGAAATTTCATGAAATTACTAGGAGGTGAGTATGTAGCTTTGGGAGCTGATTAATGTTTCTTTAATTCTGCCTTGCGTCTTACATAACCGAACTCCTTACAGTTTACAGGATTTATGCAGATTTATCATCAGAAGGTTTTCATCAGAAGATTGGTTGTCGGCAGGTTGGAATATGTGTGGAATAGCGGAATAATAAAATATACATTTTGAATATTAAAATAGACATTTCTTAAAAGGAAAGAATAACAAGAATTCGTAGAAAGTTAAGGATATCAAGAGTTCGTACAAAATGTTCGTAGTAGTAATTGTTGAACGAGATAAGGAGAAAGAGAAAGAGGATAATGTCCGAGTCGCTTGAAGTTGAAAGTTACATTTTAGTGTTGTCTTTCTCGCTGCTTCCATCTGACTGACGTGACTGACGTTGATGAAGTCCTTTTATTATAATCTAGATATTTTGCACTTACACGCGAAGTCCTCTTTGGTCTTGCAAGTCGCTCCCAGTCGTCAAAAATCATTTTAACACCTACTTGCGAAATCTGGTTTCGACTTTTTCTTTAAGCAGATGGTCAATCCTTTTTCTATTTGAGAAAAAACAGGATTTCACACATCGTTGTAAATTTTTGTAAAAGTGAAGAAGAGAGTTGATTTTAATTCATTCCTACCCGCTACAGGTATACCAAGATTTCAAAACAATAATTTCAAAAATAATTTCATTCATCTGTGAATAAGTCCTGAAAGTTTCATTAAAATCCAACAATTATTTAATTTTTTTGTAAGAAGTTTTAAATTCATGTCTTTTTTACCGGAAAAAAATAGTTTCGTAATATTATGCTTTAATTAACGTAAACATTTTTTGGCGGAAAAACTTTGTTTTTATTAAGTTTGGGGCCTTTTTTTTCATGCTGTGCAGTTTGTTTGTTTTTTTGTTTTTTTTTGTTTTTGTTTTTTTCAGTGAATCAGTAGAGAGGTACCTACCCTGTGGTATACTTGTACAATATGTGCGTACCTTAAAGAGGATTCTACGTGTGACGTACTGTCATTTATAATATTTCGAATACCGGTCAATAGGTACGAATCCTTCTACTCGGGATTTTGTTAAATTAAACATCAAAATTCGGAGTGTCAGGATTCGATACAATAACGTAAAAATATTGTTGAAGGACTGCTCGTAATTCGGACGTTTGGAATAATCGCACGTCTTTCATGAAAAGAATAAAAATCAATAGGAATAGAGACAACGTAGTATTTATAAATGGTAATTTTTGATTTGTTCCCCGAAGCCCTTTATCCCATCAAATCTTTCCTAAACTTCCTTAATTACGTGCAAATGTAGATGCTGAACTCAAATCGATAACTGTTTATTGACGAAACCTATCTTTTTTTCAATTTACAACCAGAAAAAATCGGACTATATCTCACCCTTACCACCGTTCTCATATCTGATTCACCGCTGAATAACTTAAGGCGTAGGATACTTATTTCGGCCAGTTTACTTACTTTGAGCAAATACTCTGCGATTTGTTTTGTTTCGGAACTCAATTTCCGCGCATGAATAGCAAAAAGGAAGGCAAATTGGTCGAAAAATCGCCAAACTACGCGTGAAGTCATTCTGCAGTGAATAACATGTATTGAATCGTGGTTACGGGGTGAGATAAAAAGCGAAAAGAAGTTTTATATTTTTCTGGTTGTAAACTTGAAAAAAGGTAGGTTTCGTCAATAAACAATTATCGATTTGAGTTCAGCATTTACATGTGCACGGAAATAAGGATGTTTTGGAAAGATTTGAAGGGGTAAAGGCCTTCGAGGAACAAAACAAAAATTTACCTTATAAATAACATAATTTTGTATAACAACAAGTTGGTTGAATTGAATGATTCATGTTATTTATTTATTTATTGGTTGTTAATAAATTTCTTGACTAGATTATAAACTGTATTGCGTACGTATGTGAAAACGGTGAAATGTGATTACATGCATGTTTGTGTGAAAGAGTCAATATGTGTATGCGTGTGTAGTACTAAAGTGGATAAGGAAAAGAAGTAGAATTTAGTTCTTACTGCCGTAGTCCGAGGCGCTTTCTTTGAAGTTTGCACAATACCGTGGAATCGAGCGTTGCTTTTTACGTGTGGACGAGAATGGGGTCTTGAATATGTGTCGATCGCTCAAAATGGCGGCAAATTCAAAGATTGAAAAAAAAATCTCAAACTTTTATATTCCAATCAATATAATTTCTGTTTGAAATAAACCAGAGTATTTTACTTACTGGAAATGGTAAATTTAATCATTTAACTTTCAATTAAACTAAAATAAAAGTTTTAAGAAAACTTTTTTATTTTTTTTAAATTTAAAAGTTAGTCAACGAAAATGAGTGGAGGTATCTAAGCTAGGGTGACGTGAAATTTGATGCCATTTATTAGTCTTTTCGTTGGGGTAGACTTCGAGAATGTTATACCTTGTTTTTAGGAAATCGGTTCCGAATTTGTATTAATTTATTTATTCTTAACTGGACCTAAAAGCTACGTGGAATGTACTTTACGACTACTACGCAGGCGCGATATTTTGGCGGTACTTATCTAAACTCTTCTTCTTCTTCTTCTTCTTCTTCTTCTTCTTCTATGGACCTTGTCCTTTCAGGACGTAGTCGATCATGGATTTCCCTGGTGGCTCTTAGTACTCTTTCTCCAACTACACCACGCAATCCCCGTTCTACCATCTACTTACTCGGGCCTTTCAAATATGTCGTCCGCTGCTTTCTCCTGTCTCTTTTTCCCTCTATCTGGCCTGTTAGTATCAGCTTCTCCAAACCCTTTTCCTCATTGCATGCCCCAGGAACTTTAGCTGTCTCTTCCTGATGCTCAATATTAATTTCCTTTTCGTTTCCATCATTTCCAAAACCTCATCATTGCTCACATGCTCGATCCACGATATCCGCAACATCCTTCTGTAGAACCACATTTCAGTTGCTTCAAGTTTTTCCTTCATCTTTGATGAGATTGTCGAGCATTCACTGCCATATTGAAGAACTGACATCACATAGCAATCTAGTATTCTTTTCTTTGTTTCTAGTGAAAGTTTCCTGTGTCTTAATTCTTTACTCATCTTCTGGAACGATTCTTTTGGCCATGCTAATTTGCCTTCGGATGTCACTTTCCGTTTTCTGTTAGAATATTTCCCAAGTATTTAAATATTTGTACCTGCTTGATGTTAGTATCCCCCACCTGCATTTGGCATTTTGGGCTGCTCTTTTGGCTGATGACCATAGAATGACTAATAAAACAATCTTTCTGATTTGTATTCAATAGTTTTGTATCGTACGGTTTAATTGGTGTTTTTTAAATGTAAGCAATTTATTGCGTGTTATTTATTTATAAATATATTGTTGGCGTGTTTTAATCTTTATGTAGCTATTGTTGGCTGGATATGCTTCTCATGTTTAAAATTAATTAGTTTTTAATTAAGTTTATAATTAAATATTTTTTTAATTAAGTTTATAATTAAATAATTTTTTAATTAAGTTTATAATTAGATTTGTGGTGTGAAATATGTTTCGTATTTTATTAGAGAATTTTTAGCGAAAACGACAAATATAAATGGGCAACCAATCAAAAGGGAACCTTCTGCGCATGTGTAACCAGACTCACTTCTGTTAAGTAACTCGGCTATTAACGAGATACTGTTGAATTATCTTATGTAGCAAATCATGGCATTTTCATTCATTTTTTATTCCCTCTTTTTAACGTTGATAAATTAAGAATGTAAGCGACAGTTTACTTACAACATCACGGCATAGATAATTATGTAAGTACCTGCAGTTTGACTGGGGTAGTTCCATATTTTCAACTATCGCCATTGTAAAAGATAGTTTCTATTTAGAATATTGGCGCAACACAGCCTGTCTTACTTTTACTTGGTCTTGTGCCGGACTCGGTTAAATATGCGCGGGAGGTATTAGGACAGAAGAAACCCAACGTGATGTGAAATGGAGAAAGAGAGTGTAGGGGGGGGGGTAGGAAACTAACCCATAGTTTTTCGTTTGCTCGCATCCACCCGTATTCGATTAATTCCCATCCCAACTACCACCCGTTTAAAGAGTACCTCCTGTGATATGAGATTTGCATTGAATTACTGTTTGACAGTTGACATTTCTGGAGGGCGGGAGGCGCAGCAAAAAAAAAACTAAATAAAAAATAAAAAAGAACATGGGAGAGGCATATAGTTCGGGTGGGCGGATGGATATGTCATACCCCCAACTTTACCAATTATACACCCGTTCAGTATCCGTTGTGCGACCACTCCTTCTCGATTATCTTGAGACCATCACCCATCATGCCCAGGCAAAGAAAGAAAGAAAATGAATATGAATTTTTATGGATAAAAAGTAGAAATAAAAAAGAAAGACATTTAGAACAAAAAAAAAATGAAACTAAAAATGTGAATGAAATTTCCTCAGGAATCGTTCGCATTTGTCAGTCAGTCAGTTAAGTGCCATACGTGAAACACGCTTGGGCGATCATGTCTCGAAAGAGACATGACTGACTGGGCAGAAGATTATCCCGCAGTAGGTTGCCATTGCTTTCTGCGGTAGACTAGTTGCCGACCAAGGCTATAGAACCCAATCTGTCCTGTTATTTAACCCATAACTGGAAGGAATAGACGGATTAATACCTTTCCCAAGGTTATTTGTGCGTAAGTGAATGCAATGAATTCAGCTGGAATTCGAACTCTGCTCCCCGATTTCTCGTTCCGAGCCGATATCCATTGCACCACAACGCACATAAAACGCAAGGAATTACAGGGTCTGGAAGAATTAGAAACAGAAACATTAATAATGAGTAGGAAGAAGAAAGAGTAATCAGGAAGACAGTAGATAGCGATGGACATTGCATTTAAATTTTTGCAGATTAAAGTTGGCTGGAAAGCATGGAGTCGGAAGGGAATTCCATAAGCGAGAAAAGAAACTATTAGCATAGAACTTACGGTTACATTTAGCCAGCTCATGTGTAAATTGATGAGATCTCAATGTCAGTTTAGTAGTGCGCTTAAATTTAAAAAGTCTAGGTAGAATAGAAGAATGTGTGAGAGGAAGGTGGAAAAATTTTAAATAATCATCATAAAATCATTTCTCTTTAGTCTAACCTACTTTAGGCAAAAAATAGAAATTTAATGGCGTCACCCCACACAAGGCAGTGAAGCCACTAAAACACAAAGAGGTACAAAGTGAGGAAGAATTAGAAACAGAAACCTTCATTAATAATGAGCAGGAAAAAGAAAGAGTAATCAGAATGACAGTAGATAGCGATTGGCATTGCATTTAAATTTTTGGCAGATTAAAGTTGGCTGGAAATCATGGAGTCGGACGTGAGTTCCACAAGTGAGATGTGCAACAAAAGAAACTGCTAGCATAGAACTTTCAGTTGCATCTAGCCACCTCATCGATTTACAGATGAGATCTCAATGCCAGTGTAGTAGTGCGCTTAAATTTAAAAAGGTCTAGGTAGCATAGCAAAGTGAGCACCGGAACAATTACCATGAAAGTATTTTATAGAAAAGACACAAGGAGGCAACCTTAATTTTCAAAATGTTAGGCTTTTTAGCTGATGCAACGGCAACAGTAAAATGACAGCCTCTCTCGTTCAATCATTAAGAAAAAAGAAAGAGAAATTTTTTTTTAAAATGTTACAAATGAACGTGAATTACATCAAATAATTAGTTTGATAAGCCGCATAACACTGGGACAAGAAATGCAATTTTCATCATTAGAATTTAATTTTTTTTTTTTTTTAATGATTTCACCCCAAGCAAGGTATTCCACTGCCACTATTGCGCAGGGGGTTACATACGGAAAAGTGATGAGAAAGAGTGGTTAGATATAGGAAATGTCAGAAAGAGAGTGATAGACGGGTAAGGATACCGAGAATAAGGGTTGGGCAGATGGGAAGAGTGTTTGAGAGAATGGATGCGAGTTAGTGTGTTTGGAGGTGTCTATTGACACTACATTTAAACTCCTGGAGATTGTAGCTATCGGGGAAGCAAGTATGTGGAAGAGACTTTCCACGGGCGGGAAGTGCGAGGAAAGAAGCTGTTGTTGAAATTGCGGTTACATTTTATCGGTTTCAATGTAAAAGGGTGGGACGTAGTTGCTAATCTAGTATCTCGTGCAAATTCGTACCTGGGGGAACCAGTGATCTAAGTTCATCGGAGCAGAAGCCGTGAAAGTATTTATAGAAGAGGCACAGGGAAGCCACATCAAGCCGGTGAGAGAGTGACTGCAGCCGGTCTGCCAAGTTGGTATCGATCACATTACAGATTCTCCGTTGTATTTTGTCAAGAACCCCGAGGAGAATAGCAGGGGCACCCGACCAGATGTGGCAGCAATATTCAATAAGAATACAAGTGCAGATAGACCTATATATATATATATATATATATATATATATATATATATATATATATATATATACCCTATGTTTTGTAGATTACACAAAAACATTCGACAAAAAATGCAACACTAACAACAAAAACGGCTAGGAAAACATGATCGCCACAGAGAAGATGCACAAATAATTTTTAACACGTTTGGAAAAGAAAATAGAGAAAGAGTAAAGTGAATAGAGACCCGTTTTTAAATTTGTTGCCTTTCACCAATGTATATATATATATATATATATATATATATATATATATATATATTAATAATAATATAAACAATGTTTACTAATGGAAGTAGATTTCTCAGTTAGATATTTACTTTTAAAAAGTGCTCAATACAAAAGTAGAGCATAGATAGATGATAGTTATTATTATTATTATTATTATAACACACTGCAACTGAATAGCTATAAAGTTTCGGTGTTAAAACACCATCATCAGGTAGCACGCACACAAACTATTTGATCCATAGATGGGATACTGACAGGTACTACCACTCCAGGCCAGAGTGTATCTGGGAGTAATGGCATTTAAGGGGTAACTCCACATTCCCCAAGACTCCAAATAGTAAATTTAGAGTCACACCACCGGTTGTAGCTTATATATCATGCTTTTTGATTCACTCCCAGTTAAGATGGGTTGGCCGGCCACGTTGTTCGAATGGAAAATACTAGAATGCCAAAAATGCTGATGTACAGCCAATTGCTTGATGGGGCTCGAAACATTGGAAGGCCGCTGCATCGTTATAAAAACAAACTGAAGTACAATCTCAGAGCAGCTAACATACCAGTTGACTTCTTCGAATTGTCTTTTTTAGATCTAATGGAGTGGAGGTCAGCTTGTCATAGTAGCGTTGCAAGTTTTGAACAGAATCGCCTTCAACGTCTTGATGCACTCCGTTTAGGAACTAAAACTCAATGTTTCAGGCCAATTTCTCCATTTACAGCGACGTTCAAGCGCCCAATTTGTCGTTTTTTCTGCAAATTCAAGGCTGGTTTGAAGGCTCACACTCGCTATAAACACCAAAACGGACAGATTCAAATGCTCACACTGCAGCCTGTTGTGGAAATCCAAGACAGGCTCTATGTATAAAACTTGATGTTGTATGTACCAAACAAATTTGAACCTCATACGTTGAAAACGACGGGAGAGCCCATCACATATATATATATATATATATATATATATATATGTGTGTGTGTGTGTGTGTGTGTGTGTGTATATATATATATCAGTCTATAGGTATATTTATTCGGAGTCTATAGGTGTATTTATTTATAGTTATATTTATTCGGAGTCTATAGGTATATTTATTCATATATATACTTTTAAGGTGTGGTATATATTATAGGATAAAGTGCTCAATATCAGAGATAGAGCGTATGTAAATATAAAATAGTGAACATTGAAGTCACCACTCAAGGGCGACAATAAATAATCAAGCGACTTCCGCCAAAATAACCGTTAGAAGTATTACCCACAATGCCCAACTGACACGTATATATAAATAGCCGAGGAAAAACTCAACCCATGTGGCCTGATGATTGGGCTTAGCATGAAACAGTCTGTTGCCCTTGTGTGTTGACTTCAATGTTCACTCTTTTATATATATATATATATATATATATATATATATATATATATATATATATATATATACTAGCAGTATAGCCCAGTATTGCTAGGGTGTAATGAAAGCTTTAAAACTAATCCATGGTCCTGGAACTCAGAGTCTTTGGACGTTGGCACAAAAGACTAAAAAGTAATAGTTGTTTCCAGTTAAAGGGAAACCGTAGGCTGAAAGAATGGATGTAAGTCAAATTTTGATTTCCTGGTATCGATAACAAATAAGTTTTTTTTCGTCGTAAATTGAATTTTGAAGGCTAAATAAGTCCTCTGAGTAAATGGTATCATGGCTGAGACTAAGAACTACAATTATACCTACTTAGAGCCAAACCCGAAGCAAAA
The DNA here is from genome assembly GCA_037127315.1 of Ascarosepion bandense. Lineage (NCBI taxonomy): Eukaryota > Metazoa > Mollusca > Cephalopoda > Sepiida > Sepiidae > Ascarosepion > Ascarosepion bandense. The sequence continues at coordinate 724,864 of JBBBDQ010001524.1, forward strand.
ACTAAAATAAAAGGGCTGAAAAAAATACAGACATACAGGTAGATAAACAGATACACACGCAAACATCTTGCCATATATATATATATATATATATATATATATATATATATAGATAGATAGATAGATAGATAGATAGATAGATTATCGATTTTCTGCACTATTGTAAGAACTGCAACATTGAAACTTCTGAATATCGTTTCTTATGTCTTTGTCTATGAGTGTGCTCAATATCAGAGATAGAGCGTATGTAAATATAAAATAGTGAACATTGAAGTCACCACTCAAGGGCGACAATAAATAATCAAGCGACTTCCGCCAAAATAACCGTTAGAAGTATTACCCACAATGCCCAACTGACACGTATATATAAATAGCCGAGGAAAAACTCAACCCATGTGGCCTGATGATTGGGCTTAGCATGAAACAGTCTGTTGCCCTTGTGTGTTGACTTCAATGTTCACTCTTTTATATATATATATATATATATATATATATATATATATATATATATATATATATACTAGCAGTATAGCCCAGTATTGCTAGGGTGTAATGAAAGCTTTAAAACTAATCCATGGTCCTGGAACTCAGAGTCTTTGGACGTTGGCACAAAAGACTAAAAAGTAATAGTTGTTTCCAGTTAAAGGGAAACCGTAGGCTGAAAGAATGGATGTAAGTCAAATTTTGATTTCCTGGTATCGATAACAAATAAGTTTTTTTTCGTCGTAAACTGAATTTTGAAGGCTAAATAAGTCCTCTGAGTAAATGGTATCATGGCTGAGACTAAGAACTACAATTATCCCTACTTAGAGCCAAACCCGAAGCAAAAACTAAAATAAAAGGGCTGAAAAAAATACAGACATACAGGTAGATAAACAGATACACACGCAAACATCTTGCCATATATATATATATATATATATATATAGATAGATAGATAGATAGATAGATTATCGATTTTCTGCACTATTGTAAGAACTGCAACATTGAAACTTCTGAATATCGTTTCTTATGTCTTTGTCTATGAGTGTATCAAATTTGATTAAAATCGGACCACTCCTTCTATAACCCGATTTTTTCGATTATCGATTTTCGATATTTATCGGGGGTACCTCGACACAAAACCTAGCTAAGAACACTTAGACGCTTATAGTACAACTGTGTCAATTTTCAAGAAAATCGGTTCAGCCGTTTCGGAGTCTATAGGTAACGGACACACAGACACACACACACACACACAGACAAAGTTCCATTTATAAATAAGTTTATATATATATATATATATATATATATATATATATATATATATATATATACAACGGTCTATTATAACGGAGAGGATGAAAATCTTTTCATGAAAAATAGATATTTTGTAGCGCAGAATATGGAGGAAGTTTCGTCTCATTTCTTGAATTTATTGACAAAAAAGATTAGCTATGTTGAAATTTAAAATAATCAGAAAAGTAAGATTAATCAAACAAAGAAGAAAGCAATGACGACGAATGGCTACAGAAATGACCAACCGCTACCCTATCTTTTTCTTCAGTACAGAAGGAAGCAAGTCTGCTCCTTCACCGCAACCCCCGTCTGGGACCTCCAACTTTGGGAGAAGTGAGGCCAACAACCCCGAGAGAAATTATTACTTCCTAAAAAAACGAGCTGAGGACTTCAACTCCAATCTAAGACTGCTAACAAGATAACCAGAAGCTTTTCACATATGCTATGTCCGCAGACGCACATTGTCTGCAACTAATTCTTTTTTCGGTATTCATATTTTTTTTTATTTGTATTTTCAATATATTTACAAAGTACAGGTTCTACTGACCAGTTAATCTGAGCATACAAAGAATTTGCAGTTAACTTCCATTAACTTAGGATTATATCTTGGCGCAATAACGTGGTTCTAATCGCCACAGCTATTAACTCACGCGCAACCTTAGAAGCGACAACAGATCAGTGTTTCTTGTGAGCTCGTCACCAACTCGTTCTTTCAGAATGGAAGACGCATGGTCATCCAAAACAGGAATTGTTTTAACTTCTATAAACACAAAACAGAGGCAGAAACTGTCAAATGCATGTGTGCGTTTCCATTTGTCACGTCTTTATTTCATATGTCTTCCTACAAGTGAATAAAACAAGTAAAACAACTAACAACATTATTTCAGTGTAGCAGACATTAGACAGAACCTGGGACGAGCACAACTGTTTGCGACTTGCCTTGTCCCCGCCAAAAAAGAGCCCGTATTTGCTTAGCATGTAAAGCTACTGCAGTTAAAATGAAGGAGAAAGAAAAAGCAATTACCGCTCTGCCGTAATTCGTCCTCGACCAGATAACGTAAAAGAATAAGGGGGACTTGCATTGCATTTTTATACAATAAAGATGCAAAGCATTATGGGATCGCATGAAGACACAAAGGATTATGGGTAAGATAAAAGCAACTAATTTTCCCCAGTGCGGGTTGCTTGGAGCAAGGTTTACAGTTGGCGGCTGAAACGTCTGTTAGTGTGATTTTGAGACAGAACTCAAGAAGGAACGACTCTGGGTTGGAATACCGGCTGGGAGAGCCACTCGCTGGTTGCTGTTTTCACTTTATTTTGCCACATCCAGCCAAATGTTAATTTCTGGCCTCTACACCCTTAGCCATTACTCAGTTGGCCTTTTCTGTTTACAATGGACACAGGAGCCTTTAAAGTAACTTTAATTATTTTTTAAAAAATTTTAATCCCTTCTAACATTTTTTGAAATTTTGTCAGAAAGTTTTGTTTTGATTTGAGTTAGCGGCTAAAGAAACGTTACGACTATTTTACACTGAAAACGCAATGATTGCATCACACACTTTTTTTCGGTGACAAACACATTAATTTGGAAATTCTCGCAAAAATCAAATAATTGTCGGATTTTAATGAAACTATCAGTTATCATTCACAAATGAAGGAAATTATTTTTAAAACTATTATTATTTAAAAATCTTGATAAAAATGTGAACAATGGACGCAGGAGCCATGATTTTTTAGTAATAAAAAAACATTTTCTCTTTCAAAATCTCTCACAGTAAAGTAGCTTCTATGGACATTACTTTTATAGATATTTTAATAAAATTACACTCTGTGTTATCGTTATTTTATTATCAATACCTTTATGTTTGAAGACGTTACTATCATTTCTCTTTCTCTCCCCCTCTCCCTCTCTCTACGTAGTGTAATTGTTAGCAACCTTGGCTCACTGAAACCTATTAGTGAGTTCGATCTTCACTGTATACCCCCAAAAAAACTTAAAAAATAAACTCTCTCTCTTTCTCTTTCTCTCTCTCTCTCTCTCTCACACACACACACACACACACACACATACGCACACACACGCAACAAGCACATTCTTATGGCTAGTTTCAATGACATTTTATTTCCTTTCAATTGTCAGTCAGTCAGTTAAGTGCCATACGTGAAACACGCTTGGGCGATCATGTCTCGAAAGAGACATGACTGACTGGGCAGAAGATTATCCCGCAGTCGGTTGCCATTGCTTTTTGCGGTAGACTGGTTGCCAACCAAGGCTATAGAACCCAATCTGTCCTGTTATTTAACCCATAACTGGAAGGAATAGACGGATTAACACCTTTCCCAAGGGTGTTTGGGCACAAGTGAATGCAATGAATTCGGCTGGAATTCGAACTCGGCTTCCCGATTTCTCATTCCGAGCCGATATCCACTGCACAAAACGCACATCCTTCAATTGTATACATCAAAATTACTTTTGTTAATAACATGCACATAATCGCCGTTTGTTTTAAATTCATTGTTTTGTGGTTCTTATTTTTACCTAGATTCACATGAGTCCGCCAATATTTTTTACAGGACAAATGTTCCAGGAGCACTGAGTATTTACTCTAAAACGTCAACACACTCTAAAACAATGATGAATCTCACTACAAAGTTATGACTTATTTTTCTCTCTACAACTTACAAGTTTTATACAGAATTATCATCAGAAGGTTTTCATCAGAAGGTTTTCATCAGAAGGTTATCGGCAGGTTGGAATGTGTGGAATAGTGTAAGAATAAAATATACATTTTTCATCTTAAAATAGAAATTTATTAAAAGGAAATGAATAACACAAGTTGTAGAAGTTAATGTGCAATTAGAAACATTATTAAAAAGTTAAGGGTAGAGTTCGTATTCAATGATAAAGTTATGGGAATCAAAATTTTTAGAAAATGTTCGTAGTAGTAATGTAGGTATTAAAATGTCCGCTGAAATTTAGAGTTCATGGTCATGTAGTAGTGGAATGTAAAGTCTTTGTATCTTCCTCTTTTTAGTAGGTCGCGATTGGTTGAGAGAAAGAGAAGGCAAAACAAATAAAGAAGTTGTGCTTAACACGTTCATTTTGTCGTTGTGTTGTTTTCTTTAGCGGTGTGGTGTGAAAATAAAGAAAAGAACGTTGGAAGAAAAAAGACGAATGAAAATATGACGTACTCTGCGTCCGGGTCGGCTTCTTGAATTTTCTCACATCTAGGCATGAAAATACGTCATATATGAATTTGCTGTTTTTAATCCAATCAGGATTCAGAATTTGTTTTTCGCACTGACTTGTGAATTTTTCTTAGTTGGGTTTTTCCAAAATGCTTTTAGTTTACATTCTTATCCCTAAACATCTACTAGTATCTTATTAACTCTCTCAAAAGCGCTAATCCACATCTTACGCTCATTCCCATCGCCAGTCATTTTGACGATAAACAGGTTAAAAGATTGTCTTTAAGAGACTGAAGCTGAAGCGCTTTCACTATACTCCATCTAATAATAATAGTATCCTAAAAAGGAAGCGTAAAATATTCAATTAGGAATGACTGCTTGTCATTCCATTTTGAGATATATTGAATCTGTGGAGAAGGGACATGTTGCGATCAGAACGCGTCTCGATAGCGACAGAAAATGAGCTCAATTATCGCTAACAACTCTACGGCATGCTGACCCATTCCTACGACGTGAATGCCTAAAACGAAGAGCATGTATATCGTTGTAGATCCATGGTTGACAAAATGATCGTTTAACCCATAGTTAGTAAGGTTGACTTTCTGAATGCAATCTGCTGCCTAACATAAACATTGTATTTATAAAATACAAATATATATATATATATATATATATATATATATATATATATATATATATATATATTATAATAATAAAATTGACTCTGTACGTATTCAAATCTTAAAATGTTACACAAGTAATTTTTAAGAACCACGAATAACCGGCAGAATCTAATTCCGTTATCGCCCTCGGCTATAAAGCTTTGGATAACGAGGGAAAAAAAAAGAAAACTGCGGAGCACCGATAATGCATACAGCACTTCACAGCAAAGAAAAAAAAACCCTCAAACGGAACAAACCACAAAGCAAGAAAAGTGCTCACGAGCCGTTGTGCGAAACCGCGGTAGGTCTTGGCGATCTTGCGATTTTCTCGTGTATATATATATATATATATATAATCTTAAGTTGTAGAGAGTTCGATCATATTTGGCACAAAGCCAATTTAATAAATATGCAGGAGCTCAATACTTCAGAACTGTTGTTAAAACTTCAAACAAAAATGGCTTTAAATTTTGTTTGAAGCTTTTCATTATATATAAAATGAAAAGCTTCAAACAAAATTTAAAGCCATTTTTGTTTGAAGTTTTAACAACAGTTCTGAAGTATATTCAGTTCTCCTGCATATTTATTAAATTGGCTTTGTGCCAAATATGATCGAACTCTCTACAACTTAAGATTATCAGATGGTCAAAGATTGGAAGAATAAAAGTATTTCATTTGTATGTTAAACTAGAATTTTATTAACAGAACAGAATAACATCAATTTGTAGGAAGTGAAATTATTGTTTAAATGTTCAAAGAGAAAATGTAGTTAAGTGAATCCCGAATTCTACTTGTAGGTAGCGAATATGTGTCTGCAAGGATGAACAGGGTATTAATAAAGTCTGTGTTCTTTTCTTTCTTTTTATGGCTGGTAAGAAAGTGAAAAGTAAGGTCAAACAATAAAGGATATTTGTTCTTATCGACGTTAACTATTAGGAGTCAGTTGAAGTGTCTTATTGTTGTTGTTGTCTTCTTTTTGTTGGCGGTGAAAATGGTGAGGACGCAAAAAAGATAATGGAAAATAGCACAGCAGAAGAATGAGAAGGAATGTATGTCGTCGAGGCATGACTGGTTCAACGAATTGACATTTCTTTTGTCACATCTTATCGGTGTCTCATCTCAATATTCATTGCATAAATTCTTCAGATACAAATGTGCCACATACGCTAAACGGGGAATGGGGTAAAGTTTGGTCATCTCTTGTCTTAATCTAATTCTAGCTATTCTCTTTCGATGACCCATTCATACTGATAATATTTTTTTTTAAATGTAAGGTCAATAGACACCTCCTAACACACTAACCTGCTCCCATTCTATCAAACACTCTTCCCATCTGCCCAACCCTCATCCTCGCTATCCTTACTCATCTGTCACCTTCCTCCTGACATTCCCTATGTCTAACCACTCCTTCTCTTTACCTTCCACTATGTAGCCCCATGCGCAATAGTGGCAGTGGAATGCCTTGCTTAGGGTGAGATGATTAAAAAAAAAAAATTTCATCCACCATAACGCATGCATACATGATTATCACACTGCAATCACAAAAAAAAAAAAACACTTGCATCAAAAATTTATGAAACTGATCAGTCTCTGATTTTGATAAGATTTGATCTTCAGCACTTGTCTCTCTGTGTTTCCATTTAGCTTTTAAAGGACACATACAGAGTTTTGTAGACGACAAAAATCAGAGCAGACAAATCACACTGTTCTGTTAGTATTGACGTTAGTATTAATCCCTTGATTTTGTTTTGAAATTAACCTCTCATGAGAGTGGAAAAAAGAGTAAAATAGATTAGAACTCCACTACTATAAATGAAAAGTTATTCTGTTTAATTTAGTGAAGTAATATACCTATACCTAAACTCATTCCTAAGTTGTGTATACGATGGGGGGGGGGGAGTATGAAAATGAACGCGTTGCTTGAGTTTGCCCCCACTCTTCCTCAGAAAAATCTCGGCTCCTAAGTACCACCCCCCACTTTCAGAGTTCCACAATCACCACTGACAACAACCACTCCAGGTCAGCACCCCTCATACGCACCAGGCGCGAAACACTCACCCACCTTTTGCCGAATTCCAATGAAGAGAGTCGCACCCTTTCGGCTCTGATCTACACTTTAATCTGGTGCTTAAAGCAAGTGATTAGTTGGGAAGAGGAGCACTTTTCACCTCCTTGAAACTCCTTGTCGTGTCGTCCACACCACAGTGAAAGAAGATGCCTTCCTTTGTGGTTACTTGTTGTCCGTCCGGTATTGTGATGCTAGGGTCGGTGTTGTGACGCTGTCGGTCAGACGCGCTGCGCAACTCCTCTTGCTGCAGTTCAGCGGCCATGTTCGTTGCCTCGGAAGACATTCTCTAACCTAGCACTAACTTCCAGAGCTTGGTCCTTCCTGATAAGCGAAAAGTCCTGTCTATCTCGGTTGAGTAGTCGACTAAAATCATCTACAAACAACCTGATGAAGTGTCCCTACCACTTGTTCCCCACCACAGCTCCCGTCAGTTCCCTCTGAATGTTTAGTAACAGTGATCTTCCTCGTGCCCTGGTACTCGGTCCGAAGAATCAGGTTCTTGGTGATGAGATCACTGTTTACTATCAGCACGTCGCACATGAACGCTCCAACACCCCGGATGATCTGCTGAGGCATAAACCCCAGAGAAGTCAAGGCTTTGAAAATGTCCTCTTTGTTGGAGCGGCATATCTTCTTCGAGTACTTGTTCATTACAAGGCGCTTGCTTGTGATTGCTGGATCCTTGAGGAGTCGGCTAATCCGGGCTGTTGACTTCCTTGGTAGGCCGGTCGTCCGGGATTCTGGGTCTTTAGTGGGGTTGCTGATCGGGGTTTCTGGGGGACTGCTGGCTGGATTCCTGGATCCTTATCCGTGTGATCCTTCGTCTTCTCTCTTCCATCCATTATGGGGTCCTGCAAGTTCTCGAAAGTCCTGTGTTGGGGGTCTTCTCTTGTTAAATGTAGAACAGATACTAACACTTTGATCTAAGCTGGTGCGTGATCTCGCTCCCATCTGACTGATTCAACTTTCTTTCTCTGTTTTTTCACACCCGCTTATTAACTTCTCTCAGTTTTGTAAATCGCTCCCTTTCATTGGTTAGAAAATTAATTCGCAACGGATCGCGAAATTTGGCTTTGCCTTTTTCCTTCAGTACGGCGTCAATCCTTTTTCCTATTGGTCAAAATTAAATTTCGCACTGAATTGCGAAATTTGTAAACGTGAAGAGAAGAGTTACTTTTAATTCGTATTCACCACAGTTCTTGCAAAAAAAGATTTAAAACCATTTAATGTCACTTCTACTTGCCCAGACTTTGTAAATGATGAATGGAAAAAAATTCAACGAACGATTTTGAAAAAAAATGTGTTTCTTTCTTAATGTAAACAACTTGGCATAAATCTTTGGAACTAATATATGGTATCCCTGTGGGCAAAATACAATTAATTCAGGTTACGACCCAACCTTCCCTCTATCCATTTTTCTCCGTCGTCGTTCCCAAAAGCCCCTAGCTAATTCTTTTTACGGGACCCGCGTGTATTGCGAAGAACATTGAGCCTGCAAGCAAAATATATTAGCGGCTTGTGATTCAAGTTATCAGAGCGAAGAGGAATTTCAGGTCGTCAGCCAAGAAAGTTTTGATGTGCCAAGATTTAATGAATTTCTAAAGCTTTGGAGACCAAGAAAGAAAAACGTTCAGAATGTGAAGTTGAAAAAGTCACAACAGAAACAGAGTTTTCTATTTTGTAACGATTCAGGTAGGGAAATCAAACCAACATTCATTTTTAGAAAGTTTATTGCGAAGATAACCTTTGACACTATTTTCAGCTTTTTAGATAAAGCAGCCAGCAGCAAATCCGTATCAATTCAATATACCGGCAAAAAATGTTTTAACTCCTGAGAAATAATAGTCTCATTATTTCAATATATTTTTATAATAAAATTATCTGCAAAATATTTCCATTGCACATACATATAACTAGCAGTATAGCCCGGCGTTGCTCGGGTGTAATGAAAGCTTTAAAACTAATCCATGGTCCTGGAGCTCAAACCCAGCCTAAAGAATATTTGTGTGAAGTTTGGTGAGAATCGGATAAAAATTGTGGATTTGTATAAAAAACAAACAGACAGATAAACACACACACACACAAACATCTAGCCTTTTATACATATATATTATCGATTTTCTGCACTATTGTAAGAACTGCAACCTTGAAACTTCTGAATATCGTTTCTTATGTCTTTCACTATGAGTGTATCAAATTTGATTAAAATCCGACCACTCCTTCTATAACCCGATTTTTCGATTATCGATTTTCGATATTTATCGGGGGTACCTCGACACAAAACCTAGCTAAGAAAACTCGCAGACGCTTATGGCACAACTGTGTAAATTTTAAAGAAAATCGGTTTAGCCGTTTCGGAGTCTATAGGTAACGCACACACACACACACACACACACACACACACACACACACACACAGAGACAAAGTTCCATTTATAAATAAGTTTAGATAATAAAATTATCTGCAAAATATTTCCATTGCACATACATATAGTAACCGTAATGTTATAAAACGTGGATTCTGCCATTGACTCAGATGTCAAAGGTTAAGAAATGCGTCAAGTCTGGCTAGAGGCGAGAAAATTATGTCGCCTTGCCAGTTTGATCCAACTTCAATGATGTAAAGCACGAACAAGTTAGCTGTCAAGTGTAATGTGTGTATCTGTTTCGCTGCCTTCATGTTCGGTAAATATGTAAATATAATATAAATATATCTCTCTAACAATTATGTATGTCCTTTTGTTTAACCATATTACGAGCCTGTTAATATTTACATTGACATCGTTGTGTAAATTTCTCTCCTATAGTAATTCCTATAAAATAAATCTATTTTATTGGGCAGAAAAGATGGTCTGAATTCCTGACTACTGTTATACTAAGCGTATTAAGCGTTGTGGTGGCAGAACGAAGTAAAAACGACGTAAAAATACAACAAATGGTAAATTGGTGTAAATGTATCACGTTGAAAGAAAGAGATAAGTAGAATCGTAAAAGTCATCCACAGAGGCGTACAGTAGGAGAGGGAGGGTGAGTTGATAGCTTTTGGTGACTTGTCTTTTGAAGATGGGAGATCGCGTTTCGACGATCGTGGTGAATCTTGTCTCTTGTGTCGTCTCACCGCCGAAAATGTCCCTTTGATGGGCTTTCATGTCCTTTTCTTAATCTCAGATCAGCTTCAATTTTTATTTTGTTTCTTTAGGCGGAAATGGGTGCTATGTATGAAAATTCTGGATTGTATTTTTTCTTTGAGGGTGTAAATAAAACGGAAGCTATGTGCGGAGCCGATGCGCAGTTGACGGAATTTTTACTTCAGGCTTCGGTTTCAGGTTGTTCACATCCGGCCAGGGATGGAAATTTGTGTAACATAAACCAGAAGAATAACTGGTTTTAGGAAGATTATAACCCCATCAACAACCATTTTACATACACACAATGTGTCAAAACAAATTTCAAGTAAAAGACTGCAAAATTCTATGTTTATTCGTTAGTTTTCTCTACAATTAAAAAATATTTATGACTTTATTGCAGAAAACGACAAAAAATGATTAAGTGATCGTAAAAGTCACCCGCAGTAAGCAGTGATAAGAAAAGGTGAAATTCTATGATGTCAGCACAAAATACAATCATCAAATATCAATATGATGTTTCTATATATTTGTAATTGTAGCTGTGATTGAATATTCAATAGTCCAAAGTTTCGATAAGAAAAGAGAAAAATATTTTCAGGAAAATAAATAATATCATTTTAATCAAAAAACTGAATCATAGAGGCCCCATGCCTTAAGCGGATATTGGGCTTTAAACTCAGCCTAGACATCAAGTGTGACTCGTACATACAATCCATTGCTAAAGAGGCCTGGAAAAAATGGGCGGTTCACTGTACTGTAAGGGCCTGACTCATCGTGCTAGCCTCTACATTTACAAAAGCCAGATCAGGCCTAAAATGGAGTCGTGCTACTTTATTTGGACACGAGCTGCCTCTCAGTGCTCTATCGCTATTTCCATGAGAAAGAACTACATTATTTTTGTTCCGCCTATTCTGACCTACACGGTTAGGACCCTCCATGCTACGCACATTGTAGCAAACCACGCCCATTTCCTTGGTATTCAATTGGTCATAAGTTACAATCAAGCAGCCTCTTCCAACGAACCACTGCTCTGTGGAACCGACTACCAGTCACTACAATCTAAACTTTTTCAAGTCTAGAGTTAACCGTTATCTTCCACACACACCCGCCAAAAACTGTGCCTTTTACTCTGTAACCCTGTACTTCGTGTGGCTCTCAGGCATTGTACAATGTGAACCTCTCTCTCTAAAAAAAAAAAATTTAAAAGATATTACTGGATTGCTATCTGATGTCAGTTCTTCAATATGGCAGTGAATGCTGGACAATATCATCAAAGATGAAGGAAAAACTTGAAGCAACCGAAATGTAGTTCTACAGAAGGATGCTGCGAATATCATGGACCGAGCATGTGAGCAATGATGAGCTTTTGGAAAGGATGGAAACGAAAAGGAAATTAATACTGAGCATCAGGAAGAGACAGCTAAAGTTCCTGGGACATGCAATGAGGAAGGAGGGCTTGGAGAACCTGATACTAACAGGCCAGATAGAAGGAAAAAGAGACAGAGGAAAGCAGCGGATAACATATTTGAAGGACCTGAGCAGGGGGATGACAGAACAGAGGTTGCGTGGTGTTACAAGATAAAGTGTCGTAAGAGTCACCAGGGATAGAGAGACGTGGAAGGCCATGATCGCCTACGTCCTGAAAGGACAAGACACATAGAAGAAGAAGAAGAAGAAGAAGAAGAAGAAGAAGAAGAAGAAGAAGAAAAAGAAACCAAGCATTTGACAAAAAAACAAACAAACAAACAAACAAACAAACAAACAAACAAAACAAAAAAAAAAATACAAAATGAAGCAATTCAAAAATATGAGTACAAATAGACAATGACAATTGTATGATCTTGTGGGTGGTGTATATGATGTCAGACTCTACCGGGAGTAAAAGACGTGCTTAGTCGAGACCATCGTTGGTCTAGGCTTAGTTACCGCTATTCATGTTTAGACTGAGTGCGTATCTTTGCTGTTTAGAGTTTCTAGAGGCATCGAATACCAAGATTGCTGGAAAAAAAGGCAGTGTCTGTTATTTTCCGAAGTTGTGACACTAGGGGTCAAAAGTTGCGACATTAGAAGTCAAGTGACCCCAAGTTTTCCCGCTTTTATTTAATTTATTTATTGTCTGTATGACAAGAAAAATATATTCTTTTTATTAATGACAACCACCACGCAACCGTTAAAAGGATGAAACTAACCATAACATATTTGTTTTAGAAATCGAATCGGTGTTTGCATAAACAACTAACAATTTTAAAAATCTTAATAACTGCTACGATAAGAATGTAGCTAAAAAGAATAATTGTCGTTGTGTGGTAATGAATTTCGATCGCCATTTATTCTTCTCTATTGTTTTACCCATAATTCCTTGTCTCAAGCTGAATCTCTCCATCTTAATTTGTTCGTAACACCATGTATCTCTGGAAATGTACGTAACTCCAAAAAAATGAACACGAGAAAAACGTGAAGCTTTGAAAATTAATGAACAGCGTTTATTACATAATGGTTGCTTGAGCGTGTCGTGAGCAGGGAATAATAAGAACTTTCCTTTCACACACTCTTCAAATTTGAATTACTGAGAGAAAAAAAGGAATGGAATTTGTGAGCCTATGTGAAATTTTCTTTGGATAAATGAAAACCTTGCCTTCAAAGAAAATAATCAGTTAACCGAGAAGAAAAGAGAAAAGAAATAGCGAGCTTACGCGAAATTATTTTCATAATAAAATTATTATAAAATGAGGAGAAAAATTAAATCAATAATAGAAATTGTCTGAAGGCACGTGAAAAGTTTCGTTTCACTTCCTCATGAACTGCTTTAGAGTTTTTTCTTGTGTTACATGTTAAGTATAACAAAAGAAAAAAATGATTGACCAAAACTCAGACAAAAAAGCAGCGACAACACAATTTTGCACATGTCAATGACGAGTGTAAGGAATTTGAAGATAATTTCAACAAGCGATATTTTTGTGTTATTTTATATACAACCGAGTGAAAAGAGAGAGAAAATACACTGGTAGGTACCTCTGTAGCGGATACCGGGGTACCCGCTAACCATATTACTATTACGATTCGATCGGCAGAGAAAATAAGACAACGACACCGGAGTAAATAACAATTAAAACATATATTATTAACAATAGGTTACATAGAGTTGATTAAGCATGCAAATAGTGAAGGAAATAGTTTTTTTTTCCGTTATCACGTTAAGAAACATAAAATCAAGTATTGAATAAATTTCCTGAACGGAAGAATAATGTAATGTACATCTTGTTGTTAAGTTGAAGAAGGTTCCAATTGGAAAATGTGTGAGTGTGTGTCTGCACATGTGTTTTAAAGAAATAAATTGCCGCCGAATTGCGACCTGCAATTAGTGCGGGTGTGCGAGCAAGAATTAAACCAATGTCCTTCTGCCCTATATAAAATATAAAAAGTTTTCTTGATACTTTTATTTTAGATTTAATTGAGAGCTAAACGATTAAAATTTCACATTTTCACACCCACTAGAATACAAACGAAAGATCTCTACACACCGAAAGACCTCCACAATTGTGAGTATGTTTTCATACTGTTATGGTGAAACACACCTATTCTATAGTGAATAGACTCTCTCACCTAATTTAAGTAGGAGTAGTAAAAGGAAACAAAAAATAACGCCAAGACACGGAGCAGAGTATAAAAAACTTCACAGGGAGATAAGGAACAAATGCAGACAAGCCAAAGAGGAATGGCTCAACAACAAATGCGCAGAAGTAGAGAGACTGAGCAGAGATGCATAAAGAGATAAGAGAACTGACAGGACAAAAAACCTGCTCCTCAACAGGATGCATAAAATCCAAGGAAGGGACAATCATATTAGAGAAAGAGGAAATACTCTAGCGATGGGAAGAATATATAAAGGACCTCTTTTGCGACAAGAGAGAACAACCGAGAATACACAAGGAGATGGATGGACCGGAAATACTAAAATCCGAAGTGGAAGCTGCAATTACCAAAATGAACAGAAACAAAGCACCTGGTCCAGATGGCATAGTGATAGAGCTGCTAACAGCCTTAGAAGAATATGGCATAGAAATGATTACCGACATAATAAACGAAATTTATAGCAGCGGAATAATACCAGACGACCTATGCAAGTCGGTATTTATAGCGCTGCCGAAGAAACCTGGTGCAAACGAGTGGAACTACACAGAACTATCAGCTTAATGAGTCACATTACAAAACTGATTGTCAGAATCCTAATGAATAGAGAGAGAAGCAGAATCAGGTCAGAGATAGGGCAGGAACAGTGCGGGTTCGTCAAAGACACTGGAACAAGGAACGCCATATTCATGATTAGGATGTTCTCTGAAAGGGCATTACAAATGAAGAAAGACTTGTACCTATGCTTCATTGACTACGCGAAAGCATTCGACAAAATACGACACAAAGAATTGATGGAGATGCTAGGCAGCCTCGACATTTTCGGGAAAGACATAAGAATAATTGTAACACCCCAACGGGCTGTCCGAACAATTTCTCCGGCGGCCGTTCTCCACGCTGTGATGTTTGCCGGGAGTTTGTTGAAAATGTCGGAGCCTCAAGCTGGGGGTACAAGATTGAACTATAAGGAATGAACTTCCACAACTTGGATGAGTTGAAAGAATGCTTTATTTCGTTTAGAGTTAGCCTTTTCGGTTGGGGCAGGTGAATGTGACACACAGCTCTAACTCTAATTAATGGAGATCAACAAATCCAAACTGACCGAAACAAGACGAACGGAGGTTCACTTCACTCAACTGACTGACTCACTTAACTGACTCTCTCACTGCTACTCTACTCTACTCTACTGATCTGACTCGGAAAAATTACCTGAATTTATTTAAAATTGATCCGGAAATCCGAAAATGCTTTAGACCACCGGTGATAAACATTGGCGACTGTAAGTCTGAAATTTCAGTTATCTTTTTTTTTTATCTTAATAAAGCTTCCGCCGGAAAATTCTTAATGTGTGGTCAAGATACAGTAAAAGACAGCCTTTGACCTGGTCATTCGAAAACCCACCTCCTGAACTTTATCTCCTGAACTTATCTCTTTATCACATTAAATCACTGAGTCAAATATTTACCGGAAGAGTGGTAGGATTTAAAACAGTAATCGGATACTCTTGTCTCTTCCACAATTTTCCTCATAAAAGAAAAAGCGTTTATTTATTTATTTTTTCTCTTTTGTTAAAACAAAACATGTTTTTAATCTATTTTCTATTCTTAACCATTTTCTATTTTAATCTATTTTGATAAAATACATATTTTACAAAGCACTTTAATATACGCCTAGTTATCGTGTCACATAATCAAAAATCTCTACTGGCAGCAAACTGCCTGCATACGGACAGGTAACGACCTCAGTAGATATACAAAGGTAGAAAAAGACGTAAGACAAGGATGTGTCTTTTCACCGGATTTGTTCAACCTATACAGCGAGAATATTTTGAGGACCCTAGATGACACGCCAGGATTTGTTATTGGAGGCCACAACCTGAACAACATAAGGTATGCGGACGATACAGTGCTGATTGCGGACACGGAAAGGAAACTACAAGACCTCATACAGAAAGTAGCAGTGGAGAGTGACAAGAAGGGTCTACAAATAAACTTTAAGAAAACTGAGTGCATGGTCATCAGCAAAAGATACAACCCAAAATGTCAAATACATGTGGGGGATAACAGAATCAAGCAAGTACAAAAATTTAAGTACCTAGGAAGTGTTCTAACAGAAGATGGAAAGTGCGACACGGAGATCCGAAGGCGAATTGGCATGGCAAAGGACGCGTTCCAGAAGATGAGCAAAATACTAACACACAGGAAAATCTCAATAGAAACGAAGAAAAGAGTGCGAGACTGCTACGTGATGTCAGTTCTTCAATACGGCAGTGAATGCTGGACAATATCATCGAAAATGAGAACAAAACTGGAAGTGGCCGAAATGTGGTTCTACAGAAGGATACTGCGGATATCGTGAACTGAGCATACAAGCAACGACGAGGTGTTAGAAAGAATGGCAACAAAAAGGAAACTGATGCTGAGCATCAGGAAGAGACAACTGAAGTTCCTGGGACATCCAATGAGGAAAGAGAGCCTGGAGAACCTGATACTGACTGGTCAGATAGAAGGAAGGAGAGACAGAGGAAGGCAGCGGATAACATATTTGCAGGGTCTGATCAGGTGGATGACGGAACGGGAGTTGCCAGGAGCAACAGGAGTAAACATACTAAGAGCCACAGGGGATAGGGAAACGTGGAGAGCCATGATCGCCTACGTCCTGAAGGGACAGGGCACAATGAAGAAGAAGAAGAAAGAGGAACGAGGGTCAGTCGATGTTGGACGATAGTAGTCGACAGTTAGTCGAATACGAAAGTAGCCAGCGATCTGGCAAGATTACATTGCGTAATACATATCATATCAAGTTCCTAACGTTTTGTACGTCGAACCTATTAGGACCGACTTACCAGCCTCCACTGCGAAAATAACTCCACAACAATTTTGGCGACGAAGATATCAAACTCACGTGGAGAAGATAAAAAGAATTTTGTCCACTAGTCAAAAGACAATTTTGGCAATGAAGATATCAAACTCACGTAGAGAAGATAAAAATTTTTTTTCCACTCGCCAAAAGACAATTTTGGCGAAGAGGATTCGGCTATCGGACGAATATATCGGACGAAAATCCAGTTCACTCGGAGTAATAAAGAAAATGCTTTTTTCTCTTTTTCACTCATCAAAAACAATTTTGGGCGACAAAATTCGCACTCATACGGAGGAAGAAAAAATTCGCTCATGACAATAATTTTGGTGACAAAGTCTCGGATTCATGTTAAAAAAAAACTTGGCAAAGTTTCTTGCAAGCCAAGACGTCAATTTAGTGACAAAAATATTTGTCGTATTCTCAACTGAGAAAAGAAATATTCTTCTCGATAATACAGTTTGCTCAAATAGGTCACGGATTGCAAATTCATAGGACCACCCCCTCACACACACCTCTACAGTATTAGGCATTGCGTTAACTCTTTGCGAAAATGGAGGAATGTAAAAGTCTGTTCCTGGAATTCTTTAAGTTCCAGTCGGAACAACAGACGAAAATATTAGAGCAACAAAAACCATTCCAGATGCAGATACAGGAGAAAACTTTCAATAGACAAATGCAATTCCAACAAAAAATGGAACAGATGCATATGGAGTTTCAAAGCAAAATTTTGGAAATAACTGAGAAGAGGAAAGAGAAAAATCTACAAAATGATTCTTTCCTGAAGAATACTATATGGAATTCAAATGAAATATTAACGTACAGTCCAGATGAAGAAATAACTTTTGCGGAGTATTATAAAAAAATTTACTGTGGTGTATAACGAAGACTGCTACGCGTGGTCTGAAGGAAAAAAGATTAGGCTTCTTTTAATCAGATTAGGAACTGCTGAGCATAACAAATTGGTAAACTACATTTTACCGAAAAAAGCTAGCGAGTTAAATTTACCGAGGCTGTAAATATATTAAGTGAATTATTTAGTAAAAAGACATCTCTGTTCCACAAAAAGTGGAAATGTTTAAATCTGACGAAAGATGACGAACAAGACTATATAACGTACGCAGCCAATGTAAATAAGCATTGTGAAGAATTCAAGCTGGCAGAATTAAATGCAGACAATTTTAAATGCTTGGTGTTTGCTCAGGGGCTGGTATCGGAAAGAGACGCAGAGTTTAGAAAATTAGTACTGGCAAAATTGGAAAGCGATCCAAGTATTACGGTACAAAAATGGCAGAAGATTGCGCAAGATATGTTAGTGTAAATAAAAATTCGAAAAAGATAGAACAGTCTGGCGTTTCGTATATAAGGAAAATACGCTACAAAGTAAAAAGTCAGTCTACCAAAAAGAATTCTAAAATTGCGGATTATCAAGCAAAAAGTGAAATACTAGAGAAAAATAAACAAAAACTCCCGAAGCCATGTTTTGCTTGCGGTGAACTACACTGGTGCAGATATTGAAATTTCAGGAATAAAAAATGTTTCAACTGTAAAAGAATGGGACATAAAAGCACGCTTTACAGGTCAAGAAATAAAGACAATAAAATAAGAAAATTAAAATCCAACAAGGTAAAAGATGGAATAACCAGAAAAATTGTTACCGTCGAAATAACTAATAAAAATATAAAAATGCAACTTGACACGGGTTCGGATTTATCTATCATAAATTTGCATACGCGGAAGAAGTTGGGGAAACCAACTTTAATGAAAACAAAGAAAATCGCGAGGTCAGTGACAAAAGAAAAATACAATTTATTGGAGAATTTGTTACAAACGTCACGTTAAATAAAAAAACGCAAAAAGCTAAAATACCACGTCTACTGTCATAGAAAATACCACGAACTTACTTGGTACGAATTGAATAACAGAATTCCAATTATGGGATCTACCGATAAATTCTGTTACAAGGTAGAAGTTTAAACACCGAAGCCCAAAAATTAATAAAGAAACTTAATGAAAAATTTCCTACTGTTTTTTCTCCAGGTTTGGGAAAGTGTACCAAGATGGGGCAAAATTCCAGCTAAAAGAAAACGCTTAGGCGGTATTCAAAAAGAAAAGGAATGTGCCGTTTGCCTCAATTGAACAGATATATAAAGACTTAGACAGATTAGAGAAAACCAGTGTACTTAAAAAAGTTGAGTATAGTGAATGGGCGACACCGACGGTATACGTGAAAAAAAGTCTAAAGAAATTCGTGTTTGTGCTGATTTTTCGACGGGTTTGAATGCGGCAATCAAATATTATAATTATCCCCTACCAACAGCAGAAGAAATATGTGCGAAGCTAAACGGAGGCACAATATTTTCGAAAATAGACCTCAGCGATGCATATCTGCAAATACTGGTAGAAAAGGAAACGTCAAAACCTTTGTGTATACACACACATCGGGGTCTGTATAAATTTAACAGACTACCTTTTGGGATCAAGGTCGCGCCCGCCATTTTGCAGCAAGTAATGGATTCGATATTGGGTGGTCTAGATTTTGGCGTAGCATATCTGGACGACATCCTCATGAGAAGTACAGGTATAGCAGAACGCGTGGAACATGTAAATGCAGTAGTTTTAATACAGGAATTTGGATTCAAACTCAATGAAAGAAAATGTGAGTTTTTTTATGGAGAAAGTAAAATATCTGGGGCACATCATCGATAAGAATGGTAGAAGGTCAGAACCAAAGCAAGTAGCGGCTATAAAAGACAAAGATTTTTGTGATTAGCAAATTATTACCAAATATACATCCCTAAAATGTATGATCTGTGGGCACCATTATATGATTTATTGAAGAAAGAAAAACCCTGGAAATGGACTAATGACTGCGAGAAAGCATTTGAAAAGGTAAAGGAAGTGTTAACCTCGGAATTATTTTTAATCCACTACAACCCGAATTTAGAGATCATAGTAGTTTGCGACGCAAGTGCCTATGGAGTAGGAGCATGCATTTTACACAAAATGCGAGATGGTCAAGTAAAACCAATTGCTCATCCTTCCAGAGCACTACTTTCGGCTGAAAAGAATTACTCTCAGAAAGAGAAAGAGTCGCTAGGAATAATATTTGCTGTAGCGAAATTTCACCGTTTTGTCCACGGTCGACATTTTGCGCTACAAACTGATCATAAGCCTCTAATTTCGATTTTTGGATCGAAAAAGTGTTTGCCGAAGCATACAGCCAACCGATTACAGAGATGGGGTATAATACTGCTAAATTATAACTTCAGCATGGAGTACATACCATCGAATAAATTTGGCTATGCTGATGGGCTGTCCAGGTTAATTCCTAAAATGAGCGAACCATTAGAAGACACAGTAATTGCCTCACTGAAGTCAGAAGAAGAGCTGAAATTTACTGTGTGTAATGCAGTTCGAGAACTTCCGTTAACTCTAGAAAAAATAAAAAAGGAGTCACCAGGGACAAGTATATCTTGAAAATAAAAGAAAAAATAGCCGAAAGGGACGAGTGCACAACAAATGTTTTTTTTCGCTTCGTTATACAGTATTGTTATACAGAAAATGTGTGGTGATTTCATACACACTGCAAAAGCAAATACTACAGGATCTTCATACTGGTCATCCGGGCAGCACCAGGATGAAGAGCCTTATGCGAAGTTTTGTATATTGGCCGAATATGGACAGGGACAAAATGTAAAGGCTGTGCCTTTGTTGCAAAGGCACCCCAGATAAAATTTAATCCCTGGCCCAAAACAGACCTACCATGGTCTAGGTTACATGTGGATTTTGCAGGTCCACTGAATGGATACCATTACATCATAGTAGTAGATAGTTTTTCGAAATGTCCTGAGATACAAAGGATAAGAAAACCGACGACGCAAAGTACTAAAAACTTCCTGTTGGAATTTGGTGTGGTAGACAAATTGTGACAGACAACGGAAGTCAATTTACGTTGAAACGATTTAAAGATTTCTGCAAGGAATACAACGACGACCATGTTACCACAGCTCCTTATCACCCAAGATCAAACGAGTTAGCTGAAAAATTTGTGGACACCCTAAAAAGAGCTTTAAAGAAAGCTAGGGAAATATCTGTAGAGGAAGCCCTACAGAAGTTTCTACTGGTACCCCAAATAACGGAACACCAGCCTCACAATCTTACCCGACGTGCGAACATCACCTCAGCTGGCGATTGTGAGGCTGGTGTTCCGTTATTTGGGGTAACTGCAGAAACTTCTGTAGGGCTTCCTCTGCAGGTATTTCCCTGCGTAATACATATTATATCAAGTTCCTAACGTTTTGTACATCGAACATATTAGGACTAACTTTAGCACAAATACTAGCCTCCACTGCGAAAATAACTCTACAACACATACGAAACGAGGCAGGACTTTTCCAAGAAGTGAATCAGTCAGTTAATTGCCATACGTGATACACGCTTGGGCGATCATGTCTCGAAAGAGACATGACTGACTGGGCAGAAGATTATCCCGCAGTAGGTTGCCATTGCTTTCTGCGGTAGACTGGTTGCCGACCAGGGCTATAAAACTCAATCTGTCCTGCTATTTAACCCATAACTGGAAGGAATAGACGGATTAATACCTTTCCCAAGGGTATTTGCGCGTAAGTGAATGCAAGGAATTCAACTGGAATTCGAACTCGGCTCTTGGTATCCATTGCGCCACAACGCACAAAGCCCAAATATTTCACAACTGTTGCAAAAAGAAAAAAAAAGACACTGTCTCTATACCAGCGTACTTAGATTTACACACAACGAAAAGTACGTCGGAACATTCTACAGCCTCAACAAATACCAATGTAAGTGAAACATTTTTTACACCAATAAAAATACCTAAAACCACCACCACAAAATCAGGTAGACACGTTTCCTACCCGTTTCAAAACATACGTTACATACAGAAAAATATTTTCAATATTTATCAGTCTGCGGGGTGGGGGTTTATAGGATACAAATCCTATATCATCTATCAACTAGCTAAAAAACAAACAAAAAAAAACAATTAATTGCACACCCGCAAAATCAAATTCAAACGACTACAACATTTGGGAAAAACCCAAAGTAAAATTGCATACCCGCAAAGGAGGATCCAAACGGCTAAAACCTTTTTTTTTCACAAGGCAGCGTGAAAAGCGATACTCTGGATCATGATTGGTTGACAAATCGAGAAATTCAAACTGAGGTTCTGAGGAGGAGAAAGAAGGTAGCTACCACTTCTCCTCAGCAGAACATCCTTACAAACAGAGCGTCATCTCCAGTAAAAAGACGTCATCAACAAGATTACAAGAGCAGGATATACAGCAGCAACAATCATCACAATTACCCGAAAAAATCGCAGGATGAACTACGAGGAAATGCCTCCCCCACGAGCAACCTGAATCTGATCCGTACGATCATAGAGAGTGTAAAAGACGACGAGCAGGCTGCGCTAATCAATTTAGATCAGTCCAAAGCATTTGATAGGGTCAATCATCGGTATCTGGCTTCTGCAAGTGAATCAGCCTGCTGTATCGCTTACCCAGTGCTGTGGTAAACGGAAAGCGGTCGTGCGCTTTTGCGCTGTCTCGGCCGATTTGTCCGGGTTGCCCACTGGCGCCCCTACTTTACGCTTTGGTATTGAAGCCCCTCCTTCGCCGGCTAAGGGTCAGAGGATGCAGTACAGCGACAGCGATCAAACCAACCTTACGACCGGGTGGCAGTGTCACAACTGGGATCGTCACGACCGTCAGCGAGAACGAGCGTCACATTAGACAGACGGCCAGCCCGGCCTGAGGCGTCACATCTGGTGCCGTTTCGACCAGGATCTGGCTTGAAGACAGCCGTCCGCACTGAGGTAGTATCACAACTGGTGCCGTGACCAGGATCAACCCTGAGTTGCCACCGAACTAGTCGAAAACCCTCGACCACCGAGCGAATCGAGGGCCTTGGTAGTGTTTGTCGGAGTGAAATCATCACCAGGTAATACACCTTTTGGTTCTCCCTATAGTTGGTAGCCGCCGATTTCCTGTGGATCGATTTCCTTCCCGTTCTGATTGGTTGCTAGGGGTAGTGCTACAGTGTCGGACCACGGGGAAGAGTAGGGAGAGGCTGGGTCGGAGATAGACGAAATGGAACGTCTACTGGAAGTTATCGACATTAAGTCGAAGCGTTCGGTGGCCAGGGGGATGAAGAGCCTGTTGGGGCCCCCGATGGTGTCAGGCTTTGGGGAAAACTCTAGGAGGCTGCAGGGCTAGTTGGCGGCCATAGATAAGAATCAGCGGATATATGAGCTGACGGAAAAGGAAACGGTGTGCATGGCGTACAACACCGCAACGGGAGAGCCGTCGGATTTTATTGGCCAGCTTCTGGAGGAGGATCCTCAACTGACCTGGGAGAGACTCAGGGAGCTGTTGGTTGAGGAATATGCCAACGAGAAGACCGCCGTGGAGGCCATGAGGAGCCTTATGGGACTGGTGCAGCATGAGGATGAGGGGGTTGACGAGCTAGGGAGAAGGACAGAAAAATTGGCCTCTCTGGCATATCCGGCGGAGGTCAGAGAGCATGCCGCCATCCAGGTCCAATTGACAGATTTATATGTCGGCGCGCTTCGAGACGAGCGTGTCCGACATGATGTGCTGAAGGAGGGCCCGGTTGGGCTGGCGGCGGCGGTGGCACTGGCAAAAGAGAGTCAGGGGTCTGGAGAAAGGTAGCGAGCGGGGCAACGCAGGAACCAGGGGAGAACCCCAGACGCTTCAGAAGGTCTAGAAGACAGGAAGAAGAGGAGGAAGAATGGATGGAGGACCCCAATAGGAAGGAGTGAGACACCAGGTACGGCTTCTTCAGGCCAACACCGGGCAGATACGGGCTGATCTGTTGGGAGTGCAATTACGAGGGCCACAGGGCGGCAGATTGCCCCACCAGGTTTGGCTTGCCCCCGGATCATCTGCAAGAGAACTGTACGAGATGTGGGGGCAGAGGACATGGGGCCCGATCGTGTGCACTACAAAGAAACCCCCCCCCCCACCAGCGCCCAAGGTTAAAATAAAACCGGGCGGACTAAAACAAGAAAATGAGGAGGGGCTGCCCAGAGAGAGAAAGGGCAGGTTGGTCCGTGTGGCCAGGGATCGGTTGCGTTGCTGTGAGTGCGGACGGAGGGACCATTTAAAAAAAGAACTGCTCTGTGGGAACCGCGCCCATCTAATAAATAACTGTCCCTATAAAGGCGCTCAGCCTGGAGATGGGGGGAGTTCACCTAGAACTAATAACGAAGGGCTGCTTCTGCCAGCACCCATGTTTGGGTGGGCGGAGAGACAGCAAAGGAGAGACAGGGCTTAAAAGGATATAGATAATTAATTCTGTTGTGGGGTCGGACGAGACGTGGTTGCTAAATTAGATATAGAGTGGGGAATGGCGAAGTGAATGCCAGTAGAAAGGTACGAGAAACATCTACGAAATTCACTATGGACTGAAATACTGGCAGAGGACACCAATGAGAAAGATAATATTAGGAAAATTTAGAAGGGGGCGAAGAGGAATTTATAAAGACGAAGGGCCCCGGATACGCGACTTCAGAAAATCCCCGCTAGGTAGATATCGCCTAGTGTGCGGGAAGTGCCAGCATAGAGGTCACTGTGCGACAGAATGTTCTACAGGGTGGGGGCTACTCCCAGTTCACAAGCGAGAAAGAGGCGGTGATAGAGGGCATATGGCAAAAAGGTGCTGGGCGAGAAGGAAAGCATCCCCCCAATGCCAAAAGTGAAGATGAAACTTCGGGAATTGAACCAGAAAAACAAAAAAATGCCGGCCCGAGAAAAAAAAGAGGCAGAGTGGCCTGTGGGAATAAAACTCCATTGCATTGTTGGAGCTGCGATCAGATAGGTCGTTTAGCGAAGAAATGTCCAAGAAGGTGTTGGTTTTGTGAGAAACCAGGACACCTGAATAGAAGTTGCCTTTCTAGAGGCAGAAGAAGAGGTAGAAATAGAAGATCCCGATATGGGAATAGAGGTCAGAGGGGTCATCGTAGAGACATTAATGAGGGGCTGCTTCTGCCAGCACCCATGTTTGGATGGGCGGAGAGACAGCAAAGGAAAGACAGTGCTTAAAAGAAATAGATCTCTAATTCTGTTGTGGAGGTCGAACGAGAGGTGGTTGCTAAATGAGATATAGAGTGGGAAATGGCGAAGTGAATGCCAGTAGAAAGGTACGAGAAACATCTACGAAATTCACTATGGGCTGAAATACTGGCACAGGATGCCAGTGAGAAAGATAATATTAGGAGAACACTGGCAGAGGATGCCAATGATTACTGGGAAATACTGGCAGAGGATGCCAATGAATGAGAAAAAATACTGTCAGAGGATGCCAATGAATAGGAGAGATAATCACTGGAAATACTGTCAGAGGATGCCAATGAATGAGAAAAAATACTGGCAGAGGATGCCAATGAATAGGAGAGATAATCACTGGAAATACTGGCAGAGGATGCCAATGAATAGGAGAGATAATCACTGGAAATACTGGCAGAGGATGCCAATGAATAGGAGAGATAATCACTGGAAATACTGTCAGAGGATGCCAATGAATGAGAAAAAATACTGGCAGAGGATGCCAATGAATAGGAGAGATAATCACTGGAAATACTGTCAGAGGATGCCAATGAATGAGAAAAAATACTGGCAGAGGATGCCAATGAATAGGAGAGATAATCACTGGAAATACTGGCAGAGGATGCCAATGAATAGGAGAGATAATCACTGGAAATACTGGCAGAGGATGCCAATGAATAGGAGAGATAATCACTGGAAATACTGGCAGAGGATGCCAATGAATAGGAGAGATAATCACTGGAAATACTGTCAGAGGATGCCAATGAATGAGAAAAAATACTGGCAGAGGATGCCAATGAATAGGAGAGATAATCACTGGAAATACTGTCAGAGGATGCCAATGAATGAGAAAAAATACTGGCAGAGGATGCCAATGAATAGGAGAGATAATCACTGGAAATACTGGCAGAGGATGCCAATGAATAGGAGAGATAATCACTGGAAATACTGGCAGAGGATGCCAATGAATAGGAGAGATAATCACTGGAAATACTGTCAGAGGATGCCAATGAATGAGAAAAAATACTGGCAGAGGATGCCAATGAATAGGAGAGATAATCACTGGAAATACTGGCAGAGGATGCCAATGAATAGGAGAGATAATCACTGGAAATACTGGCAGAGGATGCCAATGAATAGGAGAGATAATCACTGGAAATACTGGCAGAGGATGCCAATGAATAGGAGAGATAATCACTGGAAATACTGTCAGAGGATGCCAATGAATGAGAAAAAATACTGGCAGAGGATGCCAATGAATAGGAGAGATAATCACTGGAAATACTGGCAGAGGATGCCAATGAATGAGAAAAAATACTGGCAGAGGATGCCAATGAATAGGAGAGATAATCACTGGAAATACTGGCAGAGGATGCCAATGAATAGGAGAGATAATCACTGGAAATACTGGCAGAGGATGCCAATGAGAGAAATAAAATTGGATGGGACGGCAACCCGTCGCGGTCGACCCGATGGCAGAATAGCTAAGGAAACTAGGTAGGCTTGGTTGAATAAGACCTGCATGACGAGAGGGCGTGTCCTGGCGAAGGATCGACAGTCGCCACGGCAGACTGGCCAGTTGTCAGTGGGACGGGGCGCGAAACCCCAGGCCAAAGGCCGACGCGCGCTTGTCTAGAATAATCACCCTACTGTTAGTAATTAGTGAGAAGAGAAATGATAACTAGAAGAGAACTGCTGGTTGGAGAGACAACCCAAGGGAATAATTAATCCGATAGTTAGGGAAATACCCAAAATTATTTATAAGGCATGATCTGGATGGATGGTAAGGGAATATTCAAATGAATTGGTTAGCAGTATTAGGTACTTTGATATTCATCACTATAGTAGTAGTAACAACTTTACAAGATCCTCTTTTTCTCTTTTCACTTTTTTTCACATGGAAAAAGTCTTTTACCAAATTTAAAGTTTCTTCAATTGGAAAAGTTCATTTTTCGCCCTTGGTTCATTCTGCATCTTTGCTTTATTTGTGTTGAAACCAACCCCAGTGGAGCGGAAACCAACCCCAGCGGAGCGGAGAAGAACAGTTTCCAAGAAGGACAAATCATGAAAAAAAAAAGAGAGACAAAAAAAAAAAATAAAAGGAGAAAAGATACCTCTATTCACACATACACACGCGCGAGCGCGACATATTTTGTTTTGTTCTTTTTCAGGTCGACAGTAGAGACATTTTGTTGAACTTTTTGAATAAAATTTAGCTTTGAATAAAATTTAGCTTTAAATAAAATGTAGACAGAACCGAGAATGAGAAAAAAAAAAGAAAAAAAAAAAAGGAATTTCTTTTTTTCCCGTTGTCAGCAGAAACGTTCTTTTATTTATGAAGATGTTACTGAAACTGTATGTTTAGCTTTGAATAAAATTTAGACAAGACCAAGAATGAAAAAAAAAAGAAGCTTTTTTCAATGGCCTGTAGAGGCTTTTTCATATTTGCATGGTTAGGTAATAAAATGTGTTATTGAAATTGCATGGTTAGATTGGATACAACACAAATAAACCAAAGATGCAGAATGAACCAAGGGCGAAAAATGAACTTTTCCAATTGAAGAGACTTTAAATTTGGTAAAAAAACTTTTTCCATATGAAAAAAAAGTGAAAAGAGAAAAAGACGATCTTGTAAAGTTGTGTGTTGAGATAGTGTCTCGGATTTTCGTTTGTGTCGTTTTAATGCTTTAAACAACAGAGAGGGGTAGGTGAGGGATGTGAGACTGTCTCACGCGGTGATGCTTTCCCTTCTCCCGTGGGGATACTTTCCTTTGGTTGGTTTAAAACAACGGAGAGAGAAATTGATATTGGTGATATTATTCATGTTTTATTGCGTCACGCGATGTGAGCTTAGGAAAAAATAATAATTTTAGTACCATCAAGTGCTTCTAAAAATACGGGAGCATAAAATTTAATTATTTTATGAAAATAATCATTTCTCTTCTATCATGTTTTATAAATATCGCTGCTTTCATGTTCTTATGTAAATTTCTCTTCTTTTGGAATTAAAATGTTGATTCCGCTAATCTGAAAAATGTGTAGACAAAACAAGTGTCAGAGTGATTTGATAAGGTCACCCGAAGGCCAAGGCCACTGTTGAACACAACAGTCCGAAATAACCCGACCTGAATTCAGTTGGATGTGAGTTGGTATAATCTCATTGGTCGAGCTAAGACATCCGTAAATCGAGTGGGCGGAGACCGATTTTCATTGGCCGAAGACTGTGAGCCGGCCGGATCCCCAGAGAGGATCGAAATTGGTTATAGATGCTTTATCGAAATAGATGCTCGACACGAAAAGTTCAGTTGGAGAGCGAGTTAGTTAAGATTTCGGGCAGAGCGCCACCGCCGTAAATACCCCCACACTCTCCGCCAGCGGCCGCTCCGATTCGGCACATTCCGTCAGATTCCGTCAAGAATCCGAAAGAACTTTGCTGTTTTAGAAGTACATTTCAACGCTAACGAAACTTAGACAAAACATTTTGTTTAACGATTAGAAGCTATGATGCTTTTGGCGAACTTTTTCTCTCCGTTTTAAAAATCATTTTCGACGATTGTATATAATTTTCGACAACTGTATTCTTGGGAAAAGAAAGACATTGTTTTTTCTTTATATAAAGACATTCTTCGTCGCTCTCCAGGCGTCTTCGACTTTTGTTCATTTATCTTATTTATTTATTTATTTATTTTTTTTTCGGTGCCGGGTTTTTTTTTGTTTTTTTTTTTCAAACCACAAGTGTACACCAGTGTCCGGACTGGCTAAAATTGACGACTATTAAGATTGCAAGACGAGACCTCTGGGATCTAATCACAACGTGGGACAGTGGCCCGTTGTTGCAAAAGACGTCCTGTAACCCAGCTTTTGTGGCGACATCATCGGACGGGATCGTCCCGACCAGCGACAGCGACCAAACCAACCTTACGACCGGGTGGCAGTGTCACAACTGGGATCGTCACGACCGTCAGCGAGAACGAGCGTCACATTAGACAGACGGCCAGCCCGGCCTGAGGCGTCACATCTGGTGCCGTTTCGACCAGGATCTGGCTTGAAGACAGCCGTCCGCACTGCGGTAGTATCACACTACGCGGAATCGCTGTCCATGGTGGGACTCGAGTCAGAGTTTCTGTGTACGCCGATGACGTATCCATTTTCGTGTCGTCTGGGGACGACATTGAGGTGTTACAGAAGGCGCTTGAACGGCACGAAAAAAGTGACGAGTGCAAAAATTAATCAGAAGAGGTCTGGCTTGCGGTTAGGTGCTTGGAAAGAGGTCACGCTTCCGAGGCTCTTTAGTTGGACTGACGGACCCGTCAGCATTCTTGGAGTGTGGTACGGGCCGGATCTCCAGCTGGAGAATTGGTCGAAGGTACTGGCAAATGACTGAGCGTCAATCCAAACTTAGCTTCGACAGTGGTTGTCCGTGAAGTGGAGGGCTGAGGCGTATGTTACATACGTCTTTCCCCTCATCCTTTACCGGTTGTCGGTACTCCCTCTCTGTTATGACCATAGGAAGGCGATCGAGCGCATGTTGTCCACCCTATTGTGAGGTGGATGCAAGCATCAGGTCAACAGAGATGTCTGTGCCAAGCGTCCGTGTCATGTGGGGTTGGAAACATGTAGAGAGTCATCGACACACCTTTGACTTTTCTATGCTTCTGGTTGACAGAGAATTCGATTTTGAAGAGGAGTTTTAGGGACGCCTCCCCTAGCCTTCCTTAGCCTTATCAATTCTCCCGTTTCGAGGGCTGAGCGCTGACGTAAGCCCCAAAATCAATCAAAATTCTTACTCGAGCGTCGAGAGGCTTTGCAGGCCATTCTTCGGTCTACTGACCTTTCTCGATCTCGGAGGCATTTGTATTGTTTACTAGTCGAAGAGGTCGCGACAAAGAACCATCTACATGATCTGCTTGGCTCTGCTTGTCGGCAACCGAGTCGTGCTCTTTTTGATCTTGGGATCCAGTGGCAAATTACGTCAGCAACTGTGAGTTTTCGCTTACCTGGCGATTGCTTCAGAAAGGGCTGTCTCTCAATGACATGGCTTTTAGATGGGGCGGATTTGCCTGACTGTCATCGGTGGGACCCTGGTTTAGAAGAAACGACTGAGCATGCCTTTTACCATTGTCCTCAGGTGCGCTCTTTCTGACGACTCGTGTCCATTGATCTCGCGTACGCGTGTGATAATGTATCGCCTCCGTATTCTGGAGTGAAATGGATGGTATGTCTCATGTTGTTGGCTGTAGAACAAATAGGGATTTGGACGTCGCGAATGGAGGGGATTTAGACGTCGCGGATAGACGTCATTCTTATCAGGAACTGATTAAATTTTTTGAGCATCAGCTCAATATGAAGATCAGATCTGATAGAAAGCGTTTGATGCCGACAGATTTCAACAAAAGGTGGGTAACTGTAGCAAGTCTAGTTCGCATGAACAGGGCCAGTCATGATTTTCTTTTTTAAATCCCTCACGTCACAAGGGGTGGTTTCCTGCAAACAACTCCCCTGGTTAAGTTAGACTTCTTTTGTGTGCATAGCCAATGTGAGTAAATGTTGTTCCTAGCTTCTTCCTGGTTTTCTCTTTTGTTATGATCCACGTCGAGATTCCCAACCTCCACAGTTTGTTTTTAGTCCCATTTTTATCTTGATTGGGTCAGTCTTTAAATTCCCATTCCATTATTCATTTCTTTTCTTTCCCTCTCAGTTAGCGAGTGTGCTACTTGATTTCACCGTTAGGCGGAATACACCAGCCACTCTGAATTTTTGTGGGGTGGAGGACGGGTCTTGCTAAAATTTGTTTAATTTTAATAATGTGTTATATTTTACCTTGTTTTGGCCATTTCATACCCTCTTCCTTTTCATTTTCATATCATTACATTTTTAAATTTTTGTATTATTGTATATAGAATCAAATTTTTATCTCATGGGCTTTGTTCCCTTTTTTAGGTTCCCGGTGAATATGTGGTATTTTGGCATATGTAGGATTGTAAAATGAGGAACGAGTTTTTGTGTTAAATGAAGAAATTGTTAAGAGTGATTGGGTCGCGAATGTGATTAGCTAGGCATAGGATAGTGTCGATCAGTCTTAACCCACTGCACTTTTCGGCCATGTGCCACATTTATTGTAAATATTTACAATAATAAATATCCAGGTCATAAAGTTCAATTGTTATTTTCTGTCCAATCAAAATCCAGAATTACTAATCTTCACACTGACTCGCGAAATTTGCTTTGATATTTTTTCTTCAAATTTTGTTTTCAGCGATTTTTATCCGATTTTGCGCGTGTGCAATTCTACTTTTTGCGTTTCAGATATTTGTTGGAATGATATAGGATTTTTATTTTATAATGTAAACAAATGACACATATTTTGCTAACAAAATTTATCAAAAGTATTCCGGGCGGTAGATAAATAAACTGTTTAATTGAAAAAACAAAGTATTTTCTTCTCTATCTCTATCTCTCTCTCTCTATATATATATATATACATATATATACATATATATATATATATATATATATATATATATATATATATATATATATATATATATTCTATCTGTATGAGGGTGGTTTAAATTTTTTTCTATCTGTATGAGAGTGGGTTTTCTCCCAAAGTAAGACAATTTATTCTAATATATTTCCCAAATAAATAAAGCTTAGCTAGCAATTCAAAAAGTTGTGTGTGTGTGTGTGTGTGTGTGTGTGTGTGTGTATCGTACCTTCTCAAAAAACTTTTGCTCTCTGCATGTGTGTTGCTCTTAACAAGTCGGTACATTTTTAGAGTAGGACATTAAAATGACTATCACCGTTATCGACATTTGAATTTCCTGACACTAAAGAGTTTTTTTTACTGCCTTTTTTTTTCCCCACGTTGAGAAGTCGGAAAGCGTGGAAAAAATATATTCGCTCTAAATAAATAATCAGTACAAAAATGCCAATCGATCATATATGGATCTTCCCTCCTGCTAGCAAACCTTCAAAAATATGGAATATTTCTACCAAAATAATATTGTCTCTTGTCGGAGCTTCCAGCAAATTATGGTCAGGTACAAAACACGTTTTCGCCTTTTCCTGATCAACCTTCGTTTTCATTTCTTTCACCTTTGAATGTTTTTCTTGTTTTTGCCTGCTTCCCCCTGTTTGTATTTTTCTTTGATAATATTTCTCATCTTAAGTAATTTTTTAGTTTTTGTCACTTCTTTTAAAATTAAAAAAATACGTTATTAGCTAAAAAATTGTCAAAAATACCAATACCATTTTTATTGTTCCGATTCTACTTTTCGACCACGAAAGTTAGAATAAAAAAAAGGCCATCACCATTTTACAGTCTGCTATTTATTTTCATTAATATATAGAATTTCTTTATGATTTTCTTATCAAGATCTTTTCAATCGATATTATAAACATGTATTTTTATTTTAAAAATAAATTTTAATAAATAGAAAAAATAATTACAGGTAGTTTAGATTTGAAAAGTGTAAAAAACATTTAATGTACGTAATTGTTCTTACAAGAAGACAATGAATATCAATCACAACCTTCTGGAAAGTGAAAATGTTGATTTAAATAAATAAAAAAAGTAAGCAAATGAAAACCTCCAACAAATTTTGTTGGCGAAAAATTTAAGATGTAAAAATAAAATGAAACAGAATGATCTTCCTTTGTTTAAAAAAAAAAGAAGACCATGATGGTTGTGTTTTTTTGGGTGGGGGTTGTTTTTTTTTTCATAATTATTTTTGTTTTCGCTTCACGTTTGGTTTGATAAAATGATTGTTTTAAAAGATGATAATAATTGCTAATTATTATCATCAAGTTAAACAAGTAATAAACTTGTTTCAATGCTTAGATGTTTTTTTATTTTTTACAATTTTGTTCACCCTGTACAAGACCCAAGAGTCACTCGAGGTAGTATGTTACAGAGTAAGAAGCACAGTTTATGGGGATATATGAGGAAACTAACGGTTGACCTTAAATTTGAACAAGTTGCTTTGATTGGGGAAGAATCCTCAGTAAAATTTCGTAAGTACTTTCGTTGCTATTCCCCTTCAAATGTTTCCAAAGTAGAGAAACTTCAGTGAATTGGCGCTCTCTTCTGCAGTGAGGTTTGCCAGTATTGGCTCGCAAATGTGCAGGAGAAGTTGGGAGGTCCTGGTGTCGAAGTAGAAATCGGCGAAACAGTTATCGCAAAAACGGAAATATAACCGGGGACGTCAAGTGAAAACGGTCTGGATTTTTGTTATACACAGTGATTGCTGGTCAGCGTATGTTCGGTTAACCGAACACGGGTATATACCCATAAATAAATTAACCACAAGGAACACATGGATATTTAGATTAAAAAAAAAAAGGTAATTTTTTTTGGATAAGTTGAATTGAATTTTTTTTTAATTCAGCACATACTTTTTGTATAATACAATGATAATTTGGAAAAAATGAAGGGGAATAGTAACGGCAGTACTTACGAAAATTTAACCGAATCCTCTTGAAAGTCAGTTTCACACAACACCACATATCGTGTGTGTGTGTGTGTGTATGGGGGGGGGGGGGCATTCCGGAAATAAAAGAACATCAAATGACAAAATGCATCTCATTTTCGTTCACTTTTCACATAAAAAAATAAAAACATTATTGCTAATTCATGCACAAATCATTCAGAAAAAGGTGGTAAAAAGTCATCTTTATATAAGTTTCAGTCAAATGTGTAACGACATAACCTGTTGAAAAATGATATGAACGTTCAATATTTGAATTGCTACAAAAAATTATTTAGGTAAAGCTATTAGAATAATCTGGAACATTTACTGAAAACAAAGGAGGAATGAACCAAGAATGTCCACAAAAATAGAAATGGCATAAGACAAGGATGTATCTTCTCAAGGGATTTATTTAATCTTTATAGCAAGGCAATTTCAAGGAAACTCTAAAAGGATTAGCAAGATTTATTAATGGTGCAAACAATCTGAAAACATATAATATATGCAGCTCACACAGTGTTAATGACAGATGCATCAAGAAAACTGCAGGAACTCCTAGACAAAGTAGTAAAGGAAGCTGGAAGAAAGGACTAACCATCAGTTATAAAAAGACATCAAACAAGTATGAAAAAAATTTAACTATTTGGGAAGTGTTATGACATTAAATGTGACACAAAAATCCGATGGTACATTTGGATATTCAAAAATGCATCGCAAAAGGTAAACAAAGTAAAAACAGAAACAGGAAAATTTTATTAGACAAGTAGGTTTTGTCAACAAACAATTATTGATTTGAGTTCAGCATTTACATTTGCGTGGAAATAAGGATGTTTTGGAAAGATTTGAAGGGGTAAAGGCCTCTGGGGAACAAATCAAAAATTTACCAAGTCTTCTGCCTAGTCAGTCATGTCCCAAAAGAGACATGATTGCCTAAGCATGTATCACATATAGCAATTAATTAACGGAATGAACCAGTGGAAACAACTGCTACACTGAAGACTGAATCTTTAAAGAGAATGTAGAATGATTCAATTAAATAGTGAATAAAATATTGTCTCTTATTTTCAGTGAAATCTGAATAAAATATTTAGAGATTTACTGAATATAGCTGTGGTGCAAGGACAAAAGTATAGAGCACCACTGAATAAAATATGTATATTCTCTTTTTTGTTTTCTTTTCCTGATCAAGAATAAAGTTTTCTATATTTGAATGGTAAACACATTGGTGGAAAATCTGGCCTGCCGAGTCAAAATTTTAATTGATTTTTGTTTTTTTTAATTATTTTCTTTTGTCAAATTCAGATTGGCTGAACACGTTCAACCTCATCAATGGAGATATTTTATACAAAACAATCGAGGATCGACCATCCAACCAAGGTCTGGTTACCGTCAGTAATCATTACAGTTGTATTGATGAACCTCTTCTTTGGGGTGAGTATCTGTTTTATCTTTATCTCCATCCCTCCAACTGCTTTTTGTTTTCCTTTATAAAAATGTTATTTAATTTTTTTGTCTAAAAAGATTGAGTTTGAGTTGTGTTTAATGGCATATCAACACCTCTGTGGGTTATTTAATGCCAAAAAGGTGGGGTTTTTAAGATAATTTTCTAATGTTCGGTTATCATGAGAAGGTTGATTTAGTCAGATTTTAATGAAAATTTTTTGTTCTTATTCTTTTTTATTTTAGAAAATTGAAAATGTCTTCTACTCTCGTATTCAAAAATGTTTTGTTGAGAATATTTTTTTTTCCTTCAAAAATGTGTTATGATAATTTTTCCTTCAAAAATGTATTGTTGGTAATATTTTTCTTTCAAAGTATTTTTATGTATATATTTCTATAAAAGTGTATTTTTATACTTTCATAGTGTTTTGACCCCAGTTTGGGAGTTAACTATTTGCCCATAGCTGAGACCCTAACAGGTGCTACCACTCTGAGTCAGGGTGGACCTGGGAACAACAGCAATTAAGAGGTGGTTCCATGCTCCTCACAACCTCCCAATCAGAGGCCTTGCTGCTGGATGCAGTTTACTGTCATGCCCAGGACCTTAAAAGATAGGGAGACTAATACAAGGGAGATCATTCTTGTTTTAAAGATTATTAATAAAAATGGGAAAATGTAGTGACTCCAGTTTTACAGGCTGCTGCACAAATAAATCCCATGTAACGGTAAGCCATTACTGATAATGCTGTCTTCATCATTATGTGGTAGGTATTTCTGCCGCACCCTGTATGTATGCCTTGGGACATTTCAAGAATGCTCTGTTCCTTCTAAGATTGACACAATACAAAATTTCAACTGCTATTCTATTCTCTGTGCTTTGAGTTAAAACGGTTTTTGTACTTTCATAAAAATGTAATCGAGGAATGCTTGCATTTCTCTGTTGAATATTTAAAATGGCTGAATTGTTTGTGTAGTGACACAGGCAAAATGGATTTGCCCCATTTTACATACACTTGATTGTCTACTAATAAGTCAGCAGAAAGGGAGAAAGTCTGTCAAAGACTAGAAAACATTACAACAATATGGTGTTGCCGATAGAATCTCTAACACTGTTAGATGAGCTGGACTTTGTAAAAACATTATGTCATTGTTTTGCGGCCCAGGGGCATGGGCCATGAAGATTACAAAGTTGCAGGAGGGAAGAAGTAGATTATGGATCTCTTTTTGGCTTTGGTAGGATGTGAGGCCATCAGGAAGATCTTTATCATGGAATTAGAAGATTTGACCTTTTGACATCAAGAGAAATTTGTAGCTGAAAAATCTGGCATCCAAGAAATTACATTTTTGTAAATTTGGCATGCAAGAAATTACATTTTTGTAAATCTGGCATGCAAGAAATTACATTTTTGTAAATCTGGCATGCAAGAAATTACATTTTTGTATTTCTGGCATCCAAGAAATTACATTTTTGTAAATTTGGCATCCAAGAAATTTCATTTTAGAAAATCTGGCAGGCAAAAAATTTCATCTTTGGAAATCTGGCATCCAAGAAATTTTGTCTTTGGAAATCTGGCATCCAAAAAATTTCATCTTTGAAAATCTGGCATCCAAGAAAATACATTTTAGTAAATCTGGCATCCAAGAAATTTCGTCTTTGGAAATCTGGCATCCAAGAAATAGAATTACAGAAAGAATGTTGAAGACAATGTAAATGGAGCTGAAGGCATTTTCCCCTTCCAGAGAGACTCCATAGATAGTTACCTATCAAGACTATTAGTGAGTTATAGAAACATTCCACATGCAGGTAGAGTGCAAAGTCCTTCTGCATTGATGAGAAGACAAATTAGATCACCCAAAACAAATGTCCTATTTAACAAATGAAAAAATGTGGAACAAAAAAGACAGTGAATCAAGTCATGAAAAATCAAAGTTTATTGTACAAAAGGGACAGAATACAGCTGTAATAGCAACAAGTGGACAAAATATATTGTTTTTTTTCTGACCAAATAGGACCAAAAATTGGCAACATAGAAATTGATATAGAAGAGAAGGAGGAGGAGGAGGAAAGCTTGAGTACTTCTGATGGAGAAAGCAAACTGTGAAGGAGATCATTTTGACATTTTCACATGAATCTGGTAGGGTTGAAAGATTGAAATGACAATGAATCTCGACCTCAGTCCTCAATAAAAAGAACCAGTTACACACCTCAAGACGAGGAGGATAAAATCTCTTATAGTTTGGGAAAATCACAGATCATCAAATGGCATAAAACTGCTTCATTTCTGGGAAGTGTAGTGACATAGGCAAAATGGACTTGCCCTCTTTTGCTATGAGTGGCTACTAAATAAGTCAGTCATCGCTTGGCACATAGGAATTTCTGTGTCACAGATGAGAAGGCGTCACAATAGTTTGGATTTTTTTCAGACTCTTTGCTTCTTTCCTTTACCAATTGATGTTGTCTTCCATTCAAATCTTCCAAACTCATAAAAAGTCTGTAGTTTAAGAGCTTAACTCACCAATATATTGAAAAATATAACCAGTTGTACTGTTTAATTGTAAAAAATATTTTTAAAAAAATGAAGCAATGACTGTCCTGTTAAAATAAATATTTTAATAAAATTTTAAAATTTTTATGTGAGGAGGTAAGTAGTAGTTTCTTTTTTAAAAAATTGTAAAAACTTCAAGCAATGATAAATTTTGAAGTGAGAGCCATCTTCTTGAAATAAAAACTAAGGAAAATATTAAACTTTTTGTTGCTTTAAAATAGTTTAACAGATCAAATATTATTCTCATCCTGGGTCTGACAATAAACTGCATACGCCAACAAGAGGGTCTGACTAGGAGGTTTTGAGGAGCATGGGACCACTTCTTAATTGCTGTTGTTCCCAGATCCACTCTGACCCGGGGGTGGAGGTTAGCACCTATTAGGATCCCATCTATGAACAAATAGTTAGCCCCAAACTAGAAGCAAAACATTATAAAAGTATAAAAATACATTTTTATATCAAAATACCAACAATACATTTTCATAGTAAAAAAAAAAAAACATTATTAGTATTACATTTTTGTAAAAGAAATTACAGCAGACCTGAAGGAGACTACGACCATCTTTAGATTTGTTGTTTTTCATTCTTTTTTTTTTTTTTTTTTTACTTTTTTCAGCACAGTCTTATCGATTATTATATAAAATTTCTGGTTATCAAAAAAAAAATTTGGAAAAATTTCAATATTTAAACAATTTTAGCGGGGTAGGGGGCTCACTTTCTCATACAACGTTAAATCGATCCTCCATTTTGGAACCACTTGCATTGGGGTCACTTTGTTTTTTTGTTTTTTTTTGGGATGAGTTGTTGCTCTTGTTTTTTGTCTTTTTCAAGTTTTCTTCAGTTCTTACAATGGCATCTTCCTCGGAAACTCCAAGAACAGCTTTATTCAAAAATTCGCAAAGGATTTTGTTGTATATGTGCAAGCAAAAAAGTTAATTGCACAGGATCGATTTACTTTAAGGTTGTATGAAAAGGTGAGCCACCACTAAAATTGTTAAATATTAAAATTTTTTACTAATTTTTTTTTTGTCAATCGGAAAGTTTAGGGTCTAAGTGATACGATTGCACAGAAAAAAAGAAAAAAAAAGAAAAATACCAAATTTAAAGGTGGTGGCAGTCTCCTTCATATCTGCCAAAATTACAAATGCTCCCAAGAAAATTAAATTTTTGCATTAAATGACCATAATGCAGCTAAACAGAGAAAGATCATCAATACAATAATAGAGATTGAAAAATTGGAAAAGAAATAAATCAATATAAATCACCTACTGAAATGTTTAAAAAACTTAAAATAAAATCAGTTATATTTCAAGACTAATTTTACCTAAGTATTTCTATAGCAATATGTTGACACCTTGGTATGTTGCCTGCATGCTTGCTTTTGGGTAGGAAGTTCAAATTAAGACAAAGTCTTATCATGGTGGATATCGGATCAGAACGAGAAATTGGAGAGGTGAGTCCGAATTCCAGTTGAATTCGTTACATTCACTTACACGCATTTACCCTACCTTTCCAGCCATGGGTTAAATAGCAGGACAGATTGGGTTCTGTAGCCTCGGTTGGCAACCAGTCTACCAAAGAAAGAAAAATCTTCTGCCCAGTCAGTCATGTCTCTTTCAAGACATGATCACTCAAGCATGCATCATATGTATCACATTTGGCACTTAACTGACTGACTGAATTTGTCATGCCAATGTTTTGCTTTTTTTTTTATAAACATTTTTTTTCTATATTGAGATTTGAACTTGATTCTCTTTTTGTTTTTTTTATAATCCTATTGCCCCAAGCAAGGCATTTTACTGCCACTGTTATGCAGGGGGTTACATATGAGAAAGAGTGACAGGTTATAGGGGGTGTCAGGAAGTGGGTAAGAGAAGGATGAGAATACTGATGAGAGTGGAGTGGAAGGAGAAAGGAGCATGAGAGAGAGAGGATGCAAGTTAGTGAGATAGGAGATGACAGTTAACTTTACATTTAAATTCTTAGAGATTGTAGCTGTCAAGGAAGCAAGTAAATGGAAGGGAATTCCACAGGCGGGAAGTGCGAGAAAAGAAGCTGATGGAGTAGAATTTGTATTTACAATTTATTGGTTTCACAGTAGAAGAGTGGGACCTAGTTGCTAATCTTGTGGCTCCAGTAAATTCGATATTGTGCAATAATTCAAAATTTGAGTCTCATGATACAGAATAATGTTTGAAAACTTCAGAATACAAGAAGTAATGACCGACTTTATTTTTGTGTTTAAAAAAAAAACATCTCTCAAATATTCACCCTGCTGCCTCTATCTTTTTTCTCCTTGTTTTGCAGGAATTTTAAAATGGAGATATCTGATTGGTGCAAGAAACATCCGCTGGACACTTGGTGCTGACAATATATGTTTCACCAAATACTGGCATGCTGTTTTCTTCAGTCTTGGTCGAGTGGTCCCCGTGTGTCGCGGTGAAGGAGTCTACCAGCGAAGCATGGATTTCGTCCTTGAACAACTTAATCGTGGACAATGGCTACATATGTTTCCAGAAGGTTCTCCAGTTTTATAGTTTATTTCCCACCTTCTGAAAATTTTCCCCTGTTTCGAACATGTAAATTTATCATGCAACAGAATTTGTCTTTGAATTTTTATAAAGGAGTTTCTGAAAAGTTATCCTAACCAATTTTTACCCTCAAAATCTAATCAAATGATTAAAATATCAGATTTTTTTTTCAAATCCCTTCTTGGTTGGGTTTTAACTTTGCAAAGTCACCTTGTATTTAAAACCAAAAAACAGCCCCTGTGAACATTTGTCAAAACTAAGATTGATTTCATGTAAAGAGAGAACTGCTGTCAACCCATAAAAAGTTTTATCTGTTTGAAATATTCTTTTCAAGATTTTACTCGTATCCAAGGAATTTATTTTATTTAAATGCAACAGGAAAAAGTTGCTAACAATCAAATTTTATTTTAATTTTTAGGATATTGTATATTTTTGAAGTATGTTTTAACTATTATATTTTCGAAAACTGATCCTTATCACAACTTACTGTAAATAAGAGGTGACATGATGATTTTCTATGACCAAAATGGAATTAATTTGAAACATTTTATTTATGAACATTCAGAAAATCTTTTTCTTCTTAATAAAATGATTTCTTCTTTTGAAATTAGAATTTAAAAAACAAAATTTTAAATATTCTTTTTTATTTCAGGGAAAGTAAATTTAACAAAAGAATGTTTACGTTTAAAATGGGGTAAGTAAAATGAAAATCCATTTATTTTGTTGATGTTGTGTTGCACAAAATTAGCCAAGAATGTTAGACAAAGAAATAAAACATTGAAAGTCAAAAACATATATTTGAAGAGATGTCGTACACCATGTTGTTTTGGCTTGTTTAATTTTGCACCAATTTACATTGTAATCAAAACAACAAAAAAAATTGGTAAATTTTCATTTTAGGTCCCGAAGGCTTTTCCCCCTTCAAATTTATCCAAAATAGCATTATTTCTGTGCAAATGTATCTGCTGAACTCAAATCGACAATTAGTTATTGAAGGAATTTACCTTTATTGATCTTAACGACCAGAAAAAAATTGAACTTTATCTTGCACTTTTTGTCTCCTGTAACTCTCACACAGTCATGTAATTAACTGCAGAATGACTTTCGGCGTAGGCAACAAATTTCGGCCTATTTACTTCCTTTATTGAAATTTCCGCCTATTTACTTCCTGTAATGAAAGTAATACGCGTAGAAAAAAAATCGCGTATTACTTTCATTACAGGAAGTAAATAGGCGGAAATTTCAGTAAAGGAAGTAAATAGGCTGAAAATAGGCCGGAATCTGTTGCCTATGCCGAAAGTCATTCAGCAGTTAATTACATGACTGCGTTAGAGTTACAGGAGACAAAATGAGCGAGATGTAGTTTGATTTTTTTTTTTCTGGACATTCAGATCAATAAAGGTAGGTTTCTTCAATAACTAATTGTTGATTTGAGGTCAGCATATACATTTGCACAGAAATAATGCTATTTTGGATAAATTTGAAGGGGGAAAAGCCTTCGGGACCTAAAACGAAAATTTACCAATGCGTTTTTGTTTTTTCTCTTGTCAATCAGTTAAGTGCCATACGGGATATACGCTTGGACGATCATGTCTCTTTCAAAACATGACTGACTGGGCCAAGGGTTTTTCCTACTGTAGGTTTCATTACTTTCTGCAGTAGACTGATTGCCAACCAAGCCTATAGAATCCAATCTGTCCTGCTATTTAATCCATAGGTGGAGGGTGAAGCGACAGATTAATACCTTTCCTAAGGGTATTTACATGTAAGTTGTTGTGTGATTGCCCCTTTGTACATAATAATAGACTCAACCGAGTGTACATATAATCCTGCCTTTCATACAATTTTATAGTAAATCGATCCTGTGTAATTAACATTTTTGCTTGCGCATATTCAACAACTGAATCCTTTGCGAAATTTTTGAATAAAGACATTCTTGGAGTTTCCGAGAAAAATGTCATCGTAAGAACTGAAGAAAACTTGAAAAAAACAAAAGCAAGAGCAACAACTCGTCCCAAAAAAAACAAAACAAAGCGACCCCAATGCGAGTGTTTCCAAAATGGAGGATTGATTTACTATCACATATGAGAAACTGAGCCCCTACTAAAATTGTTTAAATTTTGAAATTTTTTCAAATTGTTTTGATAATCGGAAACTTTATGTAATAACCGATAAGACTATGCTGAAAAAAAGAAACAATGAAAAGCAACAAATTGGTAGTCTTCTTCAGGTCCGTCATTTAAAGGTGGTGGTAGTCTCCTTCAGGTCCGCCCATAAAATTAATAATTGAATATTCTAATCATAAATCCATTCCAGCATCTGCAGCAATTAATTTCTTTGATTCACTAAATCACTGAAATGGCTCGTTGTCCTCGGAATAAATCAATATTTTTTATTAATTAATTAAGATTTCATTTTGTATTAATAAAAAAAGTAATTATTCATGTTACAGTTAGTGTGTGATATTGAACCTCACTAATCCAGCACAAAGAATAATATTTGACATTATGGATGAATAAAACCAAGTCTACAATCTATTGCCAACACTGTGTCAACAGAAGATTTGATCAATTTTTCCATATGGATGATGAAACAATTGGCAAAATTTGTCATTTCTCTCATGCAAAGTTTTCAGTTTGAAGGCCAGACAAACATTTTGATTTAACCCCATTGTACCTGATAATCTATAAATCAGCATTATTTTCACAAGATGTGGCTGAGACTCTATGAATGCATGTGTTGTAGTGGAATATCTTGCTTCCCTTCTGGTACAGTACGATGGATGAGTCCATATGTTATATGAGAGTCATAGCGATTGATTAACGGTGAGTGTATATGGTAGCGTATATTGCAGTAGACTAATTTCTCAGTGACACTCTCGTATAGAATAATCCAGTTTGCTCTATGATGTCCGTATTTGGTAGTTTACCACTTGGGTTGCACAATTCGTTATTGTACCTTTCTCAAGAATACAACAACATGGAAAACCTTTGTATCAATTCTGTGAAAAAAAGGG
Source organism: Ascarosepion bandense (assembly GCA_037127315.1). Classification (NCBI taxonomy): domain Eukaryota; kingdom Metazoa; phylum Mollusca; class Cephalopoda; order Sepiida; family Sepiidae; genus Ascarosepion; species Ascarosepion bandense. The sequence goes on from JBBBDQ010001524.1 coordinate 767,786, forward strand.
TTTTACTAAAATGAATTTGATGAGTTTTACTGATGTTTGCTTTCATGGAATAATTGTTTTTGCCTTTTCAGGTGTTGGCCGTTTGATAGCTGATTGCAACAACAATTCCTTAGTTTTGCCAATGTGGCATATTGGTGAGTGATTTTTTAATTGAAGTTTGATTTTCTTCAGTGATTGGTAGATGTGTTAAAGATATATAAGTATGAATCAGCTTGAGTTATCGCACCCACCTCTGATCTTAAAAAAATTTGTACACAAAGGGATGGAGCCTCCATCTTGCAATAAACTTCTAATAGTCAGCATAAAGCTGCCAAAGAGAAAATACAGAAATCAAGACATTTTCAAATGGTGTATGTTCAGGTCTCTAAAAGCTAATCAGGCACCCCTGCTGTTTGTCTCAGTGTTCTCAACAGGCTCCAAAGGAGAATCTGCAATGTGATTGGTCCCAACCTGGCAGCTTAACTCCAGCCACTTTCTCACCAACAGGATGTGGCTTCCCTCTGTCTCTTCTACAAATATTTTCATGGCTTCTGCTCTGACAAACTTAGGTCACTGGTGTCCCCTCTGCTAGAATTTACTCAGGCAACCAGACTGGCAACAAGGTCCCACCCTTTTACAGTTAAATCAACTAAATGCAGTGGACAATTCTACTCCAGCAACTTCTTTTCTTGCACTTCCCGCCTGTGGAACTCCCTTTCATATACTTGCTTTCCTGATGGCTACAACCTCCAGGAATTTAAATGCAATGTCAATTCCCATCTCTTGTCCACTTGACTCCAGCCCTTTTCACATCACCCCATGTATCTTGTTCTTTTCCTTTCTCTCTACCTTTGCAACTGTCTTCACTCCTGTATTCACATCTTTCTCTTGCCCTTTCTCTTTCACTCCCTGTAGCTGGTTTGTCTTTCTCTTCACCCTTTTCCTGCCTAAAACTTTAACTCTCTTATGTAGCCCACTGCACATCAGTGGTGGTACTAACTTGGTTGGGGTGAAATGATTAAAAAACAAAAGGCTTTGTCACAGATCCCATTATATAAGCAGAACTAATAACAGACCAAAGTCAATGCCGCCCAGAAAAAATTTCAAGGACGACCGTATTAATCTTTTGGACATGACTAACACTTAAACTCGGTTTTGAGAATAATCATTTTTTTTGCAAGCCCTAGTTCAAATGTTGTAAATACAATAAATAGTTACAACCTCATAGACAGAGTTTTCAATTAAGTGATGCATTAGTACTTAAAAGTACTAATTTAATAACCCTTTCTTTCTAAATAAATATAAATCTTTAATGAAAAGTAATTTTTTTATTTTTTTTATAATTTAATAAAAGACCTTTTAATTAAAAATAAACCAATTTCCAATTTGAAAAACAAACTATCTGGTGATATTTTTTTTTCAGAAGTATTTGATCTTCATCTTGTAAAGTGTAACTCAACTGCATGTGATGCTCTTTGACATTTATAGTTAAAATGGCGAGTATTCAAGGCAATAATCACTTTGAAAGTAATGCATTATAGAATTTATCAATTATTTTTTAATTCTTCACAACATGAAGTGATATAAAAATTATTGATGTTTGTTAAATTGATTCCAGTTCTTCAGAGATATATTTTTAAAATGCAAATACTTTTTGCTTTTGTTTAATATTTATTGAAATTCCATAGAATAAAACAAAAAAAAAACACCATTCTTTGGCAAAATACTGTGTTCTGAAGTGACTTGTCTTCAAAAAGGCGATTTTGAATCTGAAATCCCAAATAATCAGACTTTTCTTTTTAAATCTGAATGAACAATCAGATTTTAACAGAGATGCTCAAAATTTAGAGACTAAGACAGGGTATTTAGATATTTTCCTTTTAACATGAAAAAGTATAAATTCATTTTCCATCAATAGCAGGCCAGATTGGATGGCAGCTCATCGAGTTGCAAAACTGAATTCAAAACCTCAATGCCTTGTAGGTATCTTCAGGAAAAGTGAATACAAAAGAGTTGGAAACCTTTCCAAAACCAAAATGGAGTCCCTAAAGTGGTTATGTGAAGCACTGCATCACCTTTTGGCAATTCCTGTTGCAGTGCTGCTACTAAACTGTATTGATTGACCTTTTCCTGTAATACTGAGACAGTCATCTTGGTCTCTAAACGTTGCCCAGAGTCCATGTACCGTCGTCTTCCAATATTCCATATTTCTTTTTATAGTTTATCTCTCTTGGATTTTGATCGGCCTATTTCTAAGCAAAGGAATTTTTCGAATTGATGTATTAAATGTAATATTTTCTTAACATTTGATGTAATGAAAATGAATTTTTCATTTTTCAGGAATGGATTCCATTTTGCCAAATAAAAGGCCTTATATTCCAAGAATAGGAAAAGTGAGTTTGTAAAATTTTTATCTTGTGCATTTGTCTGAACTTTGTGTTTTCGTTTTCATATGATGATCGCTTTTTCAATTCTTTTTTATTATCTTTTCCCTCTTTTCTTTTGTAGACGGTTACAATTTTGATCGGAGAACCATTGCAATTTAAATCTGATGTTGATAGTTTAAGACAAGCTGGGAAAAGTGCCGTACGTGTTTTGTTTTAATGTTGCCTCCTTCCTTGTTTTTTTTTTATGGTCTTTTTACACTTGATGAAATAATTGCTGTTTTCATTAGATGGGAATGAGTTCAATCGAAATTTGTTCTGTAAAGAAAAAGACAAACTTTTTAAAAATATTTTGTGTGTGTGTGCGTGCGTGTGATTTGTTGCATTTATCAAAAACACTAATTCTAATAACTTCTTTTTATTTATTTTTCCAACCGTCTATGGGTTCAATTTCCATCTATGTTTTTGTGCTTTTAAAATCCATTAACCTTACTATAATACAAGATTGCTAAATGTACTTTTGCCACAACCATTATTTAGCCAGTGAAGACTTTTCTACACTCAGGATATTTACAAAAATTCAAGCTGGGTAGTGATTATATGCGAAGGAAAGTGGTATATTTAAAAGTTCTCAAATGATATTGGATCATTCGCTATTTAAGATTGTTAATAATAATGGTCAGTCTTAGAACTGGTTAGTAATGCTTAATATAATAATGGTTAGTATGACTATCTGAATGTTTTGGTGTTCAATTCTTATATTGTACATGTAGAATTTTTACATTGAATACTGCTGCCATATCTGGTCGGGTGCCCCTGCTGTTCTCCTCGGGCTTCTCAATAAGGTTCAGAGGAGGGTCTGTAATGTGATAGATACTGACTTGGCAGACCGCCTCTCAGTCTCTCTCCCACCGGCGCGACGTGTCTCTTCTATAAATACTTTCACAGCTTCTGCTCCGATGAACTTAGATCACTAGTGCCCCCTAAATACGTATTTGAACGAGATACTAGATTAGCAACTAGATCCCACCCTTTTACAGTGAAACCGATAAAATGCAGCCGTAACTTCTACTCCAACAGTTTCTTTCCTCGCACTTCCCGACTGTGGAATTCTCTTCCAAACGATTGCTTCCCCGACAGCTACAATCTCCAGGAGTTTAAATGTAAGGTCAATAGACACCTCCTAACACACGAACCTGCTCCCATTCTATCAAACACTCTTCCCATCTGCCCAACCCTCATCCTCGGTATCCTTACTCATCTGTCACCTTCCTCCTGACATTCCCTATGTCTAACCACTCCTTCTCTTTACCTTCCCCTATGTAGCCCCATGAACAATAGTGGCAGTGGAATGCCTTGCTTGGGGTGAGATGATTAAAAAAAAAAAAAATGGTTCTAATTGTCTTTTTCAAATTTTTGTATATAATGTTGGGTTGGAGCATATTTTAATTGTGTCTCATTGTGCAAGATGAAATGAAGTTTGAGAACAAACGTAGAAATTCGATCCTGTTATGTGACAGTTTCTTTTCTTTGAATGGAAATCAAGCATCCATTGAACAGGCTTAGAATTTTGAATTTTAGCAAAATATCACTGACATTTTAATGCTTCTCATAAAAGACGGTGAACTGATCACAAGAAAGGTCAATACAACAAATTTGAAAAGATGACCTTTGCTGAGGAAAATAAGTTACTCTTTGGTAAAAGTTTTACGTTTTCGTTGCATATTTAAGGAAAATAAGACCCTTTATTGAATATTTTGTGATGGGAATTTCTTTTATTTGTCTTTTCTTTCCTCTATAATTTTCAGAGGGAAATTCGCAAACACATCACAGACAAAATCCAAGAAGAAATGAAATTGCTGAGAAAAAGGGCTGAACAATACCACTGTGAAAAGTTGCATAAATCTTCTTAGCAGGGTTTCGTTTTTCTGAGATACAAATCTCACAGAAAATCAAAGACAAAACGCTCACATGCCAATCAAAATTTTTTTTTTCTTTTTTTAAAACAAATTGATTAAAAAGACAAAAAAAATAAAAACAATTGGTTTTTTTTTTCTCGATAATATTTCACTTATTATTTTTCTTGTGAGTTGTGAACTGTAGACTTACTTTTGTGGTTTCAGGTTTAAGCTGAGCATCACCACTACATTTGTATATTTGTAAAATCTGTAATAATTTAGTGTAATATTTCGTACCTAATTTTAATTCACAAAAAACGAAAATGATTTTAAAAAAGAATAATTGTAGTTAATCTGTATTTGATTAACCGACAAGAAAAATGTCTTAAATGTTTGATGTTGTGCATGATAAATGTTGAAATTGTGAGAACAGGATTATCTCTTTCAACAAATATTGATTACTTACAGTATTTGAGGCGTTTGGAATTAGAAAGTACTTTCTGTCACAAAATAAATAACAAGAAAATCGTGTTTAAAGTTTGTCAATTTTCGAAATGCCATTTTTTATCTTTTTGAGACAAATCACTTAATTTTCTTTTTAAAGAAAGCTAAAAACATCTACTTTAACATCCAAGCACTTACACTTAACTGAGTTTCAGATACATGTCAGAAAGTACCTTCTTGTACTAAAGGCCTCATTTCAATTGTTATTTTTTATTGGTGTGGGGGCCATGATGTCAGGAACATTTTTTTTTATGTTGACTCTCTCATAACATTAAAAGTTCTTTTCTGATTTCAAGAAGAGAAAGGAATGAATAAATAATGTCTTTTGGAAATCATTGCATCAATTCAATATTTTTTTTTTAATGCATTGTTTCATTTTCCAAATTTTTCTTCTTATATAAAGGATTATGACTCTTTAGTCAATAAAAAGCTTCTTTAGCCAGTGAGAAGTCCTGGAGGCCTATACCTACATTTTCTTCATTTTCACACTCCACCCACGTCTATTGAACAGGTGAAGAGGCTCATCCCTTGTTTCCTGTTTAGGATGTGGTTTCCGGTTTTCTCTTTTCCAATCTTTTCACTCTTTTCTTTTTTTATTTCTTTCAATTGGAGTAGATAGACTAAACTATCGCCTGGTTCACACTCCACCCACGTCTATTGAACAGGTGAAGAGGCTCATCCCTTGTTTCCTGTTTAGGATGCGGTTTCCGGTTTTCTCTTTTCCAATCTTTTTACTCTTACGTAGCCCCCTGCGCATCAGTGGCATTATCGCCTTGTTTGGGGTGATATGATTAAAAAAAAAAAAAAAATTGTAGACATGAACACAAAGACAAAAGGAAAATTTATCTTAACAGATGCATTTCACCCTGAGGGATTTTATCGAAACACATCAGCTAACATAAGCTTTTCTTCCATCTTTATTCATATTGTTCTTTGACAGAGTATATCTGAAATTTTTACGCATTTATCTTCTATGTAACATGCTTCAGGCCAAATGTTCTTATTGCAGGAATTGTACATAGGATAGGAACAAAAAATATAAACAAATGTTGGTTATAATAAAACAATAAGAAACTCTGAAGATGCCAAAATGCCTAACTTTAGATTTTAAATTTCTGGCATCTGATGTGTTGAGATGTGCCCTGCATAGTAAACTTCATTCAGCTTTGTGAAATCATTGTTTTTAAATACCTCCCATTGTAATAGGGGTTTTGTTAAGCAATGTCAAATTCTCTGTGACCCCAATAGCAAATTTATCATGGAAGATTTAGAGATTAGTGCACATTCTATGCATTTTCACCCTTTTAAATTACTTTCCATTTTAATTAAATCTGCATTCTTTAAGTTAAAATTATGGCCAGGCGCCTTACAATAATTGACCAATGCACTGAGTGTTTCTTCGAAAATATCTCAATACATTAGTCATTCATCGTCATAAGTCTTCCAAGAAGTTCAACTTAATGTAGTTTTGATTAAGAGGGTAAGTAATTTATGAAAGTGAAAATGAATTCATTTCTGAGTCTTCCACAGTAAATCTATGCTCCAGGTTCAGACAGCCTTTCACCTGCTCTTATAATGGCAGAGATTTAAAAAAAAAAAAAGAAAAAAAAAGAAAAACAGCTAAAAGAAATTGAATCTGCTAGGCATCCAAATATCTCTTGAAACCAGGAATTTATAATTTTCAGTTAAGATGGCGTTTAATTGTAAACAACATTTATTTATATTGCTGTTCCCAATCCCCTATGTTTATCATCATCAATAAAAACGCTATTTGGCCTGAAGTCTTTTTAAAGGACAAAATGTATTACATGACATTTATTCCCATTCTGAATTTGAATTTCGGGTTTGAATAATGTAGACATATGTCTATTATTCACTAGCAGAACCCGTGGAATTTCCACGGAAGGATAATTATGATTTCCTAGATAAATTTTACTTTGTCATACTACAAATGATAGTAACGTCTTCAAACATAAAGGTATTGAATAATAAAATAATAACACAGTGTAATTTTATCAAAATATCTATAAAAGTAATCTCCATAGAAGTTACTTTACTATAATCTTATATTAAGGGGCGTATGCACAGACCATAACCAAAATACTGTATGCTATTTTGTGAGAGATTTTGAAAGAGAAAATGTTTTGTTTTTTATAACTGAAAAATCCTGTGTCCATTGTAAACAGAAAAGATCAACTAAGTAATGGCCAATGGTGTAGAGGCCAGAAATTTTGTTATTAGGTCATGGGATACGACAACAGACATACCTATTTTTACTATATTGTACAGTATACACACATGAGGAGCATAAAAAGATAGAGGGGAAGGAAAAGCTCAGATAGAGAGTAAGTGGCGTAATGGACGGACAAACTAAGTAACTAAGGAAGGAACAAGCAGAATTATGATTTTAATCCCCATGAAATTATAAATCAATTTTTTAATGTTGATATTAAACTCATAAAGAAAGGCACCATTGGATTAAGATAAGTTGTGCCACTTTCCTTGTCTACAGCTATAAAGTGTTGAATGCACCGGTTCCCATCCGAACACCAAAGTTAAGCAACATCGAGCATGGTCAGTACTTAAACGGGTGACCATTTGGGAATACCAGGTGCTGTAAACGTAAGGACCAAGAATGGTCCACCGGTCCTCCAGGTTTGGGGGTTGGGTGCAGGGCTAACAACCCTGCCCCATAAAAAACTGTTTGTTACAGAAACAGGAACAAAAAGTTGCTGCCCTATGCACCATTGGGTGTGACGGATAAATAAGGATGATGCCACCTTCCTTAATGAGTTTAATAATAACAAGAAACTGATCAGTGAATTCGACAGAATTAAAATAAAAATAGACATATGTTTAGTTTATTCAAACATACTTGAATGTAGATATGCTGTCTAAATATACACTACTGGCCGTAATTATTAGGCCACCCCAGTTTTTTAAAATGATGTATTTAATACTATTTTTAGTATTTATTGCCAAGTGGATAATTCTAAATGAAAATAGAATGGTTCTTTTGTTAATACTTTGCAAAATTTTACAAGGCAAGGAAGCAAAGATGAACTCGTCCGAATAACCCTAAATTTTCTTCATTCTTTCATTGATAAAACTGCCATCTAGGTAATTATTAAATATTTATAAATTCATTTGATGCACATGTTTTTTGTGTAATATTAACAAAAGAACTCTTCTGTTTTCATTTACAATTATTTACTTGGCGATAAATACTAAAAAATAGTATGAAATACATCATTTTTTTTAAAACACTGTAGTGACCTAATAATTATGGCCGGTAGTGTACATATTTTATTAAACCTGCTTCACTAATTTTTACACTACTATAGAAATGCATGTATCTCATTCTTTATAATCATGCATTTTCTTTTAGACAGATTCTCTATTTCTCTATGTTTTTGTTGGCAGAAGTAGTAGTAGTAGTATTATTATTAAACCTGCATATGGATCCAAAATGCAGGTTTATTATCATCATCATCATCATCATCATCATCATCATCATTAATAATAATAATAATAGAAAATAGAAAATATTGAAGCATCAATGCTTTTGGTCTAATAAATGGATTGCATAAATAAAATTTCATTTTATGCATTTAATTAGGAAATGGAATCAGTTTATCACTTCATCTTTTAATCTTTTCCTTTTTCATATTTTAATTTTAGATTTTATTAATTCTTAATCATTTGGTTTTTTTTTAAACTGTTTTTCTTGTGACTATGAAAACTTTGGTTCATTCAGCCGTTTTATTATTTTTATAAGTAAAGACTATTTACTCCAACATTATATACCATTTCTCTATTTGAGTATTTTAGGAAAAGTCATTTCTTTTTTTTTTATTGCCTTCTACTGACATTATCCTTTGCTAAAGTGTTCCTTCTGCTATTGTTTCAAAACAATTTTGTCTTATACACTTAATTATGACATTTCTATCTTGCTATATAGTGTAATGTATTTGTGTTTTAAAAGATTTTCTGTTATAGTTAACAAGCCTCACTAACCAGGCATTAGGGATTGAACTGATTGAGCTTAGTAATTGTGTCTTACGGACAGACAAATATAAATTTTTACTCATGAAATTGCATATAAAAGTCAAAGGGTGAATATGACAAAGCATTTCATTACCAGGTTGGACAGGTGAGAAGGGTTATTTGTTTTTGTTTGTTTTTTGGGGTTTTTTTTAGGAAAGGCATGTGTGTTGTTCTCAAAATGAGAAATCGAAGAGCCAGATTTGAATTCGATGTGTTCACTTACACACAAATACCCTTAAGAAATGTATTAATACGTTGTCTCTCCCTACAGCTATGGGTTAAATAGCAGGACAGATTTGGCTCTCTAGCCTTGGTTTGCCATCAGTCTACTGCAGAAAATAATAGCAACCTAGTGTGGGATAATCTTCTGCCCAGTCAGTCATGTTTCTTTTGAGACATGATTGCCCAAGCGTGTATCTCATATGGCACTTAACTGACTGCAGAACCTGAAATAATTTGCTTATAAATTCTGGCTTATTCAAACTCTACAAATGTTTGTCACTTTTCACAAAGTGACATAGCAAAGAATAGCAGGCCTCAAAGTTTAATGCTAAAATGTTGATAGAAGTTTGCTTTAAAAAGTAATTTTATTCCAAAATCAGAATCCCTTTCAAATAGTATGTTGTTTAGTAACATCTGAATAAATATTCTATGGCAACTTTGTTTCCAAAATTGAGGAAATCTTTTTTTGATGCATTCCATTATTTAAAAATTACCTTGACTTCAAAAGATCCAACTTTTTCAATGAAACTTTTGCTGAGTATTCCAGGTTCCAGATACATCTGAACATTTCTAAAACGTTTCTAAAATGTTTTATTCAGATCATCTTTTCCTATTTTGGCTGGGAAAGGAAACCACTGCATTAATTCTATTATGCTTAGTTTTGTTAGTTTTCTTTTTTCATAGCGTTTCATGCAAATCAACTTTGCCGAAATTAAATGAGATTTTCAAAATATGTAAATATGGACTAAATTAAAAAAGAAACAACTTCACTTATGTAATGTTAATCTTTTACATGCTCAGAAAATTCAATTTACTTCATAGGGTAGAGGGTTTTTTTATTTTTAAAAGTGATCCAAAAATCCCATTGAACTGGTACAACCCTAAAGGATCGGTGTAATTTTCTTAAATGGGAATAGGTTCTTCTTCACTCCATAAAATCACGCAAAGTTTCTGTCATGCCTCACTTAGTGGCTAGTAGCAGAGGTTAGCATCCAGAGCACCCTCTTTAAAGGGAAGGATAGGGTTGATGGATAGGGTTGATAGGTCTCTCTCACTCAGTCTCTTAATGACTTAAAAAATATTGAAAATAAATATTGATTCCAAAATGTGCTTTTTGTCTTTGAAATTTTGAATCCAGGTTTTACTTCATAAGTATTTCTATTCCACTCTAGTTTTAAATGAATGTTTTCATTTCTAAAAATGAATCTGTTTTGTCTGCTTCTTTTTAAAATAAATGAAATTTGAGGTTTAAACATTTAAAAGAAAGAATAAAAAAAATAATCTAAAAAACTTCAAACTTGTTTTGAGATATTCACCTTTTTTATTGCCTGCACGTTTTGTTGAAGGTAGTAACAAAACATCATTACCTTCATTTGTTGAAGGTAGCAAAGTTTAGCAAGTTTCCTTTGAAAGGTTGAAGTCTGAGAATTTCCAACCATTGTTATTCATTTTCAAGGAGAAAGACTGAAAGTCACCAAATATGGGGTTCGTATTGTGATCAGTCTACAGTTTGAAATGAACATAGATTCACTGTCGGTAAAGATGAAATCAAATAAATGACAAATGTGACAGTTCAAAAACCATACTTGAGATTTTTAATCTTATTTTCTTTTAAACAAGCAATAATGATCAAAAATTCTTTGATTTCAACTTTGACAAGCACTTGCATTAAAAACAATTTCATACAAAGAGAAATTTATTAAAAGTTTTATTAAACGTTGTTTGACTCAACAAGATGTTCTGATAAAGTATTGCTGCCTAAAAATACTTTTTAAATTTAAAAAAAAAATTTTTTTTAAATACTTTGGAGATCACAAACACAAAATGAAGTTAAATGAAATACAAGAAGTATACACACATAAACATGCACACACACACACACACACACACACAATAGTCATAAAATGTACTAGCCCTAGCACACTTACGCACACACATACACACACTACAATTAACGACAGCAGCAGGACCATTTGTAGAAAGTCTCAGGCTCAAACACAAACCCTCTAACATTCTGATGATGAGATTTTAATCTCGAAATATTAATGTATAATAAATAGGTGATATCCAACAACTTATTCACCTTCTTTATTTTAATAATCACAAGCCCTCTAACATTCTGAAGATGAGATTTTAATCTCGAAATATTAATGTATAATAAATAGGTGATATCCAACAACTTATTTACCTTCCTTTATTTTACTAAACACAAGCCCTCTATCATTCTGAATATGAGATTTTAATCTCAAAATATTAATGTATAATAAATAGGTAATATCCAACAACCTATTTACCTTCCTTTATTTTTACTAAACGCATTGTGACAGTCTTCAAAACCTAACCATATTCCTAATATACACAATGCTTCAAGCAAATTACAAAACTTTGCTATACTTTTTAAATTGTTTTTATCAAAATATTTTAGCTTCTTTTGGTTGACTATCAAATTTATAGGAAATTAGAATAAAGAATTAGCCTATCATAGCCAAACATACATGATTAGCTTGAGATTTCTAGGCTGTGGTCATCTCTAAAGAGACTGAAACTTAAATGATTCAACATGTTGAATATTCTAAATTTTCCTGTTTACCAATTTATTTTCTGTACTTCTCCCTCATCATATTCAGTGCCTCCACGATTCTTGAAACTGACAGGGTTCAGGAGACCAATTCAGGAATGGAACATTCTCAATTACTGGTTGCATGTTAGGATGGATGATAGTCTTGGCTGAAGCTGCCAAGCATTGTGTTCTTTTCACTTCTTCAGTCTTTCTCCTGAAGTGAATTGCTCTTTACCTAGTTGCGCAGTTGGTAGATCCTGTTTCCAAGGTATTTGCGCTGATTCTAGCTTAAAGGGAACACTTCAGTTGGACTTTGTATCTGCATTTTGGGGCTCCACAATATCATTTACAATTGATGAGTGCACTCCAAAGCGGTGATCCCCAACGTGGGGCATATGCCCCACAGGGGGTCAATTTGACTTTTTAGGGAGCAATTCAATTGTTACTTGTTTTTATTAGGTGTTTCTTGTGATCTATTAGCTCTAACCATCCAATAAATAAAAATTTAGCAATGTTACATAAATTTCATTCATCATTTGTCTTGAATTTTTAAATTATCATCGATTGCACTGCCACCTGGTGAATAACTTCCATTTTAAAATAATTTTAGAACTTCATTTTGCAAAGTTTCCAAATTTATTTGATTGTTTCATATAAACATAAAAATAATATAAGAAAATCCCTAATATTTTATTTTTTGGTAATTTCTTGCTCAGAACTTTAATTGACTTTTATTTATTTTTTATTTTTCAGGGATGCCATGTTGTTCTTAAGTTTGTTTAAGCCACCTTAAGGCTTTAATTCAGTTTGAGCCTTAAACAAACTTTAAATTTTAAGTTTAAAGTAAAAGCTTAAATCAAAGTATTGACGTTTTAAGCATCACCTAAAACGAAGTTCACTTTTTACATAAGAATTATATATCAACAGGGAGGGGGACATCAGGATTCTAGAGGTGATTAGGTTGGGGCATAGTCAAAAAAGGTTGCGAAACACCGCAAAAGATTATTCAGGTGAAATATGTCCTGACCACTCGAGGCAATGCACAAGGGTAACAGCTTCAATGCTTGACATTTATGAACTATTTTGTTGTTGGTATGCTGGTCCTGCCATTTGGTGTTGAGGATCTGTCAGAGCTTGGCTTGTTGGAAACATTCAAGATTTTTCAGGTTCTTTTAATACAGAATGCATCTCTCACAAGCGTAGAGCAAGGTGGAGATGCCAACAGTGCAGAATAGCATAAGTTTTGTTTGAAAGGAGAGTACATTGTTGTTGAATATGCCCTTTCTGAGTCTTCCAAAGGTTCAATGAACAGATTTGATGTGGTAGTCAATGTCTCTTGAATGTTCCAGATTGTGAGAGTGCTGCCAAGGTATTGAAAGCTATTGTAGCGAAGATTTCACCTCGGTGATCCAAAAGGGGTAGAGTCACATGTATATTTTGCAATGGAGTATGGAGACAACAAATTGGTGAACTTCAAACTGAAAGTGAATTGGGCAGCACTTTGTGTGGCTAAAAATAGCGGTGTTGATTGTAGCCATTTTTATTGGCTGGTTCTGGGTGCTCATTAGCAAAACGATGGCTGTTTGGGGCATTTATTTCTTGTGTGGAAAACTGGTGTGTCATTTCCCTGTGCGTGGATGGCTCAGACTGGTGACTGGATTCATGAAGTGGCTCACAAGCAAAGTGATGGAATGATGAGGTTAAGAATGTCTCTCTCCGTTTCTTCTATGTGCCCTGTCCCTTCGGGACGTAGGCGATCATGACTTTCCACGTTTTCCTGTCCCTGGTGGATCTGAGCACGCCTTCTTCTGTTACACTGTGCTATCCTCGTTCTGTCATCCACCTGATTAGGTCCTTCAAATATGTTATCCATTGCTTTCTCCTGTCTCTTTTTCCCTCTATCTGGCCTGTTAATATCAGATTCTCCAAGCCCTCCTTCCTCATTGCATGTCCCAGGAACTTCAGCTGTCTCTTCCTGATGCTCAGTATTAATTTCCTTTTTGTTTCCATCATTTCTAAGACCTCATCATTGCTCACATGCTCGATCCATGAGATTCGCAGCATCCTTCTGTAGAACCACATTTCAGTTGCTTCAAGTTTTTCCTTCATCTTTGATGGTATTGTCCAGCATTCACTGCCATATTGAAGGACGGACATCACATAGCAATCCAGTACTCTCTTCCAAGTTTCTAGTGTGACACAATAACTAGGCATATATGTATTTTATTATAATAGATTAAAATAGATTAGAATAGAAAATAGTTTAAAAACATATTTAACAAAAGTGAAAAAGAAGAGGAAAAAAATAAATAAATAAACACTTTTTCTTTTATGAGGAAAATTGTGGAAGAGACAAGAGTATCCGATTATTGTTTTAAATCCTAATACTCTTCTGGTAAATATTTGACTCAGTGATAAAGAGATAAAGTTCAGAAAAGTTCAGGAGGTGCGTTTTTCGAATGACCCGGTCAAAGGCTGTCTTTTACTGTATCTTGACCACACATTAAGAATTTTCCGGCGGAAGCTTTATTAAGATAAAAAAAAAAGATAACTGAAATTTCAGACTTACAGTCGCCAATGTTTATCACCGGTGGTCTAAAGCATTTCCGGATTTCCGGATCAATTTTAAATAAATTCAGGTAATTTTTCTGAGTCAGTCAGTTAAGTGAAGGGGAGTCAGCCGGGTGCGAGCTTGAAGTAAGGATCTCCGTTCGTCTTGTTTCGTTCAGTTCGGATTTGTTGATCTCCATTAATTAGAGTTAGAGTTGTGTGTCACATTCGCCTGCCCCAACCGAAAAGGCTAACTCTAAACGAATAAAGCATCCTTTCAACTCATCCAAGTTGTGGAAGTTCATTCCTTATATTTTAATCTTGTACCCCCAGCTGTTCGGCCGACGTTTTCAACAAACATCCGGCAAACATGACAGCGTGGAGAATGGCCGCCGGAGAAATTGTTCAGACGGACCATTGGGGTGTTACACTAGTGAAATTGTCCTGTTTCTTAATACCTTACTCAACTTCTGGAATGCTTCCTTTGCCATGCCAATTCGCCTTCGGATCTCTGTGTCGCACTTTCCGTCTTCTGTTATAACACTTACCAGGTATTTAAATTTTTGTACTTGCTTGATTCTGGTATCCCCAACCTGTATTTGGCATTTTGGGCTGCCCTTTTTACTGATGACCATGCATTCAGTTTTCGTGCAGTTTATTTCTAGTCCTTTCTTGTTACTTTCTTCTGCTACCTTCTGTGGGAGGTCTTGTAGTTTTCTTTCTGTGTCTGATGCTGGCGGAAACTTTGGTCAAAGTATGCAAGATAGATCCTATGAGAGGAGACTGGTGTGTGGATGGTATGGAGATGGGTAGAGACAAGTTCCGTGGCCACAGGAGTAACACTAGAAGTGAATGGGAGCATCGTGGAGGATGCTTGTTAGATATCTGACACCCTGACTGGGAAGGCTCAGGTGAACATGAAAGCAGCTGGTGAGATGCTGGTAGAGTGGCTTTTAGAGACATTGTGAGAGGAATATGCCTTGATGATATATGTGACACTGGTGAAATCCTGTCTAAACCATGCTGACTGACTTACCCAAGTGTCATGGAGGTGGCTGGATTTACATAGACAAGAAGAGCAGTCGGTGCTGGAAGGCTGCCCCACTGTAGGAAGCAGATTAAATGAGAAGCAGGTGACCGACATTCACTACTAAACTTGTCATCTGGGGGTGAAGAGAAACTTATGCTTTTCCAGGTCTGTTGATCCATTAGAATCCAAAGAGTGTTGAATCTGTTGTCAAGGCCTGTGAAGCTAATTGATCCGGTGCTGGTGCATTGGAAGAAAGGAAGACTGAATGTAAAGCTAACCTGGAGCAGATTAGCGATGAACATAAGTAATTACAGAGGTGGTCATTTTTTTAGCGCTCATTGATTGTGGTCCCTCTCAGTTCGCAATATGGCTGTCACTACCTTGATAATACTCTGCTAGTATCATTCATCACTTGGGATCAATTTTTTACAAGCAGGACTCACTGAATAAAATATTGACTGATAACAACACTGCATTCACATGTAAGAATTTCAAGAACTTTTTAAGTAGCTGGGAGGGGCATTTGAGATTCTGATGTGCCCATGTACAAAGCATTCAAGGGGTATACAAAAAAGGGGACATTGTTTGGATAAAGACTCTACATGGTAGATGCCCAAATAAATTCAAAAAGAGCTGCGTAACCTGAGTAATTAGTCTGCAGTTGGGGTGGATAGATGGAGAGGATGTGAAGAATTTATGTCTTTTTCTGGGGTCACATCCATCATCAGTGACATTGAAGAAAGTGAACAATTCCTGTACTTAGAATCAAGTTTGCCAGGTGATTCCTCGAATACCAGCAGTTTAGATACTGATACTGGGCCCCCAATGACCCTCTAGGCAGTAGTTCATCTGAGAACGAGACTCATGTTCTTTGAGAACAGAGAAGACCTGCATCATCTATGATCAGTGGGGAGTGTAGCAAAGACTTACCTAATCGCATGTATGTTTTGCAATGGAGTATGGAGACAGCAAATTGGCGAGATTTAGACTGAAAGTGAATCAAACAGCACTTTGTGTGGGCAAAAATTGTGGTGTTGATTGTAGCCATTGTTATTGGCAGGTTTTAGGTGCTCATTGGCTAAGCAATGGCTAGATGGATGCTTAAAAGCATGGTATGCTCATTCAGAGGCCTTTTTTTGGTTTTAGCAAGGAGAGTGACTCACCTGAGTTTGAGAAACTGTGATTTGTGGAATTGATTAGGTTTACTCAGCTTTTATCCTGGGTGCTAACAATTTTTACGCAGCCATTAACAACTTTCAAAGGCACGTTCAATATATTAATAGTAATTTCAGGTGTTTCTTGTCCAGGAACTGGTTGTGCAAGTATCTTCGTTTTGTCCAGATTCACTTCCATCTCACTGTGATAGTAGGTTTCAGAGACAAACAGCGCTGGAGGTTAGCAACAGAGGAGGTAGGGATAGCATTGTTGTCTGTGCACTGGCCCTCCTTGATGCTACTTTTTAATGATTGAGTTTTGGATCTCAGGTGCATGAGGTTAAAATGTTCTCTGTCCAGGCAATAGAAAAGTCACGTAAGATTTCATCAGATGCAAATACATGCTACCATGTCATCATGGACTGTGATGATGTGGTCAACAAAGAGAGCAGGGCAATCAAAGTGACAGAATACAGACCATATCGCTGGTTGGCGAATCTTGTCAAAAGCTTTGCAAAGGCCCTAAAAGATGAAGAAGCATGGTTGTTGCTGTTCCCAAGTTGGTTACTGAAGTTGCCTTGCAAAGAAGATCATGTCAATCATTCCATTTGACTACCAAAAACCATTGAGATTCTGGGAGGACTTCTTCCACAATGTCCAGCAAATGATCCAGAAGAATTCTATTTTAAATTTTGCCAGCAATGCAGAGTGGGAAGTTAGCACTATAGTTGTTGCACACTGACCAGTCTCTTTTCCTGAAGCTGGTAATGATGTTTGTGTTTTTGAAGTCATCCTGGAGGATGATCTTGCTGTCCCCCATTCACAGTATCACGTAAAACAGCTTGGCTTCTAATCCATATCCCCCATGTGTAAAGAGTTTCAGGAGGATATTGTCTGGACCAGGAGTATTCCCAGATTTGCCTCATTTGATGGCTTTCATGAATTCCTGGAATTATTGGGGTGGGAGTGTGGAGTATCCACAGTTTGACAGGTTGCTGCAGAGGGTTTCTCAAGAGATCTTTTGATTATTCAGGAGAAGATGGAAATGTTGTCTCCAATGATACATGATCACTTCTGTGGTGAGGATTTGGTCTTCTGAAGTTTTCAAGTCACCAGTCGGCTGAAAATTGTAGAGGCATGTATAATTCCCCCGAACAATAATTGAAAAGGAAAATACACTACAAATAAGGTAAAATAAACTTTTGTTTACTTTCATAAAAAAAATAAAAGAATTATTTTTTATACAAAAATGTAATTGTGTGTATAAAAATGAAGAATGAAAGAAAGAAAGCAATTGGGAGTGTGAGAGGGAAAGGAGGGACTATATGTTGCGAGCGAGATGAGAGAAAGAGAGAGTGAAACAATGTTCATTGATATGTGATGCGGTCTGTTGTGTGAACTGCTGTATTTTCTCTCTATGTGTGCTCTGAACTGCCCGTTCCTCTCTCTGCTGAAAAAAGTTTCTATCGCCTTTTTATATTCATGGTGAGGCTCCTGGAAATCGAAAAATATGTTTCTTTTATTGAGCCCTGATTGGTCAAAATTCATATTTTTGACCATGTGATGTGTTTTCAACTATGTCCATGCTTTTGGGTGTGCTGTTCTTGTTTTTGATCCCAAAGGGTTTGGTAAGGGGTGAATGTTCACGCAATTGTATTTTTAGAGATACACGTGGTGTGAATTAATTTTATTGTGTGTGTGTGTGTGTGTGTGTGTGTGTGTGTGTGTGTGTGTGTGTTGAGCTTGGAAAATAAAACAAGAAACAGCACAAAATCTAATGGGGCCTGAAAATCTCCTTGGTTCCTGCAACACGTCTCGTTTTGGTCTACATTTCCATGGAGTTCAGCAGCTTTTGCTTTCCACCAGACATTCTGAATCTCTTTGAGGTTTCCTTTGGCCGATATGTGTTCCTTATTGCCTCTCTGGTGCTACTCTTTCCATATTGATCAGGCATTCAATCTATTGGTTCTGGCACTTTGAGTAGCCAATGACTGCAGCAGATGTTATAGCGTCATGCAAAGTGTTCTCATGATTGAAAGTCTCTCAATCACTTGTTTTTAATATATTAAACATTACTGATATATATATATATATATATATATATATATATACTACTGAACATAATTATTAGGCCACCCCATTTTTTTAAAAGAAATGATGTATTTCATACTATTTTTAAGTGGATAATTCTAACTGAAAATAGAATGGTTCTTTTGTTATTATTTTTTTTCAAAATTTTACAAGGCAAGGAAGTAAAGATGAACTCGTCTGAATCACCCTAAATTTTCTTCATTCTTTCATTGATGAAACTGCAATATAGGTAATTATTAAATATTTATAAATTCATTTGATGCACATGTTATTGTGCAATATTAACAAACAAAAAAACATTCTATTTTCATTTACAATTATTTACTTGGCAATAAATACTAAAAAATACTATGAAATACATCATTCTTTAAAACACTGGGGTGGCCTAATAATTATAGCTAGTAGTGTATATATATATATATATATATATATATATATATATATATATATATATATATATATAAAACAAAGAATCAGTCAGTCATTTAAGTGCCATACATGATGGTGATCATGTCTCGAAAAAGACATGACTGACCGGGCAGAAGATTATCTTGCAGTAGGTTGCAAATGCTATCTGCAATAGACTGGTTGCCAGCCAAGGCTATAGAACCCAATTTGTCTTTATATTTAACCCATAACTGGAGAAAAGAGAGAGATTAATACCTTTCCCAAGGGTATTTGTGTGTAAGTGAATGCAAAGAATTTAACTGGATTTTGAACTCGACACCTCGATTTGCTGTTCCAAGTTGATATCCACTGCACCAAAACGCACATCCGTAATACAAAGGATACATGCTTAAAAAGATCAACCATAAATTAGAATCTTATGACATTTGACTGCACAGAGATGAAGATATCATAATTCCAACTAGACATGTGTACACAATTGCGAATACACATTGCTATCCAATAGAATTATCGACAGTTTTAATGCACATGACATGTTTCTGACCAATGAGAATTGACCTAAACAAAATTGAAAAATATCAGTTTGTGTTTGTTTTCTCTCAATCTTTGCTGAAGCTTTAATAAAAGTGAAACGTGTTAGACTGTGACTTAGATTTATTATATACCATAATAGATCATAGGAAATATAGGTGAACAATTCAACTAGAAAAATAAATATTTCTTTTAATTCATAACTTTTACTTGATAATTACAATCATTTTTCACTTTTTGAATTTAAATCTTAAATTTTGAATTTAAATCCTCCAAAACATGTAAGTCAATTAATTTCCTCCATAAAACAATTTCTATTTGCAAAGGTAGGTTTGAATTATTTCTACTTAAGAAATTGTGGTAATGCTTATGATCTTTTCAAATATTTAAGCGTTTTGAAAATTTAGCATCCAATCCATTTTTAAATGTTTAAGTTTTTCATTTTTCTACTAACTTCTTGACAGACAGAATTTATGAATTATCTATGAAGAACTTATAATTGTACAAGAAACTTTTTTTGATTCACAGAGAACTGGATGTGTTGCCTCACATGTCGTTTGTTAAAGATGGCATGTCAGCTATGTTATTTATTTATTATCTTTTCATCAAAAACTGGGTGACAAAATTGTAACTGCTGAAATGAGTAAGATTTCTTTCTAATACTTCTGTTCTTTCAGATTTCAGAAGTACATTCTCAAAGATTCTGTACACTTCCTCAAACTTGATTTTTGAGAAATAAAACTATAAACATCTCACAGTAATTCTTTTTCTATCTGGATATCTAAGCACACGAGTGCAATGATGAACCAATTGTTAAGTGGCAAAATGGATTTCTGTCATTCAAAGAACACTGTTTTGGACAACAAACTTTGGGTCTCTTGGTTCTTTGTAGGTGAAGAAAGTAGTTGCATAAAAATAAATACGTAAAGAAATATGAAATTATATAAATGTAACTAAGGAGTTAAAAACAAAATACGACAGACTAGTTTTTTTTTATTTAGCAGATTTTCTTTGAGGAATGTTTTTTAAAACATTTATCACAAAAAGTTGCTCACGCATCTTTAAAAAAGAAAAACTGCGAAAATAACAACAAACATGGCTTGAATAAAATTTGATGCATAAAACTATGTGAAACTGAAAAATAAAGTTCAAATGAAGCTTAACAGTTTATAAAAGAAGTTACATCCATAAAATTTGGTCTACAAAAACTTGTAAAAGAAAAAAAGACAAAAGAAGCTTAAGTCTGGTCTGAACACCTTCCCTCATAATGTTTTTTTTTTTTAATCCTTTCACCCTGAGCAAGGCATTCCACTGCCACTATTGTGCAGGGGGTTATATAGGGTCGAGGAAGTGATGGGAAAAGGATGGTTAGATATAGGAAATGTCAGAAGGAGGGTGATAGACAGGTAAGGGTACCGAGAATGAGGGTTGGTTAGATGGTGAGAGTGTTTGAGAGAATAGATGCAAGTTAGTGTGTTAGGAGGTGTCTATTGACTTTACATTTAAACTCCTGGAGAAATACGAGATTTATCTCATCTCAATTTGTAAAAAGAAACCAGAAACCTTATGGAAATACGAGATTTATCTCATCTCAATTTGTAAAAAGAAACCAGAAACCTTATGGAAATACGAGATTTATCTCATCTCAATTTGTAAAAAGAAACCAGAAACCTTATGGAAATACGAGATTTATCTCATCTCAATTTGTAAAAAGAAACCAGAAACCTTATGGAAATACGAGATTTATCTCATCTCAATTTGTAAAAAGAAACCAGAAACCTTATGGAAATACGAGATTTCTCTCATCTCAATTTGTAAAAAGAAACCAGAAACCTTATGGAAATACGAGATTTATCTCATCTCAGTTTGCTGTGGCCGTGAGTTTTCAACCTTCTCAACTTCTTCCAACAGTCAAATGAACTGAAATGAATATTTTATTGATAATAATTGTAATTGTTTTCATGAGCCCAACAGAATTGTAATTAGAACTTGTTATCTTTCTTAAGTATTTGGTGCACAAAGAAAATATTTGTATTTTATTTTATAATCATATTGTCCCAAGCAAGGCATTTTACTGCCACTGTTTTGCAGGGGGTTACATAGGAGGAAAGTTATGAGAAAGAGTGACAGATTATAGTGGGTGTCATGAAGTGGGTAAGAGAAGGATGAAAATACTGATGAGTTTTCCTTTCATAATCATATCTCCTCAAGCAAGGCATTTTACTGCCACTGTTTTGCAGGGGGTTACATAGGAGGAAAGTTATGAGAAAGAGTGATAGGTTATAGGGGGTGTCATGAAGTGGGTAAGAGAAGGATGAGAACACTGATGAGTTTTCCTTTCATAATCATATCTCCTCAAGCAAGGCATTTTACTGCCACTGTTTTGCAGGGGGTTACATAGGAGGAAAGTTATGAGAAAGAGTGACAGATTATAGTGGGTGTCATGAAGTGGGTAAGAGAAGGATGAAAATACTGATGAGTTTTCCTTTCATAATCATATCACCTCAAGCAAGGCATTTTACTGCCACTGTTTTGCAGGGGGTTACATAGGAGGAAAGTTATGAGAAAGAGTGACAGGTTATAGTGGGTGTCATGAAGTGGGTAAGAGAAGGATGAGAATACTGATGAGTTTTCCTTTCATAATCATATCACCTCAAGCAAGGCATTTTACTGCCACTGTTTTGCAGGGGGTTACATAGGAGGAAAGTTATGAGAAAGAGTGACAGGTTATAGTGGGTGTCATGAAGTGGGTAAGAGAAGGATGAGAATACTGATGAGTTTTCCTTTCATAATCATATCTCCTCAAGCAAGGCATTTTACTGCTACTGTTTTGCAGGGGGTTACATAGGAGGAAAGTTATGAGAAAGAGTGACAGATTATAGTGGGTGTCATGAAGTGGGTAAGAGAAGGATGAGAATACTGATGAGTTTTCCTTTCATAATCATATCACCTCAAGCAAGGCATTTTACTGCCACTGTTTTGCAGGGGGTTACATAGGAGGAAAGTTATGAGAAAGAGTGACAGGTTATAGTGGGTGTCATGAAGTGGGTAAGAGAAGGATGAGAATACTGATGAGTTTTCCTTTCATAATCATATCACCTCAAGCAAGGCATTTTACTGCCACTGTTTTGCAGGGGGTTACATAGGAGGAAAGTTATGAGAAAGAGTGACAGGTTATAGTGGGTGTCATGAAGTGGGTAAGAGAAGGATGAGAATACTGATGAGTTTTCCTTTCATAATCATATCACCTCAAGCAAGACATTTTACTGCCACTGTTTTGCAGGGGGTTACATAGGAGGAAAGTTATGAGAAAGAGTGACAGATTATAGTGGGTGTCATGAAGTGGGTAAGAGAAGGATGAGAATACTGATGAGTTTTCCTTTCATAATCATATCACCTCAAGCAAGACATTTTACTGCCACTGTTTTGCAGGGGGTTACATAGGAGGAAAGTTATGAGAAAGAGTGACAGATTATAGTGGGTGTCATGAAGTGGGTAAGAGAAGGATGAGAATACTGATGAGTTTTCCTTTCATAATCATATCACCTCAAGCAAGGCATTTTACTGCTACTGTTTTGCAGGGGGTTACATAGGAGGAAAGTTATGAGAAAGAGTGACAGATTATAGCGGGTGTCATGAAGTGGGTAAGAGAAGGATGAAAATACTGATGAGTTTTCCTTTCATAATCATATCTCCTCAAGGCAACATTTTACTGCTACTGTTTTGCAGGGGGTTACATAGGAGGAAAGTTATGAGAAAGAGTGACAGATTATAGTGGGTGTCATGAAGTGGGTAAGAGAAGGATGAGAATACTGATGAGTTTTCCTTTCATAATCATATCACCTCAAGCAAGGCATTTTACTGCCACTGTTTTGCAGGGGGTTACATAGGAGGAAAGTTATGAGAAAGAGTGACAGGTTATAGTGGGTGTCATGAAGTGGGTAAGAGAAGGATGAGAATACTGATGAGTTTTCCTTTCATAATCATATCACCTCAAGCAAGGCATTTTACTGCTACTGTTTTGCAGGGGGTTACATAGGAGGAAAGTTATGAGAAAGAGTGACAGTTTATAGGGGGTGTCAGGAAGTGGGTAAGAGAAGGATGAGAATACTGATGAGAGTGGAGTGGACAGAGAAAGGTGCATGAGAGAGGGGATCCAGGTTAGTGAGATAGAAGATGATTTTTGATTTTACATTTAAATTCTTGGAGATTGTAGCTGTCGAGGAAGCAAGTAAATGGAAGGGAATTCCGCAGGCGGGAAGAATTTTTTTATTTTGTGTTGTTATATTTTAATAGCATTTAATAAATGTGAATTATGTTTTTTGTTGTTGTTGTCATCTCTGCATTTCATAATATTTAGGATAAGTCAGTTAAGTGCCATACGTGATACACGGTTGGGCGATCATGTCTCGAAAGAGACATGACTGACTGGGCAGAAGATTATCCTGCAGTAGGTTGCCATTGCTTTCTGTGGTAGACTGGTTGCCAGCCAAGGCTATAGAACCCAATCTGTCCTGTTATTTGACCCATAACTGGAAGGAATAGACGGATTAATACCTTTCCCAAGGGTATTTGTGCGTAAGTGAAGGCAATGAATTCAGTTGGAATTCGAACTCGGCTCCCCGATTTCTCGCTCCGAGCCGATTTAGGATAAGAGATTTCACATTTTCTCTTTTTCACATTTTCTCTTCTTTACAAAAATTTCTTTTAGCAGTGTATTGTCAGTTGTGGACTTTTTATCTTTTTGATTTACAAACCCCAGCATTTTCTGACTTCAGGCTTGCAAGACTGAGTGGAACTACAGACCCACAGGAATCATGGTTTTTAGATTTGAATCTCCCTATTGCTATTCTCTTCAATACAACATCACTCCATACATCATTCCATACAGTGACGAAAGCAAATTTCAGCCAAATTCAGTTCATTTTACAGCAGTGAAACCAAAAGTTTGCTTTCTTTAGCTTTCCTGGCCTGGGTAGAGATTAAACCTGCTCCTCCTCTCAACAGCTTACAAGCCCATGGAAACAGCACATTTCCTTTTGAAATATATCTTTCCCAGATATAAAGTGCTCAATTAAGGGAAAACCCAAGATGCACTGTTTTCTATTTCTGGAATATTTCTTTGCCTGGGACATAGATGAATCTGGCCAATTTGAAACTGGAGTCATAAATATGGCTTCACCAGACACAGAAGTGTCTCCATATTATATGTAAGACCTTCATTTTCATTTCTCCTTACACTCTGCATTGCAGTATAGATATATGCAATATATTTTTCTCTTCATGGGACATGTGTACATATGTATATATAGTTTTGTGTACGTCTTAGTGATATAAAAGTTTCTCTGAAAACAAATCATGTCTGTCATTTTTTTCTTTCCATCTCATCCATGAACTATGGTGCTATTATGTCATGGATATAATAATGCCCATAATGGGAGAAATTTAAATGGAAAAAATAAATCTTTTTTTTTCTTAGCTCTCTCCCACTACAAGGTGTTAAAAATCCCCATTTTTTTTGCTCTTTTAAATATTAATTAAATGTAAACTACTTTACAAATTGAATTGCATGTTTGATGTTCACACAACTTTTGATGTAGAAAATCAGAAATTAACTCACAATTCATTTATAGTTTAATTTTATCCTGTTTAAATTATAAATTGCAAAAAAATAAGATTTCAGAACTTTGGGTTCCTCAGTCAATTTTTCTATCTATGTTAAGGCAGACTTCTACTTTTTTTTTAAGAATCATGTCACCTCAAGCAAGGCATTTTACTGCCACTGTTAAGCAGGGGGTTACATATGAGGAAAGTTACAAGAAAGAGTGACAGGTTATAGGGGGTGTCAAGAAGTGGGTAAGAGAAGGATGAGAATACTGATGAGAGTGGAGTGGACGGAGAAAGGAGCATGAGAGAGAGGATGCAGGTTAGTGAGATAGGAGATGACTATTGACTTTACATTTAAATTCTTGGAAATTGTAGCTGTCAGGGAAGCAAGTAAATAAAAGGGAATTCCACAGTCGGGAAGGGCGAGAAAAGAAACTGCTGGAGTAGAATTTGCATTTACATTTTATTGGTTTCACAGTAAAAAGATGGAACCTAGTTGCTAATCTTGTGGCTCGAGCAAGTTTATGTATGGTGAGCCAAGTTTATCTGAGCAGAAGCCATGAAAGTATTTGTAGAAGAGACACAGAGAAGCCACATTGCGCCAGTGAGAAAGTGACTGTATCCAAGCTGCCAAGTCGGGATTGATCACATTAGAGATTTTCTTTTGGATTTTGTCAAGGACCCCTAGGTCGATAGCAGGAGCACCCGACCAGATATGGCAGCAGTATTCAATGCACGGGCAGATGGTAGATTTGTATATGCGCTGGATTGTTTCAGAGAACCAACCTTCTTAGCAGTGGATTTAGCTATGGATTCTATGTCGTCATTTCACTTGAGATCTCTTGTTAGAGTTAAACTGAGGAGGTGCAGTGTTTTACTTTTAGGGAGACTAGCCTTATCCATGTTAATATGGTGGGGGGGTATATGAGTGATTGTCTACGATGTTAATAGATAGTTGCTTTGTTTTGGAAGCATTGAAATTCACAAGCCATTTCTTACCCCAGTCCACCACGGTCCTTTTTGAGCTAAGCAGTGAGATTTGCTTTGTCAACCTCGTCAGACTTTTGATCAAGGTGAGAGTAAAGCGAAGTATCGTCAGCGTATCTACCTACTTGGGATCTTATTACATCAGGGAGATCGTTCTGTTCTATACTGTCTTTCAAAACATGGATGATCATGATTCTTCACAACTTCCCATCATTTGTATGTCTTACCTTTCATTGTGTCCTTTGAGTATTAAACTCTCCAAGTCCTCTTTCTTCATTATGTCCCAGAAATTTTAACTGTCTTTTTCTGATCCTAAGCACAAATTTTCACAAATCTCTTCACACTCATTTTTCTTAAAAAATACCTTGTTCTTCACACATTCCATCCATTGTATTCTCGGCAATCTTTTGTTGAACCACATCTGATGCATCAAATCTTCTTTTCTGTGTGGAAATTGTTCAACATTCACTGACATACAGGATGATTGATATTTCATCACAGTTTAGAACATTTTCTTGTTTTTTAATACTTTCTTTAGTTTGTTGAAGGCACTTTGCATGTTTTCATCACATGCTAAAACATTTTCCAGATGGTTTTATTTCTGGATTTGCTTTATTTTGAAATTTCCTATTCATAGCTTCTATTTTTTCCCTTTTTTTTTAATGAGCATAGATTTTATCTTCTTACAATTGATAGTCCTTTCTTTTTAGTTTTACTAAACTTGTGTAAGAATCATGCACTTTTCTTTGATTTATTTTAAAAGCAAATTGTTAAAAATAAGGGAAATTTTGTTACAATTTAGTTTATAGGAATTATAATGAATTTATAAAGTCAGAACTTCACTTAAGTTTACAAAATAAACAGACATGAAGTTAATTATTTTTGGTTGTTTGGTGGGAGGGATGACGTGAATGGATGACTAGTATTTTATGTTTTCAGGAATCATTTTAAGAATTGGCAAGTGAGCTGATATAAGATTTTGAAGATTGTCATTGACAAAATAGAAACAATAGCTGATAAATTCTTGCTTATTGTGCTTTAAATAAACTGAACAAGAATAAAGAACTGCATGCACTTAGTATTTCCTATTACAGAAACAAGCAAGAGGAAAAATTATATCTGGGTTGTAAGGTTCATTTTTTATTTGCGGAATAATATTATTTTTATTTTATTTTTCACACAATGGATTCTTCCTTTTAACCCTGGTATTCCAAAACCAATGTAACAATGAAAAGTTGGAGAAAACAACACAAAAATCTTTTTTATATGAACATTTATTACCCACAATGCTCTGGTCTTTATTTGTAAAAACTCTTTTTTCATTTACAGTGTTTCTTTGAAGGCATCAAGGTAAATGACATGTCTTCCTCTAATCATCTATTCAAACCACAATACAAAATTCAAGAATTTGAAC
Source organism: Ascarosepion bandense (assembly GCA_037127315.1). Lineage (NCBI taxonomy): Eukaryota > Metazoa > Mollusca > Cephalopoda > Sepiida > Sepiidae > Ascarosepion > Ascarosepion bandense. The sequence continues at coordinate 795,152 of JBBBDQ010001524.1, forward strand.
AAGTTATGTTATAGCAGTCTACGGCTATATTGTGTTGAATACACCCGTTCCCATCCGATCATTGAAGTTAAGCAACATCGAGCCCGGTCAGTACTTAAATGGGTGACCATTTGGGAATACCAGGTGCTATAAAATTAAGGACCAAGAATGGTTCACCAGTCCTCCAGGTTTGGGGGTTGGGTGCAGGGCTAACAACCTTGTCCCGTAAAAAACAGTTTGTTACGGAAGCAGCAACAAAAAGTTGCTGCCCTATGCACCGTTGGGTGTGATGGATAAATGATGATGATGTTAAAGAACATTTTTTCTTTCACCTATAGGTTTTTGAGTTATGTTTTTGAAATTAGAAAGGCAGATTTGCAATAATTATATATTTGAGGTTAAAAAACTAAGTTCTCATCTGACCTCAATATTTTCTATCAGTCACTTGTTGGTGTATATTACAAGAAAGTGAAAGAACATGTAGATTAAAAACCCACTGTTCAAGCATTTATCACCTGAAGAGGAACAGTTTTGTTCCGAAACATGAAAATTTTTGTGTAGTGGTATTATGCTTTTATAAACCAAGTTTATATATATATATATATATATATATATATATGGCATTGTGGCCCTGATACTATATTGTATCAGGGGCAAGTAAGCATTTGAAAAAGAAAAAAAAAGCTCACGTTGACAGAATCGAAAACGAGGCAGAAATGCTAAAATGTAGGTCAACAAGAAATGGCGCTAAGCCGTTCGATCGCTATATTTTCCTCGCTATTTTTGCGGACTTATTCTTCCCAAATCCAACAGGTTAGTAGCCAATAATAATTGCAAACTCTACATGCCTTCTTGAATAGTTTCCATGGTCTTTGCATCGTTGTGCACTCCTGTCAGGTCCTGCAGAGGACTTTTTACTGAGGAGTTTCGTCTCTCCCAAGAGAACGTAAACAAACCCTGGACTTGCCTTGAAAACCTGATAAAAATAAAACAAATTTAAATAAAACTTTCGCTTTATTTATTTATTTCAGGTTGAACATTTGCGGTCACGAATTTCGCTTTCTTACGTATTTTGAGGAGAAAAAAACAAAGCGTTTTTTTTTGTTTTGTTTTTGTTTTCTGTGTTCCTTGAATTTATAATTTTTTGTCATTATTCTTTGTTGTCGTTTCTCAAAAGGCGGCAACCATTTGCATGTGATGGGGCGCCTACGCTAGCTCAGTTAATAATAACGTTGAGCTCTTTTTTTAAAAAAATATACCTTCTTATTTCTTTGATTTTTAAATTAACCCAAAAAGCTTATGCAAAAAAAAAAAAAAAAGAAAAAATTATTTCATCATTTATTTATTTATTTATTTTTTGCTAGCGAAAGAAAATCCATTGCAGCACTTGTTCTTTGCGTCAATGTGATCACATGTCTTTTTGCTAATTTCAATTTCATTCTACTCAATTGTTTTTTTTTAAAATTTTATTATGTTTGGTCTTTTTGGTTATTGATAATTTTTATTTTTCAAAATTTATTTCCTGCCGAGATTTAAAATAATTATTTTGTAATCAGAATAGTTTTAAACTTTAAAATTTTTAATTTTGAAAATAAAAAAAACATTTTTTTTTTTATTTGAATAATTTTTTTAAAATTTTAGTTTAATTTTCTGTCATTAACATTTAGATTTTATTTTTACGTTGCACAAGGCCAAAAAATTATGACGCTAATAATAAGTGATAAAATTTAAAAAAAAAATTTTTTCTGATCGCTAATGTTGTAATTGATTTCTGAAAACTTTCATCCAACCCACGTGTTTAAGTACTTGCAGTCATTTTTTAAATGTTTTTTATTTCGTGTGAATTAAATAATTATTTAAAAAAAAAAAAAAAAAAATTGAAAATATCATGCAGATATAGTTTTTGTCCACAAACAAAAACACTTGTTGTTCACCGAAAAACTAATTCAGTTTGCAACATAATGAATATATATACCCCCCCTTTTTTTTCATCTATAAATAATTATTGTTTGTTTTTCTTTTTAGTCATTATGTACGAGAAATGAGATGGGAGTCGGTTACTTTTAATATTTTTTGGATTTCTCTTTTTAACCCTTAATCTTCCTTTATTTAAGCGACTTTTATATTAAAATCAAGAATGCAAAAACAAATTTTCTGAAATTTTGCCCAAGAATCTGAACTGCAATCCATTTATTTATTTATTTTTTCAAATAATCGTCTATTGTTCATCATTTATTTTTATGACATTTCCTTCATATTCACATCATCTCAGTAAATCACAAGGGAGGCAACTCTTCTTTTACTTTCACTTTTAAACAGCTGAGATAAAAATAGAAATTTCTTAATGTATTTTAATTATAAAGAACTTAATAAAATGACGTTGCAAAATTCTACGAAATACGTCATTGAAAATAAGTTTTGATAATCAAAATATGTGAATTAAGCTTGACTTTATTACTTTTTAAAGGTACCTTTTTAAAAACAATGAAAGTCCTAGATAGCCCTAACCCCATTTTCTAATTGTACTTATAATTAACCCTTTGTTGCATAATGGTTACAATTGTAACCAATATGCGTCAAAGGGTTAACAATGAAAACAATAACAGAAAGATTAATACATTATAAAAGTAGAAAGAAATATTTTCTTAGCTCATTATTTATTTTATTTTCGCTTACAACATTTAGTGTTTTTGCCCTTCTCCTCAGTTTTACTTTACAAAAGTGGAATTGCTTAAATGTTCATTTTTTTTTTTTACTGCTCTGTCTTGTCATTGTTTTCTGTGCCATTCAGTCTCTTATCAAATTGTTAAAGAAAAGAAAAGTTTCTTTACACCTCAAACTTAACTTTAACCTGAAATATCTGTTCATCTTCACAAATTATCAATTTGTCTAATCATTTACATAGCTTATTAATATATAACTTTATTGGGATGAAAAAAAAAATTGGCCATTTTTCTTAAGCGTCTCAAAAAGAAAGAAAAAAGACAAGTGGATGGCTGTTTTAATGACCCTAAAATAATTTCATTCTTATGATTTGATATTGCACAGTTGTTAACATGGAAGTGTTTTCTTCATTCACTGGCTCTAAGTTGTCTCAATCTTGTAACTATTGTTTAATTCTAAATTCTAAATATTTTTATAGTCATATAACTAGTTCTATATAAATGGCACTTATAATAATGATGTTGATACTGATAACCTTGTGTTAAAGTTTGATATATTTCAATGTCTGGGCATGTGCATGGGAATATGCAATTCACTTATAAAACACTGGTTTCCATATGATTGCTAAAGTTAAGCAACATTGTACTTGTTCAGTACCTAATGGGCAACCACTTAAAAATACCAGGTGCTGTAAGTTTGAATGTGCAGGTTGTTTAATGGCTTGGAATTGTTTGTCAGAGAACCGAGTACCAATTTGCATTGGGTTCGTTATATTCACTTACATGCAAATACCTTTGAAAAGGTATGAATCCACCTCTTCTTTCCCCAGCTATGGGTTAATTAGTAAGACTTTTTGTCACTAAATCATTATTATCTCAAGAAAAAATTCTTACAATCTAAAAATATTTTTGGTTTTAAATAACCTGCGAGAGGTTCGTAAACTATAGAAAATCAATCAATCAATAAAAAGAAAGCAATTAACTTAGAAAAACAAGACTGAGTTGATTTGGTAACAAACAAAAATGACAAACAACTGATTTTTATTTCTGGGGAAACCTTTATGTTGAATAATGGTAGCAGCTGAGAAAGTGATGGGTTTGTTAATCTTTAATAGCTCTCACATGTTTTTATACATATTAATAGCTGTTTTCATTTCATTTTTATATTTTTTCTTTAATTTACTGTTTTCCTGTCTTAAAACTGTTTTATAAAATAAAAATAATTTAACTGTTCTGTGAAAATTCCTTTTTTTTTTTTATTTATTTACAGAGCTGAGTCTTGTTTTGATTGTTGAATTGACTGATGGTTGACTGTCGTTGAGCATCTCAAGAGAAACATGTCGTATGTTGAGAATGAAGCAAACAGTGAGTTGTTCACCAACTGCCATGCCAAATCCATCCTCACCACAATGAACATGCTTCGTAAAACACATACGTTGTGTGATGTCACTTTGCATGTTGATAGTGTGGACTTTCCTGCTCACAGAATTGTACTTGCGGCCTGCAGTGACTACTTCTGTGCCATGTTCACTAATGAGGTAATGTCTTCTACTGTGACATAAATCATGACCACCTTTCAGTGTTTTTTTTAACTTCTACCATTAAGACACACACACTCTCTCTCCAGGTGGATGTGTTCAAATTGTAACAGAATGTAAAATGGATTAAAGACAAGTGTTTGAAATCTAAAGAAATGATGTGGATCCGATAGTTGGGCCACGTAAGAATAACTCGGACAATGGATAATAGATTTAACATATTGTATTTAACTAGGGAAAATATAACTACAAGAGTGGCAGTAATCCTACCCTGGCGAGCTGCTCCCAGAACTACTGCCCTGAGAGTATAAACCTTATGGTTTAAATAATGACTGGAAGAGTCCATAAGTGTTAGTGGGTATGCGCCCACAACAAGAAATTATAGAAATATACAATTAATTATGATGGAAAAAAATATGAAAAGATCATTTTTTATTGTTCTTAAATTATTTTTTTTTTACTAATAATTATCTTTAAATAGACTAACAGTTCATATGCAAAATAAGCACAATTAGAAATCCTCAAAGATTGTTTTCCAGTTTTTTATGAAGGTTTATGTAGACTGTATATCGGCTCGGAACGAGAAGCCGGGGAGCCGAGTTCAAATTCCAGTTGAATCCATTGTATTCACTTACGCGCAAATACCCTTGGGAAAGGTATTAATCCGTCTCTTCCTTCTAGTTATGGGTTAAATAGCAGGACAGATTGGGTTCTATAGCCTTGGTCGGCAACCAGTCTACTGCAGAAAGCAATGGCAACCTACTGCGGGATAATCTTCTGCCCAGTCAGTCAGTCAGTCGCTTGGGCGATCATGTCTCTTTCGAGACATGATCGCCCAAGCGTGTATCACGTATGGCACTTAACTGACTGACTGAACAAGAGAAAGAATCTGATGAAGGCAAAATAAAACAAACATAAAATCTTTACAATGAAAATATGAAACTAGATCTCAACTGTTTTTTAACCCTAATCCGAAATATTGTTTGTAAACAGCTTTTTGCAAAATATCATCGGTTGTTACCTCACCAATATTTGGGAACAGACCTGAGAAGGCTTCATGTTTTTCTTTGAACGTCTTTTGCAAATGATTCCACATTCTTTTTAAAACTAGTATCTTTTTATTTTCATTGTTTTTTGTTATGATTTTGGTCAATTTATCCTTCGGTCTTGATATATCCCGAAAAAGAATACAGCATAAAATGATCAGTTGAAGAATGGAACTCCACACCAAGAATAAGAAATACAGATTTATTATACTAAGGTACAATTAACAATAATACACAAATAAGCAGGCCACAGGTTGGAGCGGAATAGACTATCGAATAGTGAATGCCTTCACCTAAGACCTTTTTTCCTCGTCGTACCCCTTGTTACCGTCTTTTATAAAGTAGAGCATTCTATTCTCGGGAATGGCAGGATGTTCCACTATAACAGGTCTTTAAATAAAAAAGGAGTTTATTTACACTTAGCTTAGAAGTTGAATAGACTTCTTTGAAATTTCCAAGATCTCATTAGAGGTGGATAATGTGTCAGCATGTAATTTGACACTGGCGTTATTTAGACCTGGGGGGGAGACTCTGCCTTTCTCCCTCTCCTCTCTTGATTCAACTTTCTCTTCCTATTTATGTCAGAAAGACATTTGGCATGGACTAGTTGCTTTTTCTTAGTTTGTAAACCACTCCCTTTTCATTGGCCAAAGTAAATTTTCCCATATGCTAGTTAAACTTTGCCTTGGTCTTTTATTCAGCCTAGAACCAATCCCTTTTTCTATTGGTCAAAATAGATTTTTATACAAGCTTGCAAATTTGAAAATAGTGAAGAAAAGAGTTACATTTAATTCACCCCAAACTCATATCGTATGTCACAAGAGCATACCGTGTTATGTCATTTTATTTTGGAATAGTTACAAATATTGTAAGAAAGCGTCACAAAATAATGATGAATAATATTACTTCATATCAGTATGTAAGAGCGTCTAAACAGATTTAAAGAAATTAAAAAGTCAGAAAAAACCCGAATCTTTATTTTAAAATTAGAAACAATTCAAGCAATAGATTTTAATTACTATAGCCATCTTGTTCAGTGGATGTATTTTATTCAATGAAATATGAAAAATAAGTTTAATATCAAATACAAAACAAGAGAATGAAAAACCTTTTGAGATAATTAGTATTTGATTAAATCATGAATTTAAAAATATTCTTTATAATGATTTTGATACTTTCAGTAAACCCAAACCTGTAAATTGAAAATAGTGTAAAACTATCCAAATGGTAAAAAAAAAAAAAATACAATTATTTATAGAAATGAATAACTATTATTAATAGATTTTTAGTTCATTATTCCCATCAATAGATTTTAATGTTAAAGTTGTCCAAAGTTCTTTTTCTATTTTATGACTTTTTATTCTGACCAGTAGACTGTTATACTAGCCTAAATGGAAAATAATTCCTCGTCTAAAACAGTGCTACTCAAAGTGTGGTACACGTACCGTCGCCGGTAAGTGAGTCATCGTTTGCCAGTATGCTGAGATTTTCCAGAAAAGAAAGAAACAATTGTAAAACTCTACGCCAATTAAAATTAATATTTTGTTTTACTGTTTGTCTATTTTTTAGAAGATTAATGCCTTTTATTAAATTCAAATTGCTTCCGAAGTATTAATATTAACTTTAAATATTTTTTCTGGATTTTTAAAAATATATACCCTGAAAACCAGTGGCCATAACTAATATAGCACAAACATGGTACCAGTCAATGGCACACTGGGAAGACTTGTTACGTCAATGATGACTGCCCTTAGAATGAACAAGTCATTATTTTTTTTTTTTTTTTTATAAGCGTTTCACCCCGAGCAAGGCATGTCACTGCCACTACTGTGCAGGGGGCTACGTAGAGTGGAGAAAGGCTGATTAAATATAGGAAATAACAGAGGGTGGGTGATAGGCGGGTGAGGATACCGAGAATGAGGGTTGGGTAGATGAGAGTGTTGTGAGAATAGTTGGGAGTTAGTGTGATAGGAGGTGTCTATTGACCCTACATTTAAACACCTGGAGATTGTAACTGTCGGGAAAGCAGACTTGTGGAAGGGAGTTCCACAGGCGGGAAGCGCGAGAAAAGAAGCTGTTGGAGTAGAATTTACGGTTACATCTTATTTGTTTAACTGTAAAAGGGTGGGACCTAGTTGCTAATCTAGTATCTCGTGTAAATTCGTGCTTAGGCGGCACCAGTGATTTATTACAGATAGTCTCAAAATGTCCCTGAAATAGTGCATATCTCAAAAAAAAAATTCCAGGGTTCACAGCCCCCCCCCCTTCCCCCCTATTTAGCTGGATTGGCTTGCTTTGCTTGCCGGTCCCTGGCACATTGAAAAAAAAACCTACCGGTCTGCCACATCAGATATTTTGAGAAGCACTGGTCTAAAACATTCTGATATAAATTTCCTTTTCTTTGCTGTTCGTGTGTCCTTGTTTGTTCATTTAAGCAAGCATCCAACTGATTTCCAATGTTTACCTTATAAAATTGTTTTTACAGAAATCAAACTTTCTATTTTTTCCTGTACAATTTCTGCTATTGTGAATGTCACTCGTTGCAGATGTGTGAAAAACGAGAGCCAACCATCCATATCCAAGGGATCTCAGCTGCAGTGATGCAAATCTTGCTTGATTTCATTTATACGGAAACAGTCAATGTCAATGTTGGAAATGTGCAGGAATTATTGCCGGCTGCTTGTTTGCTTCAGCTCACCGGTAAGTGGGCAGCGTCTAAAGATATGTCCGAGTCTATACACATACACAAACACATACACATACACATACACAAACACATACACATACACATACACAAACACAAACACATACACAAAACACATACACAAACACATACACAAACACATACACAAACACATACACATACACAAACACATACACATACACAAACACAGGTATGTGTAACACATTGTTAAAAGTACACACACATTATAATGTTACATTCTCAACAAAATCCAAAAAAGGATCTGCAATGAAATTGATCCTGACCTGGCATTTTAACTTCAATCACTTTCTCATCGTCATGACATTGCTTCCCTCCCTTTTTCTATAAATAGTTTCCTAGTGTTGTTTTAGCATCGGATGAGCCCCCAATTTTGTTACATGTTAAGTGTAACAAAAGAAAAAAAAAAGATTGACCAAAACTCAGAGATAAAAATCACATACAAATATTTAATTCACAAAACACACCAATCCAATTGGGCCCAAATTTTGTCACATGCCATTTGAAGGTTGGTACTTCATAAAAATCAAATGAAGTTTTTATTAGTGGTGTCAGGCTCGGGACTTATTGAGTGATGTATTACAGTAAACGGTCAACTCCAGGATTCAAGCATTTCATAATGCCATTTATTTTGATGTTGAAGAGTGTTACAGATAATAGGTTTCCTTGAGGGACATCCATTTCTTGCTCATACAGGTCTGAGAGTGTGGTACCAACATGAACATTGAAGGTTTGTTTTGTCAAGAAGTTATTGATAAGGATTGGTAAGCTTTCTTTCATTTAGTCTTTCATGATATCATCTTCATGAGATATCATAAGCTTTTTCTAAGTCAAAAAAAGTTATCATTAAAAGTTTCTTTTTAATGAAAGAATTTCTGATAAAAGACACTAGGCAAACCAGTTGATCAACAAAGCTTTCGTTCTTTCTGAAGCCAGATTGGAAATTGGTAATTTTATTATCAACCTCAAGAAACTAAATAAGCCTATTATTAATAATTCTTTCAAATGTTTTGTATAAGCAACTTGTAAGTGCAAATGGATGATAGTTTGAAGGATTTTCTAAGTCCTGGGATTGGAATGACAGTAGCTTGTTTCCAGAAATTGGAAATATTACCAGTGACCCATATATTGTTAAAAGTTTTGAGTAAGTAATTTAAGAAAATATTTTGTACGTTTTTTTAGAAATTCACAGTGAATATTATTAGTTTACAAATTAGTTATTTAAGTGAAGCTACTGTTGCAAATTTTCAAAACAATAGAAAAATCTTAATTTCGTGTATTGATAAAGCATTGCTTTCTGATGGGAAAAATACTGTTCAAGCAAAGCAATGGCTTGATAAGTGTTTTCCAGTCTCTGCTCCTTTGGAAACAACAGTTAAAAGGTGGTATACTGACTTTAAACACAGTTATACAGACACAAATGATGCTGAATGCTCAAGTTGCCTTAAATCGGCAGTTGTCCCGAAAGATCCAAAAATATAACAAACTCATTTTGGCTGATCATAAACCGAAGTTGGATGAAATAGTAGAGGAGTTGAACATATCAGAAGGCATATCACCATTTTGCATGAACATTTGTCATTGACAACGCTGTGTTCAAAGTGGGTGCCACCTTTGCTCAGAGTCAATGAAAAATAACACGTTAATGATTCAGAGAAGTGTTTTCAACTGTTTCAATGCTACAAGGAGTTTTTGCATAAATATGTGACAATAGATGAAACATGGATTCACCATTTCACTCCAGAGTCAAATCGGCAGTCAGCTGAGTGGACAGCAGCAAATGAAAGCCGTCTAAAGTGACCAAAGATGCGATCATCATCATGCAAGGTTTTGGTTTCCATATTTTGGGATGTGCAAGGTATTGTCTTCATCAATTATCTTGAGAAAGGAAGAACCATCAATAGCAAATATCATATCGCATTATTGGTGTGTTTGAAGGAAGAAATCACCAAAAAAACAGCCACAAATGTAGAAGAAAAAAGTAATCCTTCACCAAGACAATGCACTGTGTCACAAGTTGATCACAATGATGGCAAAACTATATGAACTGCACTTTGAATTGCTTCTGCATCCACCCTATTCTCCAGTGCTGCCCACCAGCAACTACTGGCTGTTTGCAGACCTCAAAAGAATGCCCCAGGGAAAGATTTGGCTCCAGTGAAGATGTGATATCTGAAACTGAGGCGTATTTTGAGGCCAAAGACAAATCGTTCTACAAAAAAGGCATTGAAATGTTAGAGAAGCATTGGAATCAGTGTATAACCCTAGAAGGAGACTATGTTGATAAATAAAGTTGAATTTTGCCTAAAAGTTTTTGTTTTTTAGTTAGGCCAGGGGTTTATTGAGTGATGTGTTATGTAGATATCTGTTACAAATCTAAAAGCATCCATACAATTGAACAGCATCTCCAAAAGTGTCTCAATAAACAAGTGGGCCATGAATTCAGATTCTACAGACAAAAAATTCAATGTATACACTTTTGCTAACTTTAAAAGTTACATCATAATCCTGAATTAAGACTCAATTGTAAAGAATTGCCTGTAGTAGGTCAATACAAATACCTAGGAGTAATATTTGACAGGAAAGTTATCCTTCATCCCACATATAAAATGTCTTTGTAAGAAATGCAATAATGATTGGTTGTTTTGTTTTTATGACAAATTAACCTCGGCGGGTCATTTATTGCCAACTAAACTTTATTTATTTACTGCTGGTTATACCTTTTTCTTTCAACAATTTATTGTTGTTTATATAAGTTTTTGTGTCTAGTAATACATTTTTCTTTTTGAGTATCAAGATTCATTGGGATTTGTTTTTAAGGGCAGGGTCCCCAAGTCCTACCCTTGTTATTTAACCCATAACTGGAGAGAAGGGATGGATTAATACCTTTCCCAAGGGTACCAGTGCTTAAGTGAATGCAGGGTATTCAACTGGAATTCGAACTCGGCTCACCGATTTCTCTTTCCGAGCCGATATCCACTGCACCACAATGCACATCCGTCACTATACGCTTACAGCACCTGGTATTCCCAAGCAGTTACCCATCTAAGTACTGACTAGGCTCATTGTTGCTTAACTTCGGTGGTCGAGTGAGAAACAGTGTATTCAACATGATAGGCCATAAGCCTGACCTATTTGAGGAAAACAATTAATCATCAAAATTTAATCCAGACAACTTCAACTATAGACGAACTATACAACCAATCTTCAATTATATTCCATAAATTTTGGAACTTAAAACTTACTAAAATATTATTGAAGAAAAATCCGATTTTTCAGCATTAAATGATCCAAGAGGGTTGATATGTTGGTAAAACAAAGAAACCAAACCTTCTTTCACATTCACTAACTTTTGCATCTCAGTGACTTTATTGCTTTGTTTGTGGTGAAATGATCTGTATTTTTTTTTTTTTAAATATCTTTATGGGTTTGGCTTTTGTAGATTTTGAGAAAATCTCAGACATATTTCCACATGAAATTGATTTATTTCTCAATAAAAGAACCAGTTGCTCATTTGGCAAATGTCAAAAAAATTGGAATTAATTTTTTTTTTTAATCTCTTGAATGTTGTTCTCTTCATAACTTTCTGATTTCTCATTAAAAAAATATCCTTTAAAACGTTTAAATGCTCTTAAAATTTCCGATTCATCAGCAACTATCAAAAACAAAAATTTATCAATTCAAATATGGCACAAAAATCCACATACCAGAAAGATCCCAAAAACATATTCATACACAGGAAGTTAAAAAAAAATAGTGGGCGGGAGTGGGCATTAAGAAAGAAAAAATTATTTAAAATTTGTCATCCAGACATAAAAATGAATGACAAATTTTAAATAATTTTTTCTTTCATAATTCCTCTCACCCAAAGTTTTTTTTTTTTTTTTTTTTTAACTTCCTGTGTATGAATATGTTTTTGAGATCCTTCTGGTATGTGGATTTTTGTACCATATGTGAATTGATAAATTTTTGTTTTCAATTGTTGCTGATGAAGCGAGAATTTTCTTACTGAAATGGCTATTCAGTGGAATGTATGTTTCAAAGTTTATTGATATATTATACAAATTTGGCTCTGTAAATGGATGATACTATTTACATTGAGCCCTCCACCTGGATCATTTTTAATATTGATAAAATTAATATTAATAGGATCTGGTTTTTTGGATTTTACCTATATACACTTCCTTTTTCAGATTTAAAATATATATATATATATGTGTGTGTGTGTGTGTTGATATTTTGTCTTTAGATTCTTGTTCTTTGATTTCGCAGGTGTCAAAAAAGCCTGCAGTGCCTTTCTTGAGAAACAATTGGATCCAACCAATTGTTTGGGAATAAAGATTTTTGCTGAGAGCCATGGCTGTGTGACGTTATCGAATGCAGCAGAAAAATACAGCGTGCAGGTTTTTGATGAGATCATTGAAAATGAAGAATTCAAACTTTTGCCAGTTGAAGAAGTTGAACGTCTAATTCGAAGTGATGACATCCAGGTGCAAATGGCTTTCCTTCTTTTTATAGATATTCATTAATGTCTCAATTTTACATATTGACATACTTTGTGGGCCCATCAGGGTAGAGTCCGTTACTGTTCTCTCGGCAATTATAGGTAGAAACATGGTTTTAAATACCACATTTCCTGAGAGTTATCATTCATTCTTGACGTTTCATTTTTTTTTTTTTTTTTTAATTTTATCACCCCGAGCAAGGCGGTAATGCCACTGATGTGCAGGGGGCTAGAAAAAAACCAAAAAAAAAACAAAGTAAGATTTGAAAATAGAAAGCCGGAAACCACATCCTAAACAGAGAACAAGAGATGAGCCTCTTAACCTGTTCAATTGACGTGGGTGGAGTGTGAACCGGGCGATAGATAGATCTTTATTCTTTTCATGATTTTTTTCCTCCTCCCGAATGTTGTATTTCTCTTTTGTTTTTATTTGCTTGAAATTTACGTTGATAAGACACAGAAACAGACAAATTAAACAATGTACAAGAGTACAGTTTCAACTCTAGCAACAATAACTTAACTCTGATGAACTTAGCTCACCGGTGCCTCCTATATATGAATTTACTAAAGCCACAAGATTAGCAACTAGGTCCTACCCCTTTACTGCGAAACCAATAAATTGTAAATGCAAATTCCACTCCAGCAGCTTCCCCTCTCGCACCTCGCGCCCGTGGAACTCACCTCCATTCACCTGCCTCCCCGACAGCTACAATCCAGGAACCCAAATGCAAAGTCAATAGTCATCTTCTATCTCACTAACCTGCATCCTCTCTCTTATGCTCATTTCTCTGTTCACTCCACTCTTATCAGTATTCTCATCCTTCTCTTACCCTCTTCCTGACACCCCCTATAACCTGTCATTCTTTCTCATAACTTTCCTCCTGTGTAACCCCTTGCAAAACAGTGGCAGTAAAATGCCTTGCATGGGGTGATATGATAATATAATATATATATATATAATCATGCGAATATAAAGTGGGGGATCAATTTTATATTACAATCATTATATAAATTGATCCATCACTTTATGGCCAAAGTCATCCTTCTCTCACCCACTTCCTGACACCCCCTATAAACTCTCACTTTCTCATTGCTTTCCTTCTATGTTACCCCCCCCCCCCCCCCAAAAAAAACACCGGCAGCTAAATTGTTGCTTTTTAGCCCAACGCTTTTTGGTTAAATATTTTTTATTTTGACAAAGTGTCACATGAAGGAGGGACCAAGTAACAGCTTCTGATAAGGCTTGAACTTGCATCTCATATGTTTAACATCTAATTTGGCTATAGAAGTTTATGGTTGGACTGAGAACAAATCCAGTCATATTGTCACTTCTCTCCTCCGAATTTTTATATAATCATTTCATTAATAACGGAATTATTTCAATTCTAAAATCAAATGATTTGACATTGTTTCTGAGAAATTGATCAAGTCAAATATTTTTTTGTCTGTATCACTCTTGGTGCTTTTGTATGACCTACAGTTGAGATACGACAACATAACACCAGGCTTTCCTGAAGAGAAGTAGTAAGTCTTAGCAAGAATCAAAATTGGTCATACCAATATTCCATATTGATTTCTTCTTAAAGATTAGGATCAGCCTAAATGCATAGTACGCCAGGAGATTTATGCAGTAAAACATTTTATCATCTACTGTGCCAAATATTTATTCGTAAACACCTTTATAAGCTGAATAATCTTAAAGAACTTTTTAAAAAATGTCCATGAAAAAAACATTTTGACCTATTTGAGAAAAACAATTAATCATCAAAATTTAATCCAGACAACTTCAACTATAGACGAACTATACAACCAATCTTCAATTATATTCCATAAATTTTGGAACTTAAAACTTACTAAAATATTATTGAAGAAAAATCCGATTTTTCAGCATTAAATGATCCAAGAGGGTTGATATGCTGGTAAAACAAAGAAACCAAACCTTCTTTCACATTCACTAACTTTTGCATCTTAGTGACTTTATTGCCTTGTTTGTGGTGAGATGATCTCTCTCTCTCTTTTTTTTTTGTTTTGGAATGTCTTTGTTCTTTTATGTCTCTTTCATATTCAACACTCTCACAGCAGTCTATTTCTCTTGGTGTTTTTGTGTCTGTCTGTCTGTCTCTCTTAACATGCTCACATCTGTCTGTCTGTGTCACTCTTGGTGCTTTTGTATGACTTTCTCTCTAGCAGCCTGATTATACATTCATGTGAAGCTGTAGGGAGATGGTCAAAAGTTTCTTTAATTTGGCCTTGTGTCATACATAACCAAAGTCCCTACAGCTTATAAGTTTTATTCAGAGTTATCAGAAGGTTTTCATCAGAAGGTTGCTTGTTGGTTGCTTTAGTAGAATGTCTGGAATAGTAAAAGAATAAAAATCTACATTTTTTTCATGTTAAAATAAAAATTTGTTAAAAGAAATGAATAGCAAGAATTCATAGAAATTAATGTCCAGTTAGAAATTTAAGGGTATCAAGAAATGTTAGCAGTAGTAATTTGTTGGAGGGAGTTTATGCATATGTACATCTATGTATGTATTAGCATTTGTTTGATAGGAATGTCTTTGGATGGAGAAGGAGTAGTAAAAGAATCAGCACACAAGAAAGAAGGAGAAAGAGGATGATGTGCGATGATATGTGGTTGAAGTTTCTCCTGTTACATTTTAGTTGTGTCTCTCACTGTTACCATCTGAGTGACTGGCACTAATTTGATCAAAGCCTTTATAGTCGTTCAGATTTTCACACTAAGATTGCTAATTCTCTTTAGTCATGCAAATCGGTTCCATTAGTCAGAAAATCATTTTAACAACTACTTGCGAAATCTGGTTTCGACTTTTTCTTTAAGCACATGGTCAATTCTTTTTCTGTTTGGGAAAAACCAGGATTTCACATGTCATTGTGAATTTTTGTAAAAGTGAAGAAGGTTGATTTTAATTATTGAACAAAAGGTTTAATTTTTCTTTAAATGACTTCTGTTAGATTTTTCCTTTAAAATGCTGTTATTTCTTCAAGGTTCTTTTTGGTCAGTTTGAATTAACAATCAACAATTAAGGACAAACAGTTGTTTACCTCTTGGCATTGACTCAAATACCATTGACTCAAATACCATTGACTCAAATACCATTGACTCAAATACCATTCAGCATAGAAAGAATTGAGCGACTGACAATATCAGAGATCTTTTATTGCTGGTATAGAGCAAATTTTATGTCTATAAAAGTGACGAGGGTGGACATTGTGTAAGTATTTGTTTGATAGATTCGACTTAGCGTCTACATTTTGCAATCTAGCTTGACGGGAGTTGCTCTCAGATGTAGCTGAAAATTTTAGAATGCTAACGATACCTTGAAATTTTTCAGAAAACTAAAATTAAGGGTAAAAAAATATATATTATCACCCCACATTGTCGGGGATCAGTTTATGTATTGATTATAATATAGAATTGATCACCCCACTTCATATTATCTATATATGTTGCCCCTCCCACCCTAATCCAATAGAGACATGCTACATTGTTATCTATGTCTATATATGTTGCCCCTCCCCCCCATAACCTAATCCAAGAGAGACATTCTACATTGTTATCTATATCTATAAAAGTGACGAGGGTGGGCGTTGTGTAAGTATTTGCTATGTAAATTCATCATATGTTTTTATTCTTATTATTCCTTAAACAACCCGAGTGAAACTGGGCTAAACTGCGAGTTGTTTATAAACATGAGAAGTGCTTACAGAAATGCTATCAATTGGTTAAGACAGGGGTTTTTTTTATGAATTATTTTGTTTTTAAATGAATGTTTTGATTTTACTCATTCTATTTGTTTACCATATTTTTGAAAAGCCATGTTATTGCTGACTCACAGGGAGAAGTGAGTTCATGCTATTGCATTCGATTTTATTTCCTGTCAGGCAAATTTACAATTATTTGTTCTCATTTCTGGTTTCATAAAATGTTTATCAAGACTATTGAGAAATTAAAAAAGGGACAATTTGATTTGATTCATTCTCCAGTCTACATCAGAATAAATGAGAGTTTTGAATTGTATCATTTCTTGGTGTAATGATGAGCCTGTAAATATTTTAGATTCTTCTTTTTCTATGTGCCCTGTCCTTTCAGGACGTAGGCGTTCATGGCTTTCTACATCTCCCTATTCCTGGTGGCTCTTAGCATGCCTTCTGTTGTTACACCATGCAACCCTCATTCCATCATCCACCTGATTAGGTCATTCAAATATGTTATCCACTTTTTTCCCCTGTCTCTTTCCCCCCCCTATCTGGCCTGTTAGTATCAGATTCTTCAAGCCCTCTTTCCTCATTGCATATCCCAGGAGCTTTAGTTGTCTCTTCCTGATGCTCAGTATTAATTTCCTTTTTGTTTCCATCATTTCTAAGACCTCATCATTGCTCACATGCTCGATCAATGATATTCACAGGATCCTTCTGTAGAACCACATTTCAGTTGCTTCAAGTTTTTCCTTCATCTTCGATGATATTGTCCAGCATTCACTGCCATATTGAAGAACTAACATCACATAGCAATCCAGTACTCTCTTCTTTGTTTCCAGTGAAATTGTCCTGTTTCTTAATACCTTACTCAACTTCTGGAATGCTTCCTTCGCCATTCAAATTGGCCTTTAGATCTCTGTCGCACTTTCTGTCTTCTGTTATAACAGTTCCGAGGTATTTATTAGATTTCTTAATTAGTTAGAAGAGTTTTAATTTAATTTATCCCATATTGTAGATTTCCTTTTTGATTTCAGGTGACATCTGAAGAGCCTGTGTTTGAAGCGGTTATCAAATGGGTGAAAGCTGATCCTGAGAACCGGAAAAATATGCTTGCCCAGCTTCTGCAGTATGTTCGACTGCCTCTGCTTTCTGCTAAGTACATCACAGACAAAATTGATACAGAGGCAAGCAGCTTCCTTTTTTTTTTTTTTCTCACATTCTGACTTGTAAGAAAACTTCTATCCGTGTTGGGGCAATGAATATTAATGTTTGCATATTGCCACTTCTTGAAGTACATGCAATCAAATGCTTTTATGCCAATTTTTAATCTGCTAATGAGGTGGTGGATGTGCATTGTGCTGCAGTGGATATCGACTCGGAACGACAAATCGGGGTGCCGAGTTTGAATTTCAGTTGAATTCCTTGCAATTACTTACGCACAAATGCCCTTGGGAAAGGTATTAATCCGTCTCTTCCCTCCAGTCATGGGTTAAATAATAAGATAGATTGGGTTCTATAGTCTTGGCTGGCAACCAGTCTACTGCAGAAAGCAATGGAAATCTACTGTGGGATAATCTTCTGCTCAGTCAGTCATGTCTACTTCAAGACATGATCACCCAAAGCGTGTCTCACATATGTCACTTAACTGACTGAATGAGGTGGTAACAATTTAATTGATATAGGCATTTAGGCATAGTCATGGTGGCCTGCTGAATTCTATGCATTGGTAAATATGATTTAATAGATTTTGAATACAGCATAGTCATTGGTGCCAGACAGGTATTTCAGATATGCTGATCTTAGATTTTCATTCATGGCCATTTCTAAGGTTTACAAAAAAATGGTCAGAAAGAGAAAATAATTCAGTTGTGGCATTTTGTGGCAGGGTTATCTCTTGTTGATAAAAGAGATCAGAGATCCAGCTGCTTTAAGCTGATTAAAAGATACCAATAGTACAAATAGCCACTCTTCAAAATGGAGCTATACAGATAAGCATATTAAACACGTCGTATTAAATGATAGAGACAACTTAGTCTTGCAGTTTTTTTTGTATTTTCTCATATTTTCTAATGAGGCTTTTTATTTATGAATTATATTTATGCAAATATTGTCCATACGTTAACCGAGTACTTTCGAACGTCATCGTTCATCATCAGGGTCAAATTTACAACAATTGCTTTGTAGCAGAAAACGTGTGACGATATTTTGAAGAACTAAATAAACGTTAAGAAAATTTTTTTAAAATCCCAAAGGAATTAATAATGTAATCATGTGCAAGTGGGAAAATATGTGATCACATAGAAGCGTGAATTATCAGATAATATGGAATATTTAGAGTTGCTAAAGATTTTAAATAGCGTAAAAAAAAATTACATGAGGGAATTTAAAATTCAAGGGAAGTAATTATGTGACTTATCTAATTCCGCAGTGGCAAGAATTATTTACCTTAATTACATTTCAGGGTGGACCTGGGAACAAGAGTAATTAAGAGGTTGTTCCACGCTCCTCACAACCTCCCCAATAAAAAACAGAAATTAAGGAAAGAGTAAATGACAATTGACATTGCATTCAAATTTTTGTCAAAATTTGACTGGAAGGCAAGAAGTTAGAAGAATTCTACAAGTAATAAGTGTGAAATAAGAAACTGTTAGCAGAGAACTTCAACTATGAAATGTGGCCTAACTGCCAATCTAGTATTGAAATTAAGTTCGTAAAGTCCAATCATCAAAGAAAAGAGCTCATCAGAAGAGTTTCCATGAAAATATTTACAGAAAAGGTAAAGGGAAGCTGTGTTATAGCAGTTGGAAAATGACTGAAGCCAAGATGCCAGGTTAGGACAATTGGTAAACCTTTTGCCTTTATTCATCACTGATGATAGGTTTATAGAATGGAGGAGGACTGCAGTGAGAGCTTCATGAAATTTCCTACATGTCCTGTTTTCATACCTAAATGTAGTGCTGCATGAAAGATGTCAGCCACTCTGTATATCAGGTGAATCATGAATTCTTGAGGGAAGAAAAACTAAAACAAAAAAAAAAACAATAGTTGATCTAGTGAGGAAACACACCACATATTGTGCATGTGTGTATAGATCTCCAATGACTTCAATTTCACTGACAGACTACTTAACAGGATTTTAACTATTTAACATTAGCTAAAAAGTAGCCTACTCAGGGCAATGGCACTTTATTACTCTTCAATGTACTCCTCTTACAATCTGAAACATTTCTCCCAACATCCCTTTCACTTTTCAACACTGTCTGCAAAGTCTTCTGGGATTACCATCTGCTGCCATGACACATTCTCCTTAATACCATTGATGACATTTCATCAGGAATTTTAATGAATTATTGCCTTTCTCAAGGGCATTAGTGTCAAGTGAATATAAGCAGCATTGGCTAAAATGCACACTAATTTCTCTATTTTTCTTTTGTCTATACTGTTAAAAACAGATTCAAATGAGGAAAATTAGTATTAATCAAATTTGATGGTCCCGCTCTCTGGGTCTTTCTTCTGGTGAAGACAACTCTAAGAATTAACTGATGCATGAAAAGTGAATTCATTTCTATCTCTATAAACACCGTGAAGTACTGAAAGAAAAACCAAAGGCTTCATGTTGCTGATATGGACACGGGATGGGACCATAAATTAATGAGTCAACATGGTGGTAGGTCAAGAACATATATTACGTCAACAAGAGATACAAACAGATACAAAGAGAAAAAGTAATAATAGCTTGGCTACAAGTGACCGACCGACAGACTAGGCTGAGCTGAACTGAAGTCGTACTAAAAACCAGTGTCTCTGTTGCCCTGGCTCTGACCTCAAGAGTAATTATCTCTCGGTTCATATAGGCAAAGAAGAGTCCATTATTAAGTGGGTAACTCCCCACAACAGTTGCATATGTTAATATAAAAAATATTTTGAATAACATGAAAGTTCAAAGGTTACTGATGTGTTCCAACCTACCTTGTGTGCAGCCTAACGAGAAATCAAGAGTAGATCTGAGTTCTGCTAAGTTTTTTTTAAGCAAGGTACAGAAACTCTGGTTTTGTTTTTCCCTCCAAAATATGTTGGTTGCCACGTGACTGGCAGAGATTGAATTGTGGTGTTCCTATCAGTACTTAATCCCCTTGCACCGCAACTACATTAGAGCTGATTTCAAGTATTTGAAGTGTAAATTATAGGAATTTGTTCAACCTGCTTTAATTGGGGTTTTAGTTTTATATTTTAGTCCAAATAAGCAAATTTTAATTCAAAAATAAAATAAGAAATCCTCTTTATTCTTAATTTTTATTTCTTTCTCATGATTTCATTAAAGTAAAAATATTGTTAAAGTCAAAAGTTCTATAAAAGCCTTTTAAAAAGATGTTCTTTATTAATGCGTAAAAATCTTGTTGACTCAGTAATTTTCTTCTGGATGTCTAATATTTTGAATCCGACTGATTAATTATATTTAATTTGATAATGTTTACTTATATTTTCTTTAGCCATTGGTGCATCGATGTCATGAATGTCGTGATCTTGTGGATGAAGCTAAAAAATTTCACCTTCGGCCTGACCTCAGAAGTTGCATGTATGGACTCAGGACACAGCCACGTTATGGTGAGGAGTCATTTCTACGATTAGGGATTGTCTTTAAATACTTCATTGCTAAGGAAAAAATATCTCATTTTTCCAAGAATTTAAGCAACATGCTTAACAGTAAACAATGTCCCAAAAGATGATGATAATATAACTGTGCTTCTTTTTGTTTTTTTTTTTTGGTCTGTGTGAAATGGGCTTCTAGTGCTTTGCATCTTTCCTTGCATTGTGGGTGCCATAGAGCGCATTATAAAATGAATTGCATTGTTGTAGAGTTACTGTGTTCAGACCCACCACTTTTGTTGAAATGACATTTTTGAATCTTTTTCTTCATATCAGGGAGTGGAGATGTCCTTGTAATTCTTGGTGGTTTTGGCTCGCATCAAAATCTTGTTGACACTGTGGAAATGTACGATCCAAAGATTTCCAAATGGAAATGTTTACCTGTAAGTAAAGAAAAAAAAATGTTTATCTTTTGCTTAACAAATGATTAGTTTTTGTTTTGTCAACAGGTTCATGAACAAAACCTGAACTGTTGGTCAGAGTTAGGGTTAATAAATGGCATTGTTTATTCAATAAATATTGTTTATTGCATGGCATTTGAGTAACAAAACTTGTTTATGAAATTGTTAACTATAATTACTGTATGGAGAAAATTGTTCAAAAGCAAATATTTAAAAAAAGTTTTGAATTGTAAATTGCTTGAATGAAAATTGAAAGGATAACAACAGTCTTCTTCATGTACTATGAGGGTGCATTTATATATAAAAAATATTAATGAAGTTAAAAAAAAGGTTAAAATTTATAGTAAGGGATTCTACTGAGTCTTATCTGTTAATACAAAAAAGTTTTCATTCATGAAGTAGTTGTAAAACAGAGAAATTAGAAATAGAATGTTTGGAAGATTCTAGATCATTCCAGTATATTCAAGAAAAATCGAGAAATATGCTAATTAGGTGCTTGAAGGAAGTTGGCAGTTGTAAAAGTGGAATTTCTGGTGTTATCAACTCCAGCTTTTGATTCATGGATTATTATATCCAGCTGTAAGAATCTCTATGAGAAGCTACCGATCAACAAAAACCCAAAAAGAAGACCTCCTGGAACTAACCTGGTAAATAGAATTTTTGAATACTTTCATTGATTAAACTAAAAATTATTCTATATCTAAACTTATTTATAAATGGAACTTTGTATGTGTCTGTGTGTATCCATTACCCATAAACTCCGAAACGGCTGAACCGATTTTCTTGAAAATTCACACAGTTGTTCTATGAGCATCTGTAAGTGTTCTTAGCTAGGTTTTGTGTCAAGGTACCAGTGATAAATATCGATAATCGAAAAAATCGGGTTATAGAAGGAGTGGTCCGATTTTAATCAAATTTGATACACTCATTGACAAAGACATAAGAAATGATATTTAGAAGCTTCAAGGTTACAGTTCTTACAATAGTGCAGAAAATCGATAATATATATATATATATAAAAGGCAAGATGTTTGTGTGTGTGTCTGTTTATCTGTCTGTATGTCCTTTATACAACTCCACAATTTTTATCCGATTCTCACCAAACTTCACACAAATATTCTTTAGGCTGAGTCTGAGCTCCAGGACCATGGATTAGTTTTAAAGCTTTCATTACAACCAAGCAACGCCGGGCTATACTGCTAGTATATATATATATATATCTGTGGATTTCCTGTAATAATGTATGCATTACTTTGCTAGTCATCACCTGTTAAAAATACTTGACTCATTTTTTTCTTCTCGTTCGTAACACTTTGCCAGTAGACCTAGACCTCTATGTTTTTTTTATTTTGAATGCCACAGTTGTATCTTTGTACATATTTTATTTTGTGATTTTTAGAAAATTAAATATTTGTTTGTGATTTCGCTCTGTGTTTTCGTAAATCATTTTCTGTTTTCTTTTGTTACAACTTCCGACACATAGCACATGTTCCTTTCAGGACGTAGGCGATCATGGACTTCCACTTGACTTTGTCTCTTGTCACACTCAAAATTCTTCCTCTTCGTATCTCTCCCAAACCTCGCTTTGCCATCCGTTTGCTCAGCCCTATCAAGTAGATCTCATGCTGCTTTCCTCAGTCTCTTTCTCCCTCTATTTGTCCTGTGAATATTACATTTTCCAGGCTCTCCTTACTCATTATATATCCCAAAAACCTCATCTGTCTCTTCCTTATATTAGGTATGAGTTTTCTCTTTGTTTCCATCCTCTCCAACACATGCTCGGTCCATGTTATCCTCAGCATCCTTCTGTTGAACCACATTTCTGCTGCCTCAAGCCTCTCCTTCATCCTTGAGGAGATCGTTCAATATTCATTGACATACAGAAGGACAGATATTACATAGCAATCCAACACTCTCTTCTTTGTTTCCAATGTGATTTTCCTGTCTTTCAGTACTCTGGTTAGCTTTTGAAATGCATCCTTGGCCATGCCAATGTGTCTTTGGATCTCAACATCACACTTTCCATCTTCTGTCAGCACCCTTCTCAGGTATTTAAATCTTTTTACTTGTTTTATTTGAGTTTCCCCAACCTGTAGTTGGCATTCTGGGGCCTTCTTTCTGCTGATGACCATACATTGTTTTCTTGAAGTTTATGCTTAGTCCTTTCTTCTCGCTTTCTGTTTTTACCTTCTGTAGGAGGTCCTGCATTCTTTTTTCCGTGTCTGCTATCAGTGCTATGTCTTTCATGTATCTTACATTGTTGAAATTGTGGTCGCCAATGACAAATCCTAGCAAGGGTTTTATTTCTCTCAAAATTGTCTCGCCATATAAGTTGAATAGATCCGGCGAGAAAGCACATCCTTGTCTTACGCCCCTTTCTATTTCTGTATACGTGCTGAATTCATTTCCTATCTATATGCAAGTGGTTTGCTGCCAATATATGTTCTTGATTGTCCTAACATCTTTTCCGGAAATGTTGAATCTGTCAAGCATCTCTATCAATCTTTGTGGCGTACTTTGTCAAACGACTTTGCATAGTCTATAAAGCACAGACAGAGGTCCTTCTGCATTTGTATTGCTCCTTCGGATTGCATTCTGAGCATGAATATCACATTCCTCATTCCGGTGTATTTAATAAAAACACACTGATCTTGTCCTATCTCTAGGCCAATTCTGCTGCATGCTCTTTTCATCAGAATCCGGATGATGAGTTTTGTTATGTGGCTCAGTAAGCTGATTGATTGGTAGAGTTCACATTCCTTTGCACCTGACTTTTTAGGTAGCACTATGAAAATTGTTCTGCTTAGGTCCTTAGGTATATTGCTGCTGTTGTATATTTCGTCCATTATTATGGTGAGGGTGTCAACATCTCCATTACAATCCTGTCCTGCTGCTTTTTTTCTGTTCAATTTGGCCATTGTCGAATCCACTTTGGTTTTTAATATTTCTGGTCAGTCCATATTTTTGTATATTGTTGGTTGCTTTCTCTTGTGGAAGATATCACCAATATACCTCATCCCATCTCTGAAGTATTTTTTCTTTTTCTAGTATGAGTGTACTGTCCTTTACTTTTACACATCTTGTTGCTGAGCAGGTCCTTTGTCCTGTTAGTTTCTTTATTTTTTAATGCATATCACCATTATTTGTCATGCCTCGTCTCTCTATTTTGGCACGTTTGTCATTGAGTCATCTTTCTTTAGCCTGTCTGCATTTTCTTCTCATTTCCATGTGTATTTTCTTGTATTCTGTTCCATATCTTGGCATTGTTTTTTGTCTCTTTTGCATCAGGTCAAGAATCTCTTCAGTGATTCAATCATTTTTTTTCGGCTTTTTTTTTTCTTGGGATGATGTTGTTTGCAAATGTCACTAGAGTCACTCTTAATGCATTCCATTTTGGGCTTCCATTTCCAATTCATTCTTCATATTTCATTTTCACACTGTCCATATACATTTCCAACAGGTTCGAGTCATTCATGAATTTATTGTACTGCAGTTTTAGGGCTGTGTTAAGTTTCTTTAAATGTAAAGTCAATAGTCATCTCCTATCTAACTGACTTGTATCCTCTCTCTCTCTCATGCTCCTTTCTCTGTCCACTCCACTCTCATCAGTATTCCCATCCTTCTCTTACCCACTTCCTGGCACCCCCTATAACCTGTCACTCTTTCTCATAACTTTCCTCCTATGTAACCTCCTGCAAAACAGTAGCAGTAAAATGCCTTACTTGGGGCAATATGATTATAAAAAAAAGGGTCAAGAATCTCTTCAGTGATCTGATCATTTTTCTTTGGGATGATGTTGTTTGCTGATGTCACTAGAGCCACTCTTAGCGTGTCTCATTTTGGGCTTCCATTTTCAATTTGTCCTTCATATTTCATTTTCACACTGTCCATATACATTTCCAACAGGTTCGGATCATTCATGAATCTATTGTATTACAGCCTTAGGGCTGTGTTAGGTTTCTTTAATCGTCTTAGTTTTATCTTTAGTTTGCATAAAACTGGGATGTGGTCATTTCAATGATAATTATTCGAAATACATATGTTTGAAATATGTATGTGGTCTTGCTTTAAGAGAGTCAATGTTGATTTACCTAGAACTAATAACACCCTTGAAGGATAGAATAGGGCTTTTTTGCAGCAAGTGTCATCCCAGCATCCCACAATATAGAAATTATTAGACAAGAATAGGACTTGCAAGAAATTTTGGTTGCAAAATTAAGAACAGGTTGCCAAAATATCAAGAGCACCAAAAAATACCGCGATATGAATGGAAAACTTTAAAAAAATTAGTGGCATTCTTTAATGAGTAGCTGACTATTTGCATATAGAGTTACGGGTTATAAGTTGTAACAAAAGAAAAGAATGATTGACCAAAGCACAGAGCTAAATTACAGACAAATATTTAATTTCCAAAAAAACACCAAATAAAAATATATACAAAATTTACAATTTTTGCATTCAAAACAAACAAAGTTTACTAGTGACAGGTGAAGTGTTACGAAGAGGAAGAAATGTGTTAAGTATCTTTACCCAGTTAAGCTAGCAAAGTAGTCTAACTGCTATATCTTTTGGTAATCTTCAAATGTGTATGTAAAGAATAATTCTTAGTTCGGTTAATGAAAGAGTCAAAAAAATATTTACCCATTTACTTCCATGAGGTTCTTTTTCAGGTTTTAGTTGGTCAGCGACTTTTCTTAGAGATTCTTTCAGCTGGATGCACAGATCCTTGAATCAAAGCCAGAGTTGATAATGTCAGCAAATCCTTTTAAGATCTAACTACTCTCTTCCCAAAACATATTTTTTATACGGGCTAACACCTAATTTGCATATTTCTAGAACCATCTCGAATTATTTAGATTTTTTTTGATCATTCTAGCATCTTCCAAATGTTCTATTTCTAATTTCCCTATTTTCGTGACGACTTCATGAATTAAAACTTTTTTGTACTAACAGGTAGGACTCATTAGAATTCCTTACTATAAATTTTTAGACATGATTATTTTTATATAAATACATCCTCATAACATTCAGTATCATGCAAATTAAGGTTATAAGAATGTTTTCTTACTAAATTGTTTTATTAATGATATTCGTATTTCAAATAATTATAATTTGTGTATTTCCTCTTAACTTTTACAGTTTTAGTGCAATAAAGAATTTTGCATTTCAAAAATTATCATTTAGTTTAATCCTCCATTCAATTAATTTTCATTCAAACAATTTACGATACAATTTAATGTTTTTGAATAATTGTTTTTGAACTACGTTCACATAATCAGATAGATAGATAGATAATCATAATTATTTATTTTCTCTTGCAGAATTTAATGAAACCTCGGCGTTATGTATCTTCTGCCTCTTTAAATGGTAAAATATATGTGATTGGTGGATATGATGGCCAGACCCGCCTAAACTCGGTGGAATGCTTGGATCTGACAAGCGATGAGCCTGTTTGGCAGAATGTGGCTCCAATGAATCAGCACCGGGGACTGGCGGGAGCCTGTGTCCACAAAGGTAAACCTGCTTTTCTTGCTCTTTTTTTCTTCTTTTAAATATGAAAAATAGGCTTTGAATCACACGTGGAACTCGTTTATTACTTGGGTCTTATTTAGCAAAGAACATGGCAAAAATCTGTGAAGTCTTTCAGTAGAAAATGGTCACCAAAAATGGTAAACAATATCTACAGTCTTGCTAGCGCCATGATAATCTTAAACTGAATAAATGGAAGAATATTGAACAAATATGAATATAATTCCCTAAACAAGAATTTGTAGAGCCAAGTTCGGATTTCAATTTAGTTTGGTACATTCACTTTCGTGCAAATACCTTTAAGAAAGGTATGAATCCATCTCTTCTTACTCCAGTTATGGGTTTAATAGCAGTATAGCCCAGCGTTGCATGGGTGTAATGAAAGCTTTAAAACTAATCCATGGTCCTGGAGCTCAGACTCTTTGGACGTTGGCATGAAAGACTAAAAAGCAATAGTTGTTTTCAGTTAAAGCGAAAATGTAGACTGAAAGAAAAATGAATGGATGTAAGTCAAATTTTGATTTCTTGGTATCGATATCAAATAAGCTTTTTTCATCGTAAACTGAATTTTGAAGGCTAAATAAATCCTTTCAGTAAATGGTATCGTGGTTGAGACTAAGAATTACAATTATACCTACTTAGAGCCAAACCCGAAGCAAAAACTAAAATAAAAGGGCTGAAAAAAATACAGACATACAGGCGGATAAACAGACACACACACAAACATCTTGCCTTTTATATATATATATATATATATATATATATTATCGATTTTCTGCACTATTGTAAGAACTGCAACCTTGAAACTTCTGAATATTGGTTCTTATATCTTTGTCTATGAGTGTATCAAATTTGATTAAAATTGGACCACTCCTTCTATAACCCAATTTTTTTGATTATCGATTTTCAATATTTATTGGGGATATCTCGACACAAAACCTAGCTAAGAACACTTGCAGATGCTTATCGTACAACTGTATAAATCGGTTCAGCTGTTTTGGAGTCTATAGGTAACGGACAGACACACACACACAGACAAAGTTCCATTTATAAATAAGTTTAGATAGCAGAGCAGGCTGGGCTGGATTCTTTTGCATTGCATGGCAACCAGCCTAGGAGAAAGACCACACTGAATTCAAAACCACTTAGGCATGGATTTAGCGACTTTATCCCCTAAAAACCTATTTGATAGAAATCACAGCAGAAACACCTAGTATTTTTGAGAGTTGTGGGCTTCATACCATAAGTAGAGTGTATGTTATTTAAGTGAGTTTTTTCTATTTAAACCTTGAATAAGTTCTCGGTGTTTTCCAATGGATGGCATTCCCAGAATTGCGTGCAAGTAGTTTTAGATGGTAGCACATCTATAAGCAAGCTTGAAATTCAGTGTATTTCATTTCACTAAAATGTAAACAACTTTGTTTTTTATAGTGTTAAACATGTTGGATTTTGTACCAAAGAAAGTGTATTTGCAGGGAATTTTACTGCACTACTGTATTCAAAAGAAATCTGCCACTGGAGCACACAGAATTCTTGTTGAGACTTACAGTAACCATGCTCTGTTGGAAAATACATGCTGAGATTGTTTTAGATTCTTCAAAATTATGCTGTTGATGTTGAAGATAAAGAACGCTCTGATGCACTAAATAAGTTTGAAGACAAAAATTTGGATGCATTACTCCATGAAGACTGATGTCAGATGCAAATTAAACTTGCAGAATTATTAGGAGTTTATCACACAACAGTTTTGTAACATTTGAAAGCATTAGAAATGATTCAAAAGCAAGGACATTGGGTGTCGTATGAGTTGAAGCCGAGAGGCGTCGAACAGCGTCTTGTCATATGTGAACAGGTGCTTCAGTGGCAGAAAAGGAAAGGTTTTTTGCATCGTATCATGATTGGCGATGAAAACATAAATATGCTATGATAACCCTAAGCGTAGGAGATTGTGGGGTTTGCTTGGCCTTGCATCAACATAGGCAGTAAAGCCAAATATCCATGGTTCAAATCTTATGCTCTGCATTAGGTGGGTTCAGTTGGGTGTAATTTATCATGAACGGCTCAAATTGACCAAAACCATCATGGGAACTCAGTAACAAGTACTGTTGATGCATTTGAGCTGAACATTGAAGAAAAAGAGGCCGCTATAAAAGCAGAAACATGACAAAGTGATTTTGCAACATGACAATGTTAATCCACATGTTGCAAAATGGGTGAAAATCTACTTAGAAATGCTTTAATGGAAAGTCCAACCCCACCTGCCGTATTTAACAGACATTGCCTCGTCCTATTTTCACTTATTCAGATTAATGGCACATAGCCTGACTGAGCAGCACTTTCATTCTTATGAAGATGGGTTAACTCATGGTTAACTTCAAAAGACGTTTTTCTGACATGGAATTCATAGATGAGAAACAGTAGTGGCTAGCGATGGACAATATTTTCACTGACATGTTTCTTACTAATTTTTGTAAATAAAACATTACTTTTCATGAATAATCGACAAGACCTTATTCAAGGTTCTAATACATTGGGAAAGATGACAAAAGGTGTTTTTTCAACCTGGAATTCAAATTCATGATCCTAATATATATATAGTTGTGTTGTTTATGAAATTTTGCACTTCCCCAAAAACAATTCTGCTATAAGGTTTGTTTTTTTTTTTGCTTTCAAATCCTATTAAAATTTAAATAAAATTTATCAACAGAGACTTCACGATGTTGTCTCTGCTCTGGTAAGAAAAGTAAACAAACACCAACACAGTAACTTGTGGCACACATGGTTCACCGCGGATGGTAGCCAATTGCTATCTGTTCTCAACAGCTGTTGAAAGCCGACCACCTACCAAATCAACTGAATCCCTAAATGTATGATGAGCATATATAAATCTACCATCTGCCTGTGCATTGAATACTGCTGCCATATCTGGTCGGGTGCCCCTGCTATCCACCTAGGGGTCCTTGACAAAATCCAACGAAGAATCTGTAATGTGATCGATCCTGAATTGGCAGCTCAGATACAGTCACTTTCTCAACGGTGCAATCTGGCTTCCCTGTGTCTCTTCTACAAATACTTTCACACTCTTTCTCATGACTTTCCTCCTATGTAACCCCCTGCAAAACAGTGGCAGTAAAATGCCTTGCTTGGGGCAATATGATTATTGAAAAAAAAAACTCCTGAATATTCATCTGCCATTAGTATTATAAGAAATGATCATGAATAAATGTTTTCTTTAATTTTTGGCTGACAAATGATAACTCTTGCTTTGTTTTTGTTTTTTTCTCTTGAAAAATACAAGAAATTGTAGACGTGTAGAGGACGATGGGTCCATTACTAATTTATATTTATGAGTCAACTCGGCGTAACTGGGGTCATGAAATAAAACAGGCAATAATAAAGACGAAAAGGTGAAAGTCACCAGAAAAACATTATATTAACAAAGGTTACATAGGGTTGAGAGCATGCATAAAAGTAAGGAAAGAAAAGTTCTTTCCCTTTGTCTGGACAGAAATGTAAAATGTTCGGTAGAAAGTTATTTTATGTAAAGTCCAGTTTGAATGAAAGTTAATGTGCATAGTGTTAATGTCTGTTTCCAATTGGAGTTTTTTAGTGTTGTGTGTGCATGCTGGTGAGAAATAAAGATTTGCGCCATTAATTGCTACCCGCAATTAGTGAGCGTGTGTTTGTGTGAGTTAGGGAAATGTGTCTGCTCTTGCCCGGAACAAAATCCTAACTAGCGTACCATGTGACGTTCCCCGCTTTTATTGGCATGCGTTTACGCGGGAACTAAGGTTGTCACGTGAACGCTGAACGACCATGTGTGTGTGTGGGTGTGAATGTATCAAACTCTACAGACGTTTTTATTTTTAATTATTTTTCTCTTCATTTTAGGTCGAATTTATGTTTGTGGTGGGTTTGATGGTTATACTCGTCATACAAGTATGGAATCGTACAATCCAGTTCTTGATCAGTGGCAGCTTTTAAGTGGGATGACTGTTGGTCGTGAAGGTGCTGGCCTTGTTGTAGCCCGTGAGAAGATTTATTGTATTGGGGGATATGACGGGGTTAATCTGCTGGACTCTGGGGAATGCTATGACCCAGAAACTGAACACTGGTCAGCCATTGTTCCCATGTCAACACGACGGTCAGGTGAGCAATGTTGGAATTTCTTTTGGTACTTATGTATACTGTGAAGACCCCCATGGGTCAACCCATTTTATAGTTCACCAATAGAAGGCTTAACCAATCAGGAAGCTTAAAATATTTAATGCGACGTGTATAAAAGACAGCCATGTTTTTCCGATTATTCGAGATCAAATCCGATTCTGGAGAGTATTTGATTTAGGAGTGTTAATCTATTTTGACGTTGTTTCATTGAACAGATTATGTGCTGCGAAGATACTCTATATCCATAAATTATGGCGGACATTATCAACAAGCAACATTTAACATAGTCAAGTGATCAACTCATTTAAGGGTTTATTGTAACCTCAGCACATTAATCCTTTGAAGCTTTAAAATACTTCTGTAGAAAATAAGGACCATCTCTATAGAATATAGCTCTAAAAATAAGGACTTTCTTTGTTATGTTGGTGGCATAACAGCAAGGTTACACCAATTTTTTATCTTGTTACGGTTAGCAACATGGCAAAATAATGTCTGACATAAAATTTTGTACATGGAAGAGGTGTATCATTGAATTCCTCTATTTGGAAAAAAATGCACCTGTTGAAATTCATGAAAACTTGCTGAATGTTTACCGAGACCAAATAATGGATGTGAGCACGGTTAGATGTTGGATTTTCCTTTCTTGAGTATTGACTGAAATATATGATAAACTACATTGTGAGTAACCCTGCCTGCACAGATGTCAGTTCCCAAAACGAAGAGGGCCTTAAAAATATAATGCCAATATTGTTGATTGTAACAAAAAATATCGTTTAGCAGAAGAAAGCTGAGCAGAGTATTCCTCTGCACTTTGTAATTTGCGAATTGTCCTCATGACTTCTAGATGAGCTTTTGCTGACAGTTTTTATAATCCACAATTATAGGAAATTGTGGAGAGCCATGATTACCGCATCCTATTGCACATTTTGATAGTAATTCTTTTGGAAACTTAAATCTGCTGTTCATTGAATTCTTTTGGAAACTTAAATTTGTTGTTCATTGACTAATTACAGGAAATCTACACTTAGCTTGCCATTGCTTTCTGTGGTAGACTGGTTGCCAGCCAAGGCTATAGAACCCAATCTGTCCTATTATTTAACCCATAACTGGAAGGAAGAGACAGATTAATACCTTTCCCAAGGGTATTTGCGTGTAAGTGAATGCAATGGATTCAACTGGAATTTGAACTCGGCTTCCCAATTTCTTGTTCCGAGCTGATATCCACTGCACCACGATGCACTGCAGGATAATTTTTTGCCCAGTCAGTCATGTCTCTTTTGAGACATAATCGCCCAAGCGTGTTTCACGTATGGCACTTAACTGACTGACACTTATTGTTTGTATTGAGTGCAACATTGAGAAATAAGGTAAAGCATCAGTGAATCGTGATTTAATTCTTTTTAATTGGTAATTTTACAAGAATAAATGAATTTTCTTATGTCAGCATTTAACACAGAAATATCACTGAAAAAATATTGAATAAACATGTTTTTAGAATCAGGATTAATATCAACTGCATTCAGTAAAGAATTCAAGGCATATTCCTTTTTTTAAAATATAAAATTTAAGAAATAAAACCTTTTCTAACAAACAGATTGATACAAGCTGTTTTTATATATTTCAAGTAAATAAAAAAATTTAAAGTGGTTTTTACTTGAATGTCAATTCTGTGATGCAAACACTTCAAGATGCGTCTCTGCTCTGGAAAAAGTAACAAACACCAATGCATTAAATCACTGCACACATGGTTCACTGTGGATGGCAGCCACTTGCTGTCTATTCGCAACAGCTGTTGAAAGCAACCCGCCTTCCAAAACAAGTGAATCCCTAAATATATGACGAACTCCTGAATATTCATCAGCCAATAGTATTATAAGAATTGCACTCTCACATGTGCAATTTTCACATGGCAAATGCCCACCTCATACAATGCACTATGCTCATTTAACTTCTAATGATTCAGAAGAGGAATTTTAGTTACAAGGAATAGCCGCTTAGTAGGACTAATTGCACAAGAACAGTCAAATATTTTGTCCAGTTTAGGCAAATCTTTTTCAGTTCCCAGTATGTTCAACTTACACAAAAATCTTTGCAAATGAACTTTTTTTTTTCTTTCAGTGACAATTGGAACCCATTTTCCAACTGGATAAGCTAAGAATCAACCACTAAATTCTCATAATTATTTTTCTTATTAGTAACGCTAACCTTTCTCTTCTCTTTTTCTTTTCTTCTAGGGGCTGGGGTAGCTGTTGTGAATGATCAGATCTACGTATGTGGAGGTTACGATGGCAACAATCACCTGTCCAGTGTCGAAAGCTACAACATTCACACTGCCCATTGGACTACGGTGCAGAATATGATGGTCCCAAGGTGTTATGTTGGAGCCTGTGTGCTTAGAGGAAAACTAGTTGTTGTGGCAGGGTAAATATCTTTTGTTTGTTTTATTCATACAAATGTGCCCCTAACGTGAGTCAATTCTGGTCAGCTGTAACCAGTAATGTACCCCTAACATGTTGATCCTGGTCAATGATAACCAATAACGACACTCTACAAGTCAATCCTTGTCAACAAAACAATACTGTAGTCCTGTGGCAGGGGGGATGTCACCCCTGAAATAATAATAATAATAAAGGAGAACGTGCCATAAAAAAAAAAAATCAAGTAAAAGAGAGATTGTTTTTGAATAACCAAGATTTTGTTATACTGCAAACACTTTAAAATGTTAATGTACAGCAACTTAATTTAGAAATACAATCTTTTTGTAAGTCTACAAAGGCTATCAGATTAATAATGGAATAGTAATAATTTGGAACTTTTAAAGAGAAATGGATTTTGACACTATAAGAATCAAGGTTCTATTCCAAAAACTATTTATTTATTCTAAAACTTTTTAAAGAGGATCTCTGTAGTTTACAAAAAGAATGTCAGAATAATTAATAGCAGGGTGCTAAAACAATAGCATTTTGTTGTAAACCTCGAAAAATCACTCGGTGAAAAAGTAAATTGTTTATTCTCAGAGTTGAAATTGTACTTTAAAAGTATGTCATGTAGCGGGTTGGTGTGGTCAAACCAGTAGAAGAAGTCAATAATCAGGTTGTATTCTAAAACAACCAGCCTCTATTTAAGCACGTGTTTGTGCGAGCACAGACAGAAACATCGGGAGATGGGTCAAAATGAAGAGTCGAGAAAAGCATCAAGAGACAAGTCACTGAGACAAGATGAGAAGAGAGTAGGAGAGAAAAGTGGGAGAGAGGAGTTGGAGGTTCAGCTGTCTTAGAATGCAGTTGAAGTGAGTTAAAGACGTCAGAGATTGAAAGGAAGCGTCCACTGTGTGTGTTGCTGATACTGAGGGTGAAGAAGCGAAATACTGCTGCTAACATCTAAATATTGCTACTCCTACTACCGCTGAGAATGGGAATGTTGAAGGTCATAATAGTTGCACTAAGAACAGACCAAAAATGGGTTAAACAAAGGCCGCATCTCTTCTTTACTGAAATTATTCAAATTATTTGTATTTTATTTAGTTATTGTTCCGATACAAGAGACGTTCAACTTTGTGCAAGAAGAATTGTTTTTTTTGTGTGTTTGTTTTTTATTTTTAAAAAAAACTTTTTTGTCCTTCCAAAATTGCATTGACTTGGTTATATTTCTTTTTCTGTTTATCCTATTCTGACCTGACGGACCCCCGACAGGTGGGCTGATGGGGAGCTTCCCGGTTTCTACAATCTGATGACTACTCTCCAGGATCAAAAAAATTCACAACTTGGCTGGAGGGTGGCTTCAAATTGATATTAGGAACTGGAGACTTGTGTCTAACCTGTAATATTGAACAACATCAAACCAATGGCCAGTCTGATCGAGTGTGTCAGTCTAGGGAGATGAGGATGCGGTGTTACAGTCCTATGCTCTGTGTTGGTTTTCGAGTTCCTTTAGGCCACCATGGTTACCATCTAGCTGATTCCTCACTCATTAACGTGTGGCTCGATTGCCGCTGGTATCGTGATGGTCAGCACGGTTCTCCCTAATTTGGCTGGCATATATCTGTTCATGACCATTCACTCCTCTGCTATATTGCATTTTCTTTTTTTTATCTTAGAGGTGGAGAAAATCACTGATGAAGCAAACTGAAGTGAAGGCAGTTCAACAACTGGAAGCGACACAAAAGAAATCTTTTGGAATAAAGATTAACTTTGGTTAAAAATGTAACAATGATTTTGTTTATATATGACTTGTTGTATACGGTGGGGTTTTAACCCTTCCCCACCTATTGTTGTAATCAAATGACACTAGAGTTTCTTTAGCGTCTACAGTTTGTGATAGTAGTAACTAATTCTGAAGTTCTGGTGTTCAGGGCTGGCACAAGATCATGATCAGGAGGTCCCAGTGAGTGATGTGGATTCCAGTAGTGGTAGTGTGGGAACTCTCTCGCAATCAGCTGTCCAAATCTCCAGCTTATATAGAGTCCTGGGTCCAGCACGGGTGGTGTTGACCATAGTCTGAATTTGGTTGTCTTCCATCCCGAGCATCAATCTTTTTCTAAAATTTCATATTCTCAAAATTATTTACTCAAGTGGCTTTCCAAATTTAGGGGTTGTTCAGCCTTCATTTGAGAGTGGTCAGAGGAATCAAGCTGCCCCTTTTTCTTTGTGATGAATCCAAAAGCAAAAGTGATTTTCAGTCATTAATCTCTATCATCTTGTTGCATGCTGGTCATTTCTTGATTGACTCAATCACTCAAGAATTGTAATGTGTGGGAAAGGACATTATTCCCAATTTCAAACGTTTATGTTTTCTCTGTTTTTATGATCAGCAAAGATTACGCAGCTTTACTGCCGATGATCATTTCAAAATAGTAATTCATTTTACTTTATCTTTTGTATCCAAAAGAACTTGAATTAATGTCAGATATAAAACATTTCTGGATGAATGTCACAGAAAACAATAAATGAACACTTTTTTTGGCCTCTATGTCTATGAAGACACTTCTTTTCTGGGTGGCTGATTCAGACCAGATGTTTTTTTTCCTGGCTGTTTGTCCAGAGAAATTGTAAATGTTATTTCAACAACCACCCGATTTTCTTTATCAACAACATTTTTTTCAATTTGATGTCTTCAAGGATTCATTAATGGTCTCTTTCTTATTGGCAAGAAGTGGGGAAGGACGGGTAATTTTGGTTTTGCTCAATTTTAATGAATTCCGTCTAGTTAAATTTGGTTTTGATTCTCCCTAGAATTATTTTAAATGCATTTCATTTTTAATTTTCTTAACTTTTCAATTTATCTTTCTGTGAATTTCAACAATTATCATCCAGGTTGTTGACTCTTTCTTCTTCCTCATTTCTTTCTTTCTTTCTCTTTTTGTTTGATCAATCTTCAATGATTCCAATTGTCGCATGAAGATTTCAGTGTAAGATGTGAAAAATGATTTGCTGTATTTTTATTGTGACAATGAACAGCGCTGACCGTGATTTAACATTTTCTCTTTTAAGTCATTTTTTCTCTCTCTCCCACCCAGGCACAATGGTAATGCACTTATTTTTTCACTCTCTCCACCCTCCAGATATGGCAGTAATATTTTTCTCTCTCTCCCCATCCAGGTACGATGGTAATACACTTCTTGATTCTGCAGAAAGTTTTGACCCTTTGAAGAAAATGTGGGAGCCTCTCGAGGAGGACATGTCCATTCAACGCTGTGATGCAGGGGTTACAGTAGCTTGCCTCCGTTGCTGACTAGACTGCTATTACTATGCACTCTCAGGTAGAGCTTCCCTGGGTGACACAGAGAAGCACAACGATGTCGGAATTAGCTGACCCCTGTAGTCATGGTGGCTGATCGTCATTCTTAACAGTCACTCTTTTCTTGATCACCGCCTACAGGAAGGTGAAACACTTTTTTTTGTAAGAAAAGTTTTATTTTCACAATTCAACAAGAAACCCCCACCCAAAAAAAAGAAAAATGTTTGGCTGTGTCAGTTTATAAAAAAAAATAAAATTTAAGACAATAAAATGAAGTGAAAATGGCCTGAAAAAAATTCCATGTTTATTTCAAATCCCAACAAAAAAAATTTAAAAAGGAAGGGAGACTGCATTTCTGTGATAGGTTTTTTTTTCTCTCGTCCATTTTGACTAATGTTGCTGCTGTTAAACAAGTCAACCAAACACCGAGAAGAAAAATTTTTTTTTTGTTTTGCTTGTTTCTTTAACTTCTGCAGCTACCTTACTGTCCTGTATTTCTTTGACGGATGCACAAGCACAGACAAATGGATGCACACACTTCTGATCTATTTGCGTATTTATATATATATATATATATATATATATATAATGGAAATTAACGAAGATTAACGAAACTGGTTATAAACAACCGACAATTTGAAATGATTTGTTTGAACATTATTTTTGATCGATACTTGTATTTAAGTAGATATTCTGTTTTTAATCAAACTGGATTAGATATTTTTTTTTCTACTGGCCTGATTATTTGTGATAAATTTTTATGAAAATATGTCATTTGGCACTTGTGACCCCTATCCACAAAGGGGCAGCTACCATGTAATCTGGCGCATCTTAGACCTCTTGACCATGAATGACCAACAGTTTAAACAAAGTCAAATTAAGTCTATATGGATAGGGGTTGCAGGTTCGAATTCTGGCAAATGACACACATTTTCGTAAAAAAAAATTATCGTAAATAATCAAGCTGGTAGAAATAAATATATAATTAATACTGTTTGATTATAAACAGAATATTTACTTAAATCCAAGTATCGATCAAAAATAATGTTCAAACAAATCATTTCATATATATATATATATATATATATATATATATATACACACACACACACACATATATATGTCAGTGTTTTTGTGTCACATTAGCCCCAAAATGTTCAGACCATTTCCAAATAGAGGGAAGGAAATATATTCTGAAAAAAGTTCACAGATATTCAGTATTCATTCAGCGATTATTGTAGTTCAAATGAGTTTTCTATACAATGAATAATTTGGTTAGATGCAAATGCTAACAAAAAATAAAATCTGTGGTAATAATTATTATTTCCTATCGTTCAAGTTTGTATTCACCTTAATTCTAGTTTCATTCTCAGTTTCATGATCCAACAATTTATACTTACCTTAATATTTTTTACCTTATCTTTTTAATCTCATTTGCCTTTTCATTCTGTTGCTATTTCTCTTTAATTATTGAATTTTTGTCTTCCCAATTTCTAACCCCCCCCACCACCACCACCACCAAATCCGTTATTGGAGTCTTTTTCCTTTTCTAATGATGCTCAGAGATGAGTTTCTTTCTCTTTGAGTTATTTGAAAAATTTATCTTGAAATCAAAGTCTGGTTGGTTTAGTGAATTTTATGAGGAAACTCAATGGAAACTGTTTCCTTTTATCTTGTTGAATGTTCTTTCAGTCATCTCTCTCTCTCTCTCTCTCTCTCTCTATATATATATATATATATATATATATATATATTTGTTTTTTTTGTTCATTATATTGTCCTTGAACAATTATCAAAATTAGGGCCAATTATCTGTTGACTGACTTTGATTTTGAATTGCTATTAAATTTTTCTAAAACGTTTTTCAGATCTACTGATTTGATGTTAATGTTTGTTATTATTGTTGGAATCAAAATTTATAATTTCTTGATAAATCAGCCATTGTTTTATGCAAAGAGTTTTTTTTTTTTTTTTTTTTTTTTTTTTGTGGGGAAGGGTGCAGGTCATGTCTTTCCAAATAAAAAGCTTCAACACAGGTATCATTTTATAAACATCAGCACATTTTACATTTTGACTTCAGTGTTAATCCCTAAAAAAAAAATTGATTTTTGTTATATTTAAATCTGCTGTTAATTTCCAGAAAGTCTTTTACTCACAAAATGTGATTTTGCATTTGTACTTATTGGCTGTTGATTTTCAAAACATTCCATTGCTCACATTGAATAGCAAAAGTTCCGAGGAAGGAAAATTCTGATGCTTGTTTTTCTTCAGATTTTGATCGCTAAGCTTTCTGTCTTCAGGTGCCACACATTTTCACTCACTGACATTTTCAAAGCAGGTGCTCAATATATACAGTGCCTGACCGTAAAATATGTATAAACGTTAGCTTAAAAAAAATTCTCCTCCTTATCTTTGTTTATATTTCTCAGTCTTAACCCATTCTTCTGTTATCATGAGGTGTTCTAATAAGCACTATCATATTTCCCTAGATCTTGGATTGAAGATGTTTCTTCTGGCTTTCATAAGGGCTGACTGACTGACTGACTTGTTGCCGTTATGTGCTCTAAATCTTCTCTCCTGATGAAGTTGCTGATGCAAATCAATTTTTCAATTGCAAGAAACAAACAATTGAGTGGCCATGTTTGGTTAAAAACCTTGACAGCTGAATATTCCCCTTTTCCCATTGGTGAACTAACACTAGAATTTTGGTGTTTAGTTATCTTATCAGGGGATTTCATGACTAACAATTTAGCTAGTTATTTCTCATTTCAGAATGCATCTGGCCTTCAACTATTTTAAAGTGACATCACAAGTAGTTTTTAGCACAGGTCAAAGGTGACAGGTTAATTTAAATTGAATGGAAGTCAGTTCAAGTGAAATATGCTTCCACTTGGTCGAGTCACTTTCCATATTTTACAAGTTCTTCCATTTAAAAGGTGAATAGATTGTCAGCATTTTTTTTCACTTGACCCAATGTTATTCTTATTGATCTTGATTCATTCACTTTTTTGATATCACAACTTTTTCTTTGTAATTTTTACTTTTATTATCAACATTAGTTTCTCACCATTTTTGTTAGATTCAGTATGAACATTATTATTATTACTAAGCCGTTATTGTTGTTGTAGTAATTATTATCCATTCTTACCAAAGTTGTTATATTTATTACAAAAAGCATTGTTCAGAATGGATTAATAATATTTTGTTGGTATTGTGATTGTTATTTTTCATATAATGAACATCAAGGGCGGGTAGATTCAGGTATGACAAGGTTTTGTTTTCTCTTTTTTTTTTTTTAAGAATCTTATTTATTTCTTATGCAATCATAAAAAGAAAACATTGCTTAATCAAAGCTTTATTTTTATTGAAAATTATACAGCGAAGTAAATTTCAGACAACACACCACGTGAGACACGGTATCCACTCGCCACTTTATGGCTATTAATTCTTTGATTTTAGATAGAACTATCTTATCAGAATCACTTAAAAATGTTCATCTTTCAATATTTCTAAACTGATCTTATTTTGAAAGTTTTTGTAGCCTCACAAGAAAATAACTAACCGACTGTCATTTTTCGGTTGTCACCTTTTCTTTATTGTGACTGAAATTAGTGCCGTCAGAAGTTGTCTCCCTTGCCACAATTGTCGCTTTGATAAAAAGAACAAGAATCAACCGGACAAAATCATGAAAAGAGATAAGTTATTCTTGAAAATGTCCTAATAAATCTGATAAAAAAAATTAAAAAAAAAGATTCCAATACGTTTGCTTATCATTAATACTAACAACCAAAGTTTTTTTTTACGTACATAAATACTTTTAAGACTTGGTTATGGAGATGTTAATGATTTAAAAAAAAAAAGTGCTTCCAGTTTTGTTTTGTCATTCTTCCCCAATTTCACCCTATTCCTAATTACTTTTCTGCCATAAATGGTTGTATTTTGTTTCCTCATGAGTGTAAAATTGCTTTCAAAATTCACACTGCCTCTCTCTTAATGACTGTGTTAATATCTAAAATATTCAAATCGAATTATAAAATTTCATAGTTTTCCAAGATATTGACTATTTGTAGGTTTGTCGATAACTGAACCCTCGTAGAGTTCATCCCTCTACTATTCAGAAATCTTACTATTCATATTATTTTTGTTTTTAATCAGGAAAAACCTCTGTTAAATTAGAGCCAACAACTTTTGTCACTACCACTAACCTTCGGCTTTTTGATTAATTACTTCAGTTGGTCATTCCTAATGCCAATCACATAATTTGAGTTTTGCTGCAAGTACAATCTTAGGGGCAATAGTTGTGATGTCAGGCTTTCTTCTCCCTATTGTTACCCCATGGTCATTCTGTCTGTTATAATCTACACTACCCAAATACAAATAAATTTTTATTCTTATTAAATCAGATTTTATAATCTTTATTAGTCTGGCAACAGTGATAAATTTTCAAGAGAATTCATTTTATTTTTTAAAGCTATTCAGAATCATATTGGAGTCTTTGCTAACCATTTGATGGCTGATGTTAAGCAAAGAAAGTAACCAATGCAAATAGAGCCTTTCAGCCTCTGTTCTTTCACATTAATAATCTCTTTTTTGTATCACAATGACAAGCATTTTTTTTCTTAGCATTATTTGCAGTTTTAACCAAGTCAATATTTAACTGGACAGAAATAAATGAAAAGTAAAATTGCAACTGAATAATTCAGTTTCATTTTCTTTATCTTTTTACGTTTTGATTGATGTATTATCCAGGTTTTGTTATAAATTAATCTTTTTTTTTTTTTTTTTTTTGCTCCTCTGCCAAAGTTGCATTTTCAAGTTACCCAAACTAAAGCACATTGCACCCGAACAACAATGTTATGCACTATTCTTGGATTAATCGTCAAGATCCAGGCAAATTTCGTCAAAGTGATAAATTATTTTCCTTGGAGAAAACTTTTATCTAGCATCAAAACATCAATTGTGTCCTTCCCACAATATTTACATGGACGTGGCAATCACTGATTAAAACATTCCTATTCGAGTTACAGTCAACATCAATCATGGCCTGATTTCTTGCTACACAAACCTGCATTTGGATTTGAAACCCAAAAATGCTAAAATGACAGATCGATTTGTTCAAATGGAAAAATTTTTTCATTTGTTCACGAAAAGGTTTTAAAAAATACATAGAAATAAAGGTATTTCTTGGAAATCTACAATCATACGTATACAAAGCTACAATCAATGATAAATCAAGATGCAATTCAATTTAATCAAGTACCACAGAATCTCTAAACTTATTTCTCCTATCCAAGTCCTTTTGACTCTCTTAAAAACTGATCCCCAATTTGAGACATTCTTATCGTCAATAAAATTAATATCTCCAAATCACTCAAGTAAAAAAGAAACTAATGTCAGGTGAGATGATATTTTTGGGGTTTTTTTTCAAGGTGTATGGGTGGGATGCAATTTTATCTGGAATTTAAGGAATTTCTTGCTATGATCTGCTTTCTAAAAATCCTGATTTTTCTTATTTGCAAAAGTGAAAAAATGTGATTTCCTTTTGTAATTTTTTCAGTTTCTTTCCATTGTAATTAATTTTTGGTGGGATGGGGGAGGGCAGATCGTTTGGTCAATTTTTACTTAATTATGTTAAAGACGTTTTTGTGGCTCTTAATGTTTTTTGTTGAAACCAAAAAAAAAAAAAGAATTGTACAAAAATGTAATTGTATTTTAATAAAGTGTTATTGTATTGATTATTGTTTGAATTTTTTCCGTTAATATTCATGATTTTCAGTCTTTAAGTCAAATCAATGGAAATGATAATAGGATAATGAGCTCCTTTACCTCCTTTGCACATGTGCTGAACATGAACTTATAACCAATAAGATCTTCCAGCTATTTACCTGACACCTAGAGGCATCCTCGTTCCATACAGTGGCATACACTAGACTATT
Organism: Ascarosepion bandense; assembly: GCA_037127315.1. Taxonomy (NCBI): domain Eukaryota; kingdom Metazoa; phylum Mollusca; class Cephalopoda; order Sepiida; family Sepiidae; genus Ascarosepion; species Ascarosepion bandense. The sequence goes on from JBBBDQ010001524.1 coordinate 837,743, forward strand.
CCATTGTCCAACAGAGACCGTAGTTAAGTACCATATGTAATACACGCTTTGGGTGATCATGTCACAAATGAGACCTGACTGACTGGGCAGAAGATTATCCAGCAGTAGGTTGCCATTGCTTTCTGCAGTAGACTGGTTGCTAGCCAAGGCTATAGAATCCAATCTGTTCTATTATTTAACCCAAAACTGGAGGAAGAGATGGATTAATACCTTTCCCAAGGGTATTTGTGCGTACGTGAATGCAAGGAATTCAACCAGAATTCGAACTCGGTCCTCCGATCTCTCGTTCTGAGAGACGTCCTAATTACATGCTCCGCCTCAGAGCCAATGACTGCTAAACGGACGATTGGTTGCTTATGCCTACACTCAACATATATACAGACAAACGTTCATGTGTCAAACAACAAGGATATTTGACATGCATGAAGTGATTGATCTAAACGCAGACCAGAGAAAAGGCAGCGTCAGTCAAGCATCTGCAAGATTGAATCGATCAGAACCTTTTCCAAACAAATCAGCAACTCTCCCTAAGAAATCACAGAAGAGTTGATATCCCTTCAGAAGTCCATTTGCAAAGCTGAAAAAAAACACAAAAAAACAAGACGATCAGACACACGAAAAGACCCCTGCAAGTATCCTTTAACCGGAACCTCTTCCCCTAACATCACAGAAGAGCCAATATCCCTTTGGGAGACCATGTTCAAAGTTGCAATAAAATAAAAAATTAAAAAAAAAGCTATCGGATACATGAGACGACATCAGCAATATTGTTTCGACCAAAATCTCTTCCCAATAAATCACTGAAGAGTGAATATCCCTTTAGGAGTCCATGTGTAAAGCTGCAAAAAAAAGTAATTGGACTCACAAATAGGCCTCTGCAGGATTGGTATGATCAGAACGTTTTCCAAACAAATTACACAAGTGTGGATATACTTTCGGGAGGTGTGTCTGCAAAAGTAACCATCGGACACGTCAAACCTCTGCAGGATTAGTTCGATCGGAATCTCTTCCTAACAAATCAATGAACGGTGGATATTTCTTCGGGAGACCATGTGCAAAGCTGCAAAAGAAACTCGGACACACGAAAAGACCTCTGCAACATTGTTTCCACCTGAATCTCTTCCTACCAAATCACAGATGGATAGATATTCCTTCCGGAGACCATGTACAAAGCTACAAAAGAAACCTTGGGATACACGAGAAAACCCCACCAAGATTGTTTCGACCAGAATCTCTTTCCAACAAATCCCAGAAGAGCCAATATACCTTCAGGAGACAATGTGTAAAGCTGCAAAAGAAACCATTGGGCTCACGAAAAGCATGTGTAAGAATGGTTCGACCAGAAACTCTTCCCAAGAAATCCCAGAAGAGTGGATATCCATTCAGGAGACCATTTGCAAAGCAGCATATGAAACCATGGAACATATTAAAAGACACCAGCAAGAATGGTTCGATCTACCAACAAATTGAAGTAAAACGGAAAGCCACAATCTCACCTATCATCTCAACAACAGAAAGCCTAATTCCTCTCTCAGAAGGTTCACTGCCAAAGGGAGTTCCCCAGCATCCAAATCTACTGGTGGAGAAACAAGACCGAAAAACTACAATAATACGCCGATAGCTGAATTATGAGATTTTTTTTCAGGAAATGAGGTTTTTGTCCTCGTCAGGAAATATAGATTGTAGTTTTAAAAAAAGAGATGAATAATGATGAGAGGAGGGAGCTAAAATGTGCAGTGTGACGCTCGCTCGCCAGCAGGTCAGTTGTTGTGCTTTCTTTCTTTAGTCGCCTCAAGGAAATGGATTTCAGGTTTCCCTTTCTCGGCCCGTTACACAGGGCAGTTGTGAAACAGACACCAACTAAGCCGCTCCAACTTCCTCTTTGTCAGTCTGACTGTCAATCCGCAACTTCGACACACGCAATCCACCGAGAAAATCCCTTTCTGCCAGCAGCGCTGGCACCCGCTTTTTATGCCATTCCAAACGGCCGAAATTTGCTTCTGTGCAAATATCGTCTCGTTTTGGACGCGATAGGCACGCAGAAATTGTGTCTTCAATAGCGGCCATCTTTCTTTTTTGTTATTATCGTACAGGCAAGACACGTTCGCGCTGGTTTTGAATTCCGAGGTAAGTCATGTCTTGCGTTACATAGATTCTCCATGAAAGCACCTGACAATAACACTGAGCTCCTCTTGAGCAAAGAGATTCCAGCGAGATGGTAAGAACACTTCTGTGCCCTTCTCTATTCTAAGTCAACTGCAGCGTCATACTTTCTCAGACATCGGATAGCACCAATGCAACAACGTATGCCTGCCAATCCTACCTATCATGATTTCGAAGCCGTGCACACATCTATCCTATCCTATCCTATCCTTTAGAGCCTCATGACCTGATCAAACCGGGTAGATTACTTTTTAAAAAAATCTTCCTCCTTCTCCTACGGATCCAGGCAATACGTGGAAGTTCCATCAGTTTAGAAAGATGCGAATATCGTTACAATCTTCAAGAGAGGAGACACACGTGTTTGTGGAAATGACCGAGGAATCTCTCTCAGGGAAGATACTTTTCAATCGTCTCCTGACCTTGTCAGAGAACATTTTCCCTGAAAATACGCTGATGACAAATGCACTGTATGACCTCTAGTACTCAGCGGACAACTTCTCCAAAGCGTTCATCAACGTGGCAAAAACCAAGGTCTTGCCCCAACCACCATCGGGACATCAACCACCACTTAGAGACAGTACCACCAACAACGGACTCGACCCGGAGAATTTTGAACAATTTTCTATACTTTAGCAGCCGCCGAAAAAGACCCTCGAAAACCGACTTAAGGCCGCCCACGAAAATGTCTTCGGCAATCCTAGGCTAACACAAACCACCAACCTTATGGTCTATTGAACTATTGTAATCACGATTCTGTTGTGATCTCCGGCTACTTTATCAAAGAGACATTCCCAAATTTGAATGATTCCAGCAAATGAAGCTTCGTTAAATCCTAGGGAACACATGGCAGGACCGGATCACAACAAAGTTCTCTTCCGTGCGAAGATGGGGGGCGTAGTAACCATCATGACTCGCCACCGATTTCGATGGCTGAATGCCAGAGACCCACATGAAAAAATTACCTTCTAGGAGCTCACTTCTTGCAAGAGACACAAGAGACCACGTGGAGCCCCACGTCATCAAGTTAAGGATCAGCTCAAAAACACCTTACTGAGGACAGAAATAGGCAGGGTTAATTGGAAGACAGAAGCTGCAGAAATAACTAATTGGAGAAGAACAGTCCACGAAAAAATCTCCTTCGAAAACCTCAGAATACAAATAGAAGAGATCATCGAGAAAAGTCAGAGTTCACTTCCTGAAACCTCCTACCCTAGTATGTGGTAGCTGCGGGCGTCTCTTCAAATCCAACATAGGACTTATTTCGCTCAAAAGAAAATGTTGATGAGCATTCTGATACTCGGCAACGAGTCCCCCCAGCGAACGAACATGGTTTTCAGAAGAAGTTTTAACTTAGCTCCCTGGTGCCCCCTACTTATGAATTTACTCGAGCCACAAGATTAGCAGCTAGGTCCCACTCTCTTACTGTGAAACCAATAAAATGTAAACGCAAATTCTACTTCATCAGCTTCTTTTCTCGCACTTCCCACCCGTGGAATTCCCTTCCGTTTACTTGCTTCCCCGACAGCTACAAGAATTCAGAGGTAAAGTCAATAGTCATCTCCTATCTCACTAACCTGCATCCTCTCTCTCTCTCTCTCTCAAACTTCTTTCTCCGTACACTTCACTCTCATCAGTATTCTCATACTTCTCTTACCCACTTTCTGACACACCCTACAACCTGTCACTCTTTCTCACAACTTTACCTGCAAAATAGTGGCAGTAAAAGGCAGTAAAATGTCTTGCTTGGGGCAATAGGATTATAAAAAGATTCTATACATTTATATTCTAGAAAATGTAAATCAATCTAAAAGACATGCATGTGTAGCTAATCAGTATTTCATCGATTGATTAATTCGTTTTCTACGGCTTATCAACAGACAAGAAATTATTATGTAAATATAAAACAGGAGATCAATTTTATATTACAATCAAAATATAAATTGATCCCTCACTTTATGGCCACAGTCATCCTTCTCTTACCCACTTCCTGACACCCCCTGTAACTTGTGACTCTTTCTCATTAGTTTCTTCCTATGTAACCCCCTGCAAAACAGTAGCAGTAAAATCAATTTGATACACGTTGACCTTTTCTTAATTTAGTAAAATATATATTTAAAAGAAAATATACGCGAGGGATTTTATATTAATTTTCATGGAAACTACAGCAGGTCTTGGGAGTGCGATAGAATCATTTGGTACTTTCAGTTTTCATTATCACTTCAATTGGTCATACATTTTTATATTGACCTGGTCTTTAAATCTATCTAAATCTAAACTTATTTATAAATGGAACTTTGTGTGTGTCTGTGTGTGTTTGTCCGTTACCTATAGACTCCGAAACGGCTGAACCGATTTTCTTGAAAATTTACACAGTTGTACTATAAGCGTCTGTAAATGTTCTTAGCTAGGTTTTGTGTCAAGGTACCCCCGATAAATATCGATAATCGAAAAAATCGGGTTATAGAAGGAGTGGTCCGATTTTAATCAAATTTGATACACTCATAGACAAAGACATAAGAAACGATATTCAGAAGATTCAATGTTGCAGTTCTTACAATAGTGCAGAAAATTTGATATCGATACCGGGAAATCAAAATTTGACTTACATCCATTCATTTTTCTTTCAGTCTACGGTTTCGCTTGAACTGGAAACAACTATTGCTTTTTAGTCTTTTGTGCCAACGTCCAAAGAGTCTGAGCTCCAGGGCCATGGATTAGTTTTAAAGCTTTCATTACACCCGAGCAACGTCGGGCTATACTGCTAGTATTCAACAAATGTCAAGGAGAACAATTTTGTCCCATGTAAAAAATCGGTGACATACAATGTATACCTTCATCTTCATTTGACCAGACTTAAACTCAGCATGATAAGATCAAATAAATGATGTGTTAATAGTAAGACTGTTCAACCTGTATGGCCATATCATCAACATACGTATTTGACATTCAGTCAATTAAGTGCCGTATGTGATACACGCTTGGGCGATCATGTCTCGAAAAAGACATGACTGACTGGGCAGATGATAATCCCGCAGTAGGTTACCATTGCTTTCTATGTAGACTGGTTACCAGCTAAGACTACAGAACCCAATATGTCCTGTTATTTAACCCATAACTGGAAGGAGCAGACGGATTAATACCTCTGCCAAGGGTATTTGTGTGTAAGTGAATGCAACGAATTCAACTGGAATTTGAAATCGGGGAGCCTCCTATCATATTCCTTTTTGTTTTTATTAAATTATTTTATCACTTATAAGTAGTTCAGTTGCATGGATATGTTTCAGACTGTTCGTTGTTTACTTGAAAACGAATTCTCCATTACCGGAACTCTCCTTGTATTTTACTTTGCATATTCCAATAAACATCCGCATTTTTTTTTTTTATCCAAAACGAATTGCTATAAGTGACAGAAATGATGGCGGAATAATTTATCAACGACTTTATTTCCCTCCAAACAACTTGTTTGGCGATAACAGTGCTATTTTTTCTATTGTAGGAAATTCTGTCGTCTATATTTTTATATTAAAAGTCCGAATTTTAAACAATAATATAAAAAATTATCATGGGTCTGCCTGTTAAATAAATTATTTGTACTGTTTACATTATTCGAACTATCTTTACGACGTTTCGGCCGCTGTACGTCCCGGCCTTCTTCAACTGCTAGGAACTTCGAAACGAATCCTTTATTACGATCATTAGTGCATATCATTCTATGTGCGATACCACTTCTAGTAGCCAGTTATCTCCCTTAAACTTAACTGAATTATAGCCTGGTATTGAACTCACAACTCTTTGGGTCAAATTACTAGAATTAACCAACGTCTCTATCCACTTGGCCATGTGTCCTTGAGGATAACAGCAAGTGAATTTCTAGGATTTATAAACCTAATGTTTCCGAAACCATTTTGTATCAGAGTTCATATTGCAATATTTGATGCTAATGTCCAATGTAAATGGTGTAAATACTACCTCATCTCAGAAGTATAGACAAATACTAAATTATTTGTATTTGAAAATATATGGTCATGAATTTAAACATCTCAAAAAAGTGTAAAAATAACCTTTGAGTTGAAGCCTTTGTGTAGTTTGTCCAGAGAAAAAAAATGTGGTTTAGAAAAGGCCTTTTAATAGTTGATCTACAGTATATATATATATATATATATATATATATATATATATATATATATATATATATATATATATATATATATGATTGAGAAAAGATTTTTAGTTGGTTCACAGTTAAAGCAGTGGTTAAGGAATGACTTTCGTCGTCAGTGAAGTTTAACTGAGCGTCACTGCTATTGTTGTTGAAATGATTCGTTTTAATTCGCCAACAAATGTTGCTTTAAGCACGCACCGTAGGGAATGGAAATGTTATAGAACCACTTGTTCTTTTTTCTTTGAACGGCTTCGTGTCAGTTACATTTCCGCTGTCGAAAGTCGAAATCTGTGGGCTTTTGTTAGAAATTCTTTCTGAAAGTAGGCCCGAGAAAAATAGGGTTTTAGTATTCTCAGATCGGTCTAATATTTCACATGGTAGTGTTAATTTCTAGCTAAAAACATTTTGATTTAGATTGTGTTGTATTATGGAATTTTTTTGCCAGCTTTGTAATATTGTCTGTTACTGGGTAAACAATAAAGTTTGAGCGTGTTTTAATAAGGTATGTAATTGTGTTAGAAATAGCGTTTCTTTCCTATACCAACATTGACGCCTACCTTTGAAATTTGCAAAGATTCGTTTTCACTTTCTCCGTAAGTGCACACATTCGTGGAAATATGCATTTACCTATTGTGCGCTTAATGGAGACATCGTCAGCGCTTTGTCTTGCCATCACGTGTACGGATGCAAATATAAATATTTTAATTCCTGATAGAAAACGAATAGATTATGTTGCGTCTTGGAAATGAATATGTTAGCGTACTTGTAAAATCTGCATTGAACAAACGGTAACAGTGATTATCTATGTATATTTATAAACATCCCATTTCAATGACTTGTGAATATTATGTATACACAATTCCCCACTTGTCTATATTTTTGAGGTGAGGAATTGTAATTATTTATACTATTTACACTGTTTGGACTGCTGCTAATATATTTATTGTCATATTTACGACGTTTCAGCCCTTGTACTCTCCAGCCTTCTTCAGATGATTAGAACTTCGAAGTGAACCCTATATTTCATCCTCTTGGGTAGATTGTTCTTGTTCCACGTGCCATGCCTCTTCCCGATGTCTCAGTTATCAGAAACTGTAATATGCGCTCTGACAAAAAAAAAAAATGGTTAGCGAGACATTAGGTTAATTTACATTAGGTTCCAAAAAATTCATACACTGATGTTCTCAAGAACACATGGATAAAAAGCGCTGCTTGAAGCCAGTGACTTAAACGAAAGAGTTGTGAGTTCAATACTTGGCTACAGCAGCGGTAAACAAAAACTTTGAATTGAGTTAAAGGAAGATAACTGATACTGAGACATTCGGAAGAGACATGGCAATCTATTCGGTGGACGAAATTCTCAGAGTACCGATGATAAGTACTCAGCCTTAACTGAACATGGGCGTCTCGCAAGTTGTGCTGTTTGGGAAATGTTCTGGCCTAGTCTTCTAAACACCTATTTTTACTTGCTTCACGAGCGTCCCAGACACAACAAATTTCAACGGGCGAAGACAAAGGCACATTTTACAACAACGTCTGCCCTCGAATCTTTCTCGTTCCACGTTGTTGTAAAATGTGCACTTTTCTTCGCACGTTGAAATTTAATCATATGAAGAAGGCCTGAGCTTACAACGACCAAAACGAAGATGAGGAAAAACAGTGTAAATAACTACCACCCAATTCTTGAGGTTGGGGACCGATACCCGTCTTTCTGATGGAGCGAGTGACGGGCAGCATTATTCCCAACTGAAAAGAAGTTTTCCATCAATTTCCTGTCTAAAATTAGTCTGCTTCCAAATCCTAATCATTCATTTGGTGGATAATCCAGCTACTTAGGGTTTAATTTCTTCCTTTATTCTCTATCCTCTATTGTGTCCGATTTCGATATCAGCACCATTTTGATTAATTTGTTTTCCATCCGAAGTGTTGGATGATGAACATTTTCTGCTCAATCCTCGGCTTGGACTGCTTTCAGTATTTTAAAGGCATTTGGCGAGTAACTAAGCAACTGGTCAGAAAACGTGTAAACAAAAACTGTATTAATTGCCTTCGTTCAGGTAGAATGAGTGGAAAATAACTTTGGAATCAAAGGGACGTCACTTATTGAAAGAACAAAAAATTACTTTGTGTGAAACGGCATTGAAACGGCGCGCATATTTGTACAAAGATGAGTTTATACTGGCGTCGATATAGATTCATGTACAGATATGAAATAGATTGTCCAAAAAATCCTTTTTAATTTGGTTTTATTTTAATCAAAATAACGTGTCAGTATAAAACCGTTTTAAGTAAATTACATTTTTGAGTTCAAAGCCTAAATTACGATCATCAGACTCGTCGAGGCTCTACACGCACATCAGCCGTAGTAGAAGTGGTGTGTCTTGGGCAAGACCCACAATCCTCTCCAGGCTGGTTTTGAATGCTGAATTTTCCTTCTCTCAGACTGGTTGCCAACCAAGGCTATAGAACTCTGCTTGTTCTGTTATTTACCCATAGGTGGGAGGGGAAACAAGATGTATCCATATCTACCGTCCACCCGTGTATTGAATACTGCTGCCACATCTGGTCGGGTGCCCCTGCTATTCACCTCGGGGTTCTTGACAAAATCCAACGGAGAATCTGTTTATGTGATCGATACCGACTTAGCATCTCGGTTGCAGTCGCTGTCTCACCGGCGTGACGTGGCTTCCCTGTGCCTCTTCTATAAATACTTTCACGGCCTCTGCTCCAATGAACTTAGATCACTGGTGCCCCTAGGTATGAATTTACTCCTGCTACTAGACTAGCAATAGGTCCCACCCTTTTACAGTGAAACTAATAAAATGTAACCGCAATTTCTACACTAACAGCTTCTTTTCACACACTTCCCACCTGTGGAATTCCCTTCCAAATACTTGCTTCCCCGACAGCTACAATTTCCAGGAATTTAAATGTAAGATCAATAGACATCTCTTATCACACTAACTCGCATCCATTCTCTCAAGCTCTTTTCTTTATCTACTCCACCCCCATTATCGGTATTCTCATCCGTCTATTACCCTCCTCCTGACATTTCCTATAACTAACCCCTCTTTCTCATTACTTTCTCCTATGTAACCCCCTGCGCAACAGTGGCAGTAGAATGCCTTGCTTGGGGTGAAATGATTAAAAAAAATATTTCCTAAGTTAATTTAATGAAAACTGGAATTCTAACACAGCTCTAGGATTTCTCAATACGAGCTGTAATCTGTTACTCAACCGTACCTCCATAAAAAGATACGGTACCCTTCATGAATTTGCGTATCACCCTTGTATGGGGGGGGGGGGGTCATGCACAAAGCCTAAATATACGCACACAAAAAATTCCAGCGACGAAGCCGCACCTAATGTTCTGCGACGCATTACTTCTTGTACATTCTATTTACAATTTTAACCCATTTGTTGGTTCGAACTCACATCGACAGGTCTAAATTGTCCACTGTGTTGTCACTGGTTGTTGATTTTTCTTCCTCAGAGTACTGATGAAAAGTGCTCACCCCTAATTGAAGCAAGTTGTGCTATTTGGGAAATATTTTGGCCTAGTCTTCTAAACATCTATTTTTACTTGCTTCACGAGCGTCCCAGGCACAACAAATTTCAACGGGCGAAGACAAGGGAACATTTTACAACAACATCTGCCCTCGAATCTTTCTCGTTCCACGTTGTTGTAAAATGTGCACTTTTCTTCGCACGTTGAAATTTAATTGTGCCAGAGGCACTCGAGAAGCAAGTAAAAATAGGGGTTTTCGTTTTTCTGAAAAGTGGTTGCACCTTCGCTTTTCTGCCCTCTTGAATCATTTTCTCTTTTTATCATTGATTCTTGTAGAGGATTCCAGGTCCATTCAGTCATTTAAGTGCCATACATGATACACGCTTTGAGCGATCATGTCTCGAAAGAGTCATGACAGAAGATTATCCCGCAGTAGGTTGCCATTGCTTTCTCCGGTAGAATGGTTGCCGACCCAATCTGTAGAACCCAATCTATAGAACCCAATCTGTCCTGTTATTTGACTCATAGCTAGAAGGGGAAGAGATGTATTATATTATTAAGTAGTAATTAGTGGGGGATCAGTTTATTACTTCATAACAATAGAAACCGATCCCCCACTTAATGCCCAGTAGAAGCCTTAATCAGGATTTCAACTATTATATTTGTAGTCAGTCAGTTAATTGCCATACGTGATACACGCTTTTGGCGATCATGTCTCGAAAGAGACATGACAGAAGATTATCCCGCAGTAGGTTGCCATTGCTTTCTCCGGTAGACTGGTTGCCGACCAAGGCTATAGAACCCAATCTGTCCTGTTATTTGACTTACAGCTAGTGGAAAGAGACGGATTAATACCTTTCCCAGGGGTATTTGAGCGTAAGTGAATGCAAGGAATTGAACTGGAATTCGAACTCGGCTCTCCGATTTCTCGTTACAAGCCGATATCCACTTCACCACAACGCACATCTTCCCAGGTCCATTACGTTATTTATATTTATGATTCGACTCGACGAAGGATCTATCAAACACATTACACAGGAAATAAGAAACAACACCAGAGTAAACAACAATAAAACATGTATTAACAAATAATACAATTCATCGAGTGAAGTAAATGAATAGAGGAAGAAGTTTTCTCCCTTGGACTGTTAAGAGACGTAAAATGTTCATTGGAAGAAAGTCAATGAAAGATTGATTGAAATACATACAGTTTCTGAGTTGTTGATTTCCCATAGGAGTTTGTATTGGGAAATGTGTGTGCACATGCGCGTGTGTGTAAGAAATAAATTCGCGCTACTAATTGCTACCTGCAATTGAGTGCGGGTGTGTATGTGTGTGTTAGGTAAAACTAAGAAACATGCCCCCTCCCCTGCGATAGCCGGCCGCTACCGCGGGAAACTGAACCCTAACTGCTAACAACACGTATGTGCCCAGCTTAAACGGACACGCCTGACTGCGCGGAAAAAATAGGATTTAACACGTGAACACAGGATGACCAGTCAGGATTGACCAATCACTGCCTGTTTACATAGCGTGTCTCGCGGATGAAGACACGCATGTTTTAATGCGTAAAAGTGAAAAAGTGAGCATAATAATATTTTACAAATATGCGTTGCAATGTGGATATGTGTGTAGGTGTGAATGTTTGAACGCTACATTGTTTTTTTTTTTCGAAACTGAAATCGTATTTTTTTCATTTTTTGTTGGTAATCCTTTATATCAGAAATTGTTATTCTGTCTTAATTAGGCTCACAAAAAGAAATTTTTGTACAAATTTTGTATTTTTAACTTGTGTACTAAATGTTTTTCCTTTAAAATTTTACGCATCGGTTGAGCGTTGTTTTGTGATTTGCGTGAATTTTGGTCGCAAGGAGAAGATCAGCAAGTGTTCTCTTTTCCCTCTAAATTCCTAACTTGATCTTTGTGCTTGACACAAGAACTTAAATCTAGTAGAGAATTAAAAAATTGTGCAAATTGATTAATGTATTTGATTATTTTTTACCTTAGTCAAGTTTGAAATATATTTCGAGAAAGGTTGCAATCATCACCTGGAATAGAAAGAGAAATCTCCACCGAAGACGTCACGGTCTCAGACTAAAGAACGGATGTTAAAAAAATGTATAAAATGCGAAGAGGTGATAACAATAAATGCCTCGTCCGACAAAGAAAACTTTTTAAAAAAATTAAAAAAAAGTAAGTCTGATGTTTTCGGGTGTAGGTTCTTGGTCAGGCCGATAACTTTTCAGCACTTCCTCTCTCTCTCTCTCTCTCTCTCTCTCTCTCTGTCTTTCTCTCTCTCACATACTTCCTCTCTCTCTCTCTCTCTCACACACACACACACACACACACACACACACACACACGAGCGGTGTTTGGAATTTGAAGATACTATCCGTTGCAAAATAAAAATAAGTTTGTCGACATTCGAAATACCATAACTTTTGATCTATTTCAGATAAATCACTCAATTTTCTTTTTAAAGAAAGCTAAAAGCTTTTTTTCTCTTTTAGATACAAACACTTACAACGGAAAAGCTGTGTGGCATTTTGAAACAGAAACCATCATACACATTGAATGCAAACCGAGCGTCACCTTAGGGGGTAACTTTTGCTCAACGAAATAATGCCATTATGCGCCCCCCTCCCAAGCAAGATAAAAGCTTTAAAATATGTCTAAATCGCAAACATAAGCTAATGAATTTTCATGACAAAAATATTTTGAATGGAAAAAATGAATAATCTGTTTGGTTTGGTTTACGGCATATCTACTCCTTGGGGGGTCATTTAATGCCAAAGCATTAGTTGTTTTAGTATGGAAAAACCGTATCATGGCAATAATTTTTTTCCTTCAAAAAATCTTTTTTGGTAACATTCTTCCTTCAAAAACGCTTTGTTGGTAATGTTTCCTTCAAAAATGTTTTCTAGGTAATATTTTTCATTGAAAAAGATTTTGTTGGTAATATTTTTCCTTCAAATATTTTTATGTATATATTTCATAAACGTCTGCTTTTATACTTCCATAATGTTTTTGACCCCTATTTGGAGGGTTAACTACTTGTCCATAGCTGGGATCCGAACAGGTGCTATCACCCCGAGTCAGGGTGGACCTGGGAACAACAGTAATTAAGAGGTGGTTCCACGCTCCTCACAACCTCGAAATCAGAGGCCTTGCTGCCGGATGCAGTTTACCGTCATACCCAGGACCAATGAATGATCTGACATGTTATCATAAAGGTAATCATCACAACCATAATGAGTCGACAAAAATATTAATACAAAAATATTAAAAAATAGTATAAAAAAGCATAAGCAAACGCCAGTGGGATGAGACGGAAGGTACCTTCTACACCAAGACTCGGTACAGTCGGGAAGGAGCGTCTTCGACATCATTGTGAATCATAGGAAAAAATGCTTGAGATTTTGAACATGAAAATGTGCAGTTTACACATTCACACACGCATGCATACATATAATTCAGTGTGTAACTACATTTACTTATTCACACCCACACGCAAAATCACAAAAATCTTCTCGGCAGCGATTGGTTAAATAATTGCTGTACAATTCATTACGAGATAATTTTGAAATCGCAACTGAGAATAATTCTAACATCTTTCCATGTTTGATTCAGTACACGATATCCAATTGGTCGATTTATGACCAATCAGATATTTTATTGCAAAGGTAAGTAAATGTGAAAATTTCCCGCGAACCTTTCTAGAGCCTATTCGAAGTGTATTGAAGGTGAAGAAATTTATTGCTTCTTCAGTAAGATTTAGTTGTTCCAGAACTCCACGTCGCTGGATTTGAGATCTTGCTCACACGATAAAAACGTACACTCAGACATACTTACACTGTTTAAATTACCAGTGGTCACTATGCTAAACATTCAATTTAAGACCTGTTGATCTATTCTAAACTTAAGAATTTTACAACCAACTTATGAATATTTCGAATCAATTCTTTCATTTGAAACAGACTTTATTACATTCAAGTTGAATCTAAACATTCATTCAACAATTGACTTTCTTTCTAAGAACATTCAACTTCATAACAGTCCACGGGAAAAAACTCTTTCTCCGACTTAACTATTGACAGCTGTATTGCATGTTTTCTCTGCCAATATTTTGTACTTTCGTTAATACATGTTTTATTGTTGGTTACATTGGCTATGTGCCTTGTGGTACAATGGATATCGGCTCGGAACGAGAAACCGGGGAGCCGAGTTCGAATTCCAGTTGAATCCATTGTATTCACTTACGCGCAAATACCCTTGGGAAAGGTATTAATCCGTCCATTCCTTCCAGTTATGGGTTAAATAGCAGGACAGATTGGGTTCTATAGCCTTGGTCGGCAACCAGTCTACCGCAGAAAGCAATGGCAACCTACTGCGGGATAATCTTCTGCCCAGTCAGTCATGCCTCTTTCGATCGCATGTATCACGCATGGCACTTAACTGACTGACATTGGCCTCATCGTTATCTTATTCTTTATTTCTTGCGTCTGGAGTTGTTTTATGTTGGATGAAGCGTATTAAATATTGTGCGGGATTCGGAGATAATCTTGAGGCCCGATCAGCGTAAGTCTTGCATTTATTGTCCTTGTGCCAAACGCGATCGATATTATTAACGAAGTCCATTACAAAAAGACTTAAAGCATAGACTAATTGTTCTGTCTGTGAATTGTCTGTTAGCAAACAATTGGTCGGCGAATTGTATTTCGGTGAATTGTCCGGCTACCGAATGAATGTAGATTGTAGATGAATGTTTGCACTAATTCGCTAAATTTATCTTCAGTTGGTGAATATATTTGAAACTTTTGTTACAACTTAGAATTAAAAACATCTTTAGTGTTTTTCATAACACATATCTCTCATAGATATAATAAAGATCTCGTTGTATTCGACATATGAGCTTCCAGCAACTCAATTGTTAGAACCGTATAAACAGAATGGCGCATGTGATCTAATGATCGTGTCTTAAGGCTTCTGTAGTACCAAAATGGCACTTTTCGATAGAACCGAATACACAGAACTGGTAGGCCTCGTGTGCCACACGGTCTCCAAATAAATGTCTTCAGTTTCGGGCGTTGGTAACTTTCATGGAAGACAATCGAGAGAAGATGACTAATGAAGCGTTTATGTCTGTTTACTCAGTTTAAGTGCCATGCATAATACATGGTTGGGTGATCACTGACTATATAGATTTTCCCGCAGTAGGTTGCCATTATTTTCTACGGTAGACCGGTTGGCACTCAAGAAAGAAAGGAAAAGACACGCACGCCGGCACGCGCGCTTGTGACATTTAAAGACAAAAAGAAAAAGAAAAAAACAAGGATATAGACCAGAAATCCGACCAATAAAACAATTTGACCGGATGAAAGAAAAGGAAAAGGAAACAAATACTCGAGATGGACTTTAAAACACACACACAGACACACACACACACACACACACACACACGACAAAAAGAAAGAGATACTCGTGCTACTGCTATTCTACGAGATTAACAGTCAAGCGAAAAGATTTTTTTATTGTTTCTACGATTTCTTATTTATTTTTGTAATATTTTTTATGATAATTTCCTTTAATATCCTATTTTCTTTTTACTTCCGTATTCTTTCTTCGATATATATATATATATATATATATATATATATATGTGTGTGTGTGTGTGTGTGTGTGTGTGTGTGTGTGTGTGTGTACCCTGCTTATATACAACACGCTAACATTTCCCTTCCCTGATTCCATTCGCCTATGGCTTAAGGTTTAGCGACTCCGACTGACATCAAATCGGTCTAGTTTCGATCCCGACCAGAAGCAAGTTGATGTCTAAAAACACTGATGGGCTGTGTTACAGCGAAACGGCCTTGTATGTAGATGATGAATATATATATATATATATATACATCTACGTTTTAGGCACGACTCGGAGTTTCATGCGTTATGCAATCATCAGGTGCATACCGAACTGAGCGTTTCTCGATTTGAATTAATTATTAGCGTTCTATGCTTTAAGTCCGTTATGGGTATTAAATCGAATGTGCGAATATTTTTAATATTTGTGTAATTAAGTTAAGTTAATACCAAAACCTAAAAAAAAAATTAAATCGTGGTAGGAGAAAAAAAAAACAAAAAAAAAACACCAGGAGAGATTTGTAATTTAGGGTTCGTTAATATTAAACTCACGGTACAAGGGACTTAACTAGATTGAAAGAATGAAAAAGACAGAATGAGACTTTGAAGGGGACGTTAATATATATATATATATATATATATATATATATATATATATATATATATATATATAGTATATTGATTGTTTATTAGGTTGTCCCAGAAGTTCGTAAACACTTTCTGAAGAGCCGCCTATTTGAATCGTTTGATGAAGTCGAGGAAGCGTGTCAAGAATTCTTTGATTCGAAGCCGACTGAATGGTACTTTGACAGATCCGAAAGCTGGCAGATCGATAGCAGAAAGTCTTGGAAAATGATGGTCTTTATTTTGAGTAATAATTTTTGTTGTTTTTTCCGAGTAAAATTTCAATTTTTTACAAGTGTTTACGAACTTTTGGGACAACCTAATAATACTTAGTTTTTGGTTAAGATAGGGTTAGACCAATACACATTTTGTATTAAAAAGTGTTCGATATATTGTAAAACTTTTGAATATTTCCCATTTTTAAACGAGTTATTTCGCTACCCAGGTTTCTACCATGTGGTGTCTTCAGGCGACTTTTAATAACTGATCTTATCGTTTTTCTTTTTAAGCATTGTAAAGACAGCCAAGCCTTACAATGGTGGATTAATATGTAGACTGTGCCAAGAAGAAAAATTAGAAATTATGACATTCCCAAATAAAGACGAACTGTTAAATGAAAGAACGGAAATTATGACTAAATGCATCCACACTAAGAAATAGCTCTTAGGTTCATACAACCATGGATGAAAACGTCATAATTCGTTTGAATTTAAACAATGCGCGTTCATAAATTCCCTGCAACGTGAACGTTCAAATAAAACACAGTTATAAGAGCGTTCTTAAAAAGAAAAACGGTAAAAGGTAAAATCAGTTTTTAAAAATCGCCTGAAGACACCACTCATGGTAGAAACCTGGGTAGTGAAATAACTCGTTTAAAAATGGAAAATTAATATATATATATATATATATATATATATATAATCTTGATATAATCTCTCTTTATATATATATAGAGAGAGATTATTTCAAGATTATATATATATATATATATATATATATATATATATTTTCTAAACATATACTGTTAAATATAAGAGACAATGAATGTCTATTATGTTTAATCATGAGCCGTTCTAAACATCGTATTTTGGCTTTAATTTCAGGTGAAAATAAAGACAAAAATACAAAGGTTCTGTGGTCTATAAAACATCAGGACGATCTTCAGAAGTGGTTCCACATTTTGCGGGTACCTCTCTCGAGTAAGATCCCCAATAGAGAAGAATATGACTAAGGACTGTGTGTACGCCATTTCGTGTAGCTGTGAAAAGAAATATAAAGAAGAAACGAGCCGCTCTCTTAAGACTACAAGAACATTGCAAGGCCATAACACGAGGTGAGATAGAAAGATCAGGCGTAAGTGACCACATATGGAGAGAGAAAGGGGATCATCGCCTTCTAAGGGATGAAGTTGAAATAATAGATCGATACAACCCCACTGGAAACAACGTAAACTTAAGGACTCAGTGCATATGCTAGGTTATAAAAATCTTCTAAGCCCACCAAGCATAGAAATGAATACAATATGGTAAGTAATCATACGGAGTGGTAGAGAAAATCATTAGTGTCAAAGATTGCAATATGAACTCTGGTAAAAAATGAATATTGAGACATTAGGTTTATAAATTCCAGAAATCCACAATGGCACATGGTCCAGTGTCTATAGACGTTGGTTAGTTCCAGTGATTTAACCAAAAGAGTTGTGAGTTCAATACCAGGCGAACAAATGGTGGTGAACAAGAGAACTTAGAGAGTTAAGCTAAAAGGGAGGTAACTACATTTCTACCAGAAGTGCATCGCACATAAAATGAGAATGATCGTAATAAAGGGTTCCGTTCGAAATTCCTAGCACCTGAAGACGGCCGGAATGTACATCGACCGAAATGTCGTAAACATGGCAGTAAAAATGAGGACAATATTCCGAACAGTGTAAATAGTGTAAATACTACCTCATCTCAGAAGTATAGTATAATCAAAGAGCATGCTTCGTATACACTGCGTGCCAGAATTAAATGCAAATCGATTTTTTTGTTCTAACTCCGATAGTTTTTAATAAAAATTAGTTAAACTTGGCACGTTATATGACAACACTAACGCATGCACAGATCTAAAATTCTAAGCTAATCTACGCAATAGTAAACAAACGGCAACCATTTTGGTGACTTGCAGCCTGTTTCAGCGTGCCAACTTTATATGCAAAGCATTGCTGAAGTGTCGAATATGCTGAAGTGATGACAGAAAATTAAAACGTTGATTATTTTAGGAATATGTAATTTGAGAACAACAGTAATACAGAGCAAACATTTTCAAGATGGTTTCATAGTACAATCAATATTGTATATAATTGCCATTTCTATTAACAAGAGAAAAAAGCCTTTGGTCCATTGAAGATATCAAACTTTCGATTTCATCTGATGAAATTTCTTTGGCAGCAGTCTTGGAGGTGTACTGCCTTCCTCCGGAGTAAATCTTCCTTTTCAAGATGCTCCACAGATTTTCGATGGAATTTAAATCTGGAGAACAGACTAGCCATTGCATTATTTTCCCATGTCTGGCAAAAACACTCTTCCAATATTCACTGGTTATCCTTGCAGCATGAGACGGTGCATTATCATGCATGAATACCATCTTTTTCCGGAATGGCAAATTCTTCTTCTTGTGCCAGGATTCGAGGTGTTCCTTAATGAAGTCAATGTAGAGTTTGGCGGTCATTTTCACTCTATCTGCGACTCTGAATGGTCCTACCAGCTCATTACCAATGATTGCAGCCCAAAACATCACACCGCCACCTCCTTGTTGATGCCTGATCCGGTGGGGAATTAGACCCTCATTACAGTACCATTCTTTCCTCCACCCATCGGGTCCATCTAGGCTCGCTCGACACTCATCGGTGAACAAAACAGTTTGAAAATTTACCTTCATGTGATTTCTTGCCTACTCCGTCCTCTTTTTCTTGTGGATATCCTTTAATGGAGGGCGAATTTCTGGTTTTCCACATTTTGCAACCGTCCTCAGGATACAGCATCGAGTCAATTTGGGCACATCAGGAACACCAGCATTTTCAAAAACTTTTTTGCTAGTTTCAAGAGGGTGGACTTCTTTCTTGATCCTAGTCATGTCTCAATGCGACACAGGTGCTTTCTTATGAATTTTCCCTTTGTTTCACTAATTTTTATTAAAACTATCGGAGTTAGAACAAAAAATTCGATTTGCATATAATTCTGGCACGCAGTGTATATTGCGTCCGCTCTTACGTGTGCTCTTTGATTATATGTTGCGGATATATATGCTTATGTATGAATATGTGTGTGTATTCGCCGAACTGATGTAATGATGTATTTTTTCATAAATTTTCTCTTTTAAGGAAGCGATCTATATTTTTATTCGTTTTTTTTTTTGGTGGGCGGGAATCTTTGTTTGTGAATTTCATTCGTGTAAAATCTTCTGTATAATAAAGACGGAAGCTGATGATGGCTCGCCTGAAATAGGCCATGCTCCCGATTTACCATGAAATAACGTATCTGTCTAAATTTTTTTTATATTTGCTCTATATATTTATATACATATATACTTAGAGCTCTCTTAGAGAGTTATCCTACCACTGTATGTACAGGATACTCCTTTGGATTCTTTTATATCTACACCGCATCCTTTTATATATATATATATATATATATATATATATATATTAAATAAATGTTGTTAGATCTTTCTCGTTGAAAAGTCTTTTTTTTGCTGTCGACGTAGATTGGTATGGGATCGCTCTTTCTCCTCCCCCCTCTCTCTCTCTTTCTCTCTCTCTCTCACGCTAATATATTGGATGTAAGTTTTTTTTAATTTTAAATGCAGGCTTTTCGGTTGCCGATGTTATTAGTCAAAATAAAAGTAATGGTTTTTGATGATTAATGTTAATTTTACTTTACTTGGTTTGTTTCACTGACCAGAGCCTGAATTGGTTGGCTGCGTCGAGGTAAGACTTTCATAAGTCATACCTTGTCTTTATCGTCTCTATAATTTATTTTTTCTTCACCAACGGATATCCTTTTACTAAGTTAAAACTTAGTAATTTTCATCGTATGTTTTAATAGTAGTAGATAGGCCTGTTCATAGCACCCCTACTCTTGGAAAGGTTTTAGCAGCTCATTCCTTGTTTCCTGTTTGGGAAGGGGTTCCCAGTTATTGTCCTCTATTCAGGCCTTGATAGTGATGCTTTTGAAAGTTTTTTTTTTTTTGGTATGTGTAGATGGTGGCAATGTCTCTTCATACTGAGGGTACTGGGTTGGCAGTTTTCTGGTTGCTGCTTTCGACTGATTATTAATAGCTTTAATTCTTGCGTAGAGTCTAGATTAACATGCGTATGATATCGGGTTGGTTCTTGTAGTGCCATGTCGTACATGGTTGGTTGTCTCCGGTGTGCAACCCTGAGGCCATAATATGCTGCAGTCTGTACCCGTTTCCTTCCCACACATGTCTCATTTGACGACCGTGGGCTTCTGCTACTTCAGGTCTCACATTAATTCATATCATAACCCTAAGCAATAAATCGAAAACAGCTAAAAGCAACATCTAAACTTCTCAACATTTTTTTCTCAAACATCCGTGGTATTCGTACCAACTTTTGAAGTGTAGAATCGTTCCTATACGAAAGATCCTCTGACATCCTAGCTCTCTGCGAAACTAACCTCAACCCTACAATCCCCTCCTCTGAATTCTCGATGCCTGGATATCTTACTCTCTTTAGGAAGGACTTCAATGTTCACATGCATGACCTGGGAGTTTATGCCAGCGAACATCTCCCTCTGGCTAAGGAGATCTCTCTTGAATCTTATGTTCATTCCTACTTGTGTTTCCGTTTCTCACTACTAAACTCAGTAAGCTTTTTCCATTCTTTCTCAACCACTCTCCTTCATTTTCTAACTGTTGTATGCTAAATGGTATTCCAGACAATATAGAAAAGGTTATTTCCTTTCACCAATTTGCTGATATATGTGTTCGGTGACTTCAGTGCCCATCATGCGAAGTGGCTGAAAAACTGTCACTGATCTTGCTGGAGTCAAAACGCTGAGCTTCTCAATCACTCAATCTCTTGTTTAACCAGTAAACCTGAGGGACACGCTTCTCTTCTAGATCTCTTTCTTGATTCTATCCCTGACTTTTACCTCCTGGGTAAAAGCCAGCAATAATGCTTTCATTTCAGAAAAAAGAAATCTGACTAAAATCTCATAGATCTCCTTGGTTCTCTCCTGCTTCCTCGGCTACCATCGTCCACTGGAATCACTTCTTCCGGCTATACCAGAGCGACGCAATAGGCGCCCCTTTGCCTCTACTTGAATGTAAGCGTGTCCTAAACGATACTGTTGTTTGTAGATAAAATGAAGTAGCATATAGCATCTCGCAAGTTTGGTTCCAACGACTATTGGCGACTCTGCAGGAAAATGTTGAACAACAGTAAACCCTCGATCTCTTCTCTATTCAATCAACTCGAAATCCTCGCATCCATAGGAGACAACGTTGAGATACTTACTCGCAAATTCTCTTCCAACTCTACACTTGATTCGTCTGGAGTAACCACACCTAATTTGCCACCTAAAACTGAGGCTCAACTGAGTAATATATATGTTATGGTGCCCTTCTACGAGGAATGGACTCTTCCTCTTGTTATATATAATGAGCTGCGTGACTTCCGGGAGAGGAAGTTGATGGCAGTTAAGTATACAGTAAAAGCCAGCTACGATTCAGGCAATACACAGCGTAACTGTACCGTTCGGACTTATTTCTATTTACTTAATTACTAACACTGACCTTGTACATATGTTCTTGTTATACTAATACACTGTTTTGAACCTACCTTCTGTGTTCCGTGTCTTACTCCCGGCCAAACCGGTCACTACAATTTTGCGGCGAAGTTTCGCCACAACCACTTCACAAAATAATGGCGACGAAGATTTGAGTTAAGATTTGCCACAACAAATTGGCGACGAAGATCCATGACAATATATATAACCCCATCTCCGGACTTTAATACAATTTCTAAGCTTGACTCCTATACGGCAAGCGGGGGTGACAGAATTTCAGTCATCGTCCTAATGAAGTGTGCTCCTGAGCTGGCTCCTGTTCGCTTCAAACTATATAACTGTTTTAACCCTAAAAGGTTGCTGCGTGAGTAATCACCAAAATGGAGGTTGGGAATAATAGTATATCAACAAGTACAAGACTCGCACGTTGTGTGAAGTAGTACAGTGCTAGTGAACTGCAAGTCAGTATAATCACATTGTAGAGATTCCACCTCATCTGAAGAATTGTTCTCTTCAATTGCATGCCTCTTTTTTTTTCTTTTTTTTTCTTTTGGTTATAGTGCCTTTTATATACTAATTCTGGTCCCTTAACAAGATATACCATTTTTCCGATTCTTCGGATAATATTACTGACTTCTCAATACGTCTTATTCACCCGGTACATACGGTAAAAACCTGTTGACCAATATTGTAAAAGTCCTTGCCAATTTTTGGGGTATCAGTTTATCAAACACTGATCGTATCTTACGCGCAAACATAATCTCTACCGGAGAAATGACTGAAGGTGCATTTTTATTCGGTGTCAGTCTATATAACTGCAGAAATTGCTGTACGACTGCATCGGTGGAGCCACCGTTTTTTTAACGTATCTGCGAAAAACTCTGCCTAGCCGTTGCTTCTGGGATGGTAAGAATCAATCGTAATGTGATTTAACACAAATATCTTGTAAAGTTCCTTAAATTTTCTCGATGTAAACCGCATACCATTATCAGAAACAATATTCGTTGCTAAAATGTTGTATTGGTAAACGCCACAATCTTCGTTACCAAAATGTTGTATTTGACCAAATCGTAATCTTTAACGTTAAAATTTAATTACGTAATCCCAACTCAACATATCTATCTATCTATTTCTGTTTATACCTATCTCATTTTGTTCCTATCTATCTATCTATCTATCTATCTATCTATCTATCTATCTATCTATCTATCTATCTATCTATCTATTTCAGTCTGTACATATCATAATTCTATCTATCTATCTATCTATCTATCTATCTATCTATCTATCTATCTTCATTAACCTTCAAATGATTTATCTCATTACCTGACCCCAGATTTTTGCTTAACAACGCTTATCAGGGTTAACGAATCCACAAATTTATTGAATTAATACTAGATATAATATATATTATACCCCAAACAAACGCTAAATTTCAAATTTGAAATACCCACGGCGCTCAAGAACTTTTTCAACTAAAAAATTTCAATTTCATTAAATTTATCGAACATCCTTTTTAATCGTGAAGTATTAAAAAATGTTGTATTGGTAAATGCCACAATCTTCGTTACCAAAATGTTGTATTTGACCAAATCGTAATTTTTGACGTTAAAATGTTGCATTTTGTCAACGGCACAATGTGAAACAAGCAAATGGAAGATCTACTCCATACAAGTTCCACATATTGTTCATGTTGATTTGGGATTTCGTAATTATATTTTGAAATTAAATGTAATTTATTTCTCCTGGCAAAAATCTTTTCTTTCTCCCCCCCCCCCCCCCCGAGAGGTGGAAAATGAGTTTCTCCAAAAGCTTCCTGGATGAAGATGAACGTTGGAAGAATGTCTCCAAAACCACACACTCTTTCATTGACATTAATTTGACGGAATCCAGAAGTCTGTAAACAATAATGACATGTATAAAATACGTAATTTTGTATTTTATTAGCCGTTTTTTAAGGTAACGTTGCATACACACCTACCCACCCACATTATCACACATCACCTTGTACTTCACATTGTTTGTTGCTCTCCAGCAACTTCGACATATTTAAGTTTTTTTATGCACTGGATGTTCGTTGCTCGGGATAAAGCGACAGCAGGTTTTAAATGTTCAGTACCTTTTTTTTTTAACTTTGACCTTTAATATTCCAATTTTCGGTTAAATCTGCAATACTTGCTTCTTTAGAATGGTTTTCAGTGATCCGCTAATAGGCATGACCCTAAACTTTCAATTCTTGATAAAAGTCCTCGAGTTTTCTATTTTCCTTTTCCTTTTAGTTTTTCATCTTGGGATCTGGTAAAAAAAACAAAAAAAAAAACAAAAAAAAAAAAAAAACAAAACAAAACAAAACAAAAAAGCAAACATGTCGTTGATATGACAATTTTTCTTCCTAACATCCAACCAAAAGCGATCTTCGTTCTGGATTATCTTGGATGACAAACTTCCAAATCATTTTAGTCCTTTTGCTATCTGTTAGCCGTATGAGTCGGTAAAATATCTATCTATCTATCTATCTATCTATCTATCTATCTATCTATCTATCTATCTATCTATCTATCTATCTATCTATCTCAGTCTTGTAATTTAAAATAATATATATATATATAATGTTCCTCGGTCTTCCTCTGGTACGTGTCGTACTCTGTTAACTTCTTGAAATTTTGAACCAAACCCTTTATTCAATACACGGGGTAGATTGTTCATATTTCTCTTTATCTGCTTAGGGGAGATCACTCGTTTTTTGTGACTTGTCTGCTTATTCTATTGAATATGACTTTTCCGCACTGTTCTGTCCAGGAATTGAACTCACAATTGCCCAAAAACAAAAACAAAAACAAACAAACAAATATAACGAACAAACAAACAAATATAACAAACAAACAAATTAGATATGCTTTAAGCAACACTACCGCTTGAGACACATGGTTTTGCGTATCCAAATGTTTCTCATGAAACCATCGAGAGACGTCGATTCAACTTTTTGACACCAGAACATGCATATTGAATAGCTGAACGGTAAAAACTTAAATTTCTGAATCAAGCGTTGTTGTCAACCTTTTTCACATTCGTTATATAATTAGGTCCGCTGACAAAAATCTGTCTCCGCCATCGAATCATGGCCTATTTCTTTTTTCTTTTATGATCGCATTCAAATTTTTGCAACGGAAGTTCTTCAACTCTGTTAATTGCGATGCTTGTCACTAGCCATTTTTGCCTTCTCGTTCTTGCAAATAAATTGTCAAAATACCGGAAATTTTTAAAACAAAATAACTGATTAACTAAATAATTCATTTCCTACTTTCATCGAAATGACTCCATAGATATTCATATAGCGACCGTTTGAGGAAGAATTTATATCTAGAGAAAACCGTTTAGATGATGGCCTTTATTTAAATCAATAACTGCAAATAAAAAGCAAAGAAATATGTTATGTGACGAGAGACGTAGCGATCTGGCGACTCATACGAAATATAAAACATTTTACTTTTATAATTTTTGTTTTGTTTTTGCACATTGAAATGTTATAAAAGTTAAATTAAAAGGAAAAAAAGAAGAATAAAAATGACAAGAAAACATTGAACAATTTGAAAGGTAAACAATCTTCCGTCTATAATTATTCAAAATAATAACCAAATGAACTGCCATTTTGATTAATATGATCGCAACTGGAAATTGCTGGAGAGAGATTGTAAAAAGAATAAACATTCGTTATAATAATTTTATTATCATAAAGGGCTTTTGTAAATTCATGTTCAGTCCTCATCTGAGGTTCGACTATCCAGTCGAATCATGCTCGAAAATCATTGCTTCTTTCAAACGAAAATCTAAACTTATTTATAAATGGAACTTTGTGTGTGTGTGTGTGTGTGTGTGTGTGTGTGTGTGTGTGTGTGTGTGTGTGTGTCCGTTACCTATAGACTCCGAAACAACAGAACCGATTTTCTTGAAAATTTACACAGCTGTACTATACGCGTTTGCGAGTGTTGTTAGATAGGTTTTGTGTCGAGGTACCCCCGATAAATATCGAAAATCAATAATCGAAAAAATCGGGTTATAGAAGGAGTGGTTCGATTTTAATCAAATTTGATACATCCATAGAAGTTTCAGGGTTGCAGTTCTTACAATAGTGCAGAAAATCGATAATATACAAGGCAAGATGTTTGTGTGTGTGTGTCTGTTTATCTGCCTGTATCTCTATTTTTTTCAGCCCTTTTATTTTAGTTTTTGCTTCGGGTTTGGCTCTAAGTAGGTATAATTGTAGTTCTTAGTTTCAGCCATGATACCATTTACTCAGAGGACTTATTTAACCTTCAAAATTCAGTTTACGACGAAAAAAACTTATTTAATATCGATACCAGGAAATCAAAATTTGACTTACATCCATTCATTTTTCTTTCAGTCTACGGTTTCACTTTAACTGGAAACAACTATTGCTTTTTAGTCTTTCGTGCCAACGTCCAACGAGTCTGAGCTCCACGACCATGGATTAGTTTTAAAGCTTTCATTACACCCGAGCAACGCCGGCTATACTGCCAGTCTTTATATGAAAACTAGCAGTATAGCCCGGCGTTGCTCGGGTGTAATGAAAACTTTAAAACTAATCCATGGTCGTGGAGCTCAGACTCTGCCTAAAGAATATTTGTGTGAAGTTTGGTGAGAATCGGATAAAAATTGTGGATTTGTATAAAGGACATACAGACAGATAAACAGACACACACACAAACATCTTGCCTTTTATATATATATATATATTATCAATTTTCTGCACCATTGTAAGAACTGTAACCTTGAAATTTCTGAATATCGTTTCTTATGTCTTTGTCTACGAATGTATCAAATTTGATTAAAATCGGACCACTCCTTCTATAACCCGATTTTTTCGATTATCGATTTTCGATATTTATCGCTTGTACCTCGACACAAAACCTAGCTAAGAACACTCGCAGACGCTTATAGTACAACTGTGTAAAATTTCAAGAAAATCGGTTCAGCCGTTTCGGAGTCTATAGGTAACGGACAAACACACACAGACACACACACAGACAAAGTTTCATTTATAAATAAGTTTAGATATTTTCTAATTTTTCTTAATATTACTTGATGACTGCATCATGTTGAAACACCAATTCGTGTCTGATCACCAGAGTTAAGCAACGTTGAGTTAAGTGGGTAACTCGACTAAGGAAGACCAAGTGCTGGCGAGGGTTGGGTTGTTGTTTTTGGTTAACGGTATATCAACCCCTTTTTAAAACAACAAACATTGCCGAAAAGTGAAGGTAGTTAAAAAAAGGGCGTGTCATGGGGAAAACCCTCCTTTTCGTCTCTACGTCTTTTTGTGGGCACGTTCGTCCATGTCTGCTGGTTATTTAATGTCGAAATCTAAGTAATTTCATGGAATTTTATATATTTATTTATTTATTGGAAATAATAGTTTTAGTGATACAAATCTTATTAATTAACCCATAGCTTGGGGAGAAAAGTTGGATTCATACCTTTCCGAAAGGTACTTGCGCGTAAGTGAATATAACGAACCCGACTGGAATTGGAACTCTGCTCCCTGATTAACAATTCTGAGCCATTATCTATCACACGCACATTCAAGTTTACAGCACCTGGTCTCTCATCTAAGTGGCGACCAGGTTCGACGTTGCTTAACTTCGATAATCGTATGTGGAGGTGCTTCTGGATGGACAGGTCACAAGATCTACTTAGAGTTGAGTGGGTGGCGAATGATTGATCTTTCTATTCGTATAAAGTTTATAAAAATTGAATACAAATTGAATAAACTCATGTGATTCACACATATTTTATTATGAGAGTCAGTAAAAATATCTAATGTATTAAAATAATCTACCATGTTATATTTTTATCTAATTTCATGTCGGGACCCTAAAGCTGAACCGGGAAACTTGATTTTTAGTCGACCTCGACCGAGTCTTTTCTGCTTAGAAACATCCGGGTCGATTCTATTCTTTTTTTTATAATCATATCCCCCCAAGCAAGGCATTTTACTGCCACTGTTTTGCAGGGGGTTACATAGGAGGAAAGTTATGAGAAAGAGTCACAGGTTATAGCGGGTGTCAGGAAGTGGGTAAAAGAAGGATGACTGTGGTCATAAAGTGAGGGACCAATTTATATATTGATTGTAATATAAAATTGATCCCTCACTTTATATTTACATAATTTCTTGTCTGATTGATTAGCTACACATGCATGTCTTTTAGATTTATTTACATTTTCCGTAATATAAAGGTATAGGAATTTTTTTTTTATAATCATATCGCTCCAAGCAAGGCATTTTACTGCCACTGTTGAGCAGGGGGTTATATAGGAAGTAAGTTATGAGAAGGAGTGACAGGTTACAGGAAGTGTCAGGAAGAGCGTAGGAGAAGTATGAGAATACTGATGAGAGTGGAGTGGACGAAGAAAGGAGCATGAGAGAGAGAGAGAGAGAGAGAGAGAGAGAGAGAGAGAGAGAGAGAGCAAGTTTGTGAAACAGGAGATGACTATTGACTTTACATTTAAATTCTTGGAGATTGTAGTTGTCGGGGAAGCAAGTAAACGGAAGAGAATTCCACAGGCGAGAAGTGCGAGAAAAGAAGCTGCTGGAGTAGAATTTGCATTTACATTTTATTAGTTTCACAGTAAAAGGGTGGGGCCTAGTTGCTAATCTTGTGGCTCGAGTAAAATCATATATAGGGAACACCAGTGAGCTAAGTTCATCCAGGAAAGCATTTGTAGAAGAGACACAGGGAAGCCACATTGCGCCGGTGAGAAAGTGACTGTATCTGAGCTTCCAAATTGGGATCGATCACATTACAGATTCTCCGTTGGATTTTGTCAAGGACCCCTAGGTGGATAGCAGGAGCACGTGACCAGATATGGCAGCAGGATTCAATGCACGGGCGGATGGTAGATTTGTATCACTGAATAATTTCGTGAATTCTTTTTCGTCTGGAACTTTCGTAGAAGAATCGATTATTATTTATCAATGAAAAAGAAACTGAATCGACAAATAATTTACATGCCTTTAATATTTTCTAACTTATATCATGTCTAATAATGTTCTTCTTTTCATTTTGTGCCTAAGGTGAGAATAAGTGTTTGCCTCTTCAGAGAAAATGAAACGCAAAGGATGTGATGATCAAAATAAAGACATTCTATCTGCACAAACTGTAGATGTTTCATTCCAACACAACCAACCGCGACTGTCGGTGGCAAAGAAAAGAAAATCTTACTTTCAAACGCCTACCTGATATTTCCAGTCGGTGCAGAAATAGAAGCCTTACTATCTGAATAAATATTTCAAAAATATTCACTATGGATAAGTAAGGTTTAACCCTCTAGGATCATTCGTATCATATTTGATACAGTATTTCCCTATAAGGAAACATTTGGTATTTCCCTATAAGGAAACATTTGGTATTTCCCTATAAGGAAACATTTGGTATTCATTGACTGAGCAGTCAGTACTGCTTTCATTTGAAATTTATAAAATATTTCTCTTAAAAAATTTATCAGGAAAATATTTCTTTCAAGGCTTGTTTTCATACTGTATCAAATATGATATGAATGGCCCTAGAGGGTTAATAATATAATATGATTAAGGCTTCTACTTGTCATAAAGTGGGGGATCAGTTCTATATTGTTATGAAGTAATAAACAGATCCCCCACTAATATGATACGAATGGCCCTAGAGGGTTAATAATATAATATGATTAAGGCTTCTACTTGTCATAAAGTGGGGGATCAGTTCTATATTGTTATGAAGTAATAAACAGATCCCCCACTAATATGATACGAATGGCCCTAGAGGGTTAATAATATAATATGATTAAGGATTCTACTTGTCATAAAGTGGGGGATCAGTTCTATATTGTTATGAAGTAATAAACAGATCCCCCACTAATTACTACTTAATAATATAATATGATTAAGGCTTCTACTTGTCATAAAGTGGGGGATCAGTTCTATATTGTTATGAAGTAATAAACAGATACCCCACTAATTACTACTTAACAATATAATATGATTAAGGCTTCTACTTGTCATAAAGTGGGGGATCAGTTCTATATTGTTATGAAGTAATAAACAGATCCCCCATTAATTACTACTTAATAATATAATATGATTAAGGCTTCTACTTGTCATAAAGTGGGGGATCAGTTCTA
Organism: Ascarosepion bandense; assembly: GCA_037127315.1. NCBI lineage: Eukaryota > Metazoa > Mollusca > Cephalopoda > Sepiida > Sepiidae > Ascarosepion > Ascarosepion bandense. The sequence continues at coordinate 867,801 of JBBBDQ010001524.1, forward strand.
TATTGTTATGAAGTAATAAACAGATCCCCCACTAATTACTACTTAACAATATAATATGATTAAGGCTTCTACTTGTCATAAAGTGGGGGATCAGTTCTATATTGTTATGAAGTAATAAACAGATCCCCCACTAATTACTACTTAACAATATAATATGATTAAGGCTTCTACTTGTCATAAAGTGGGGGATCAGTTCTATATTGTTATGAAGTAATAAACAGATCCCCCACTAATTACTACTTAACAATATAATATGATTAAGGCTTCTACTTGTCATAAAGTGGGGGATCAGTTCTATTTTGTTATGAAGTAATAAACAGATCCCCCACTAATTACTACTTAAGAAATTACTAACCTAATCTAGTGAAAGAATTTAGTTTTTCCATCGTTTTCCATCATTTGTTAACTTGTATCTCAAAGTAATGCAAGATTTATGAAAGCCGTGAGTTTTACTTTTTATTCGATTTTTTATTCGCGTTAGATAAAAAAAACGGTCGACTATAACAATGTGGACCGAGCATAAATTCTAGGAATCAATACTGATTAAAATTAACAACTTCTGTTATAATCGAAATAAATTTTAAATACGGATGTTAAATTATTATTGAGATAACAATGAATACAAGAAAGAGTAATTGCAGAAAAAACTAGAACATGGTGGAAAGCTACCCGAAATTCATGCTTGCTTTTAATGACCGAGAAGAGATTTAAAGACTTTCTTAGATTTTTGTTAAAACGAAGGAAAAGGAAAAATAATCGTCAATCTTTCATCGAAAGCAATTTTGCCATGTCTTCATTTAAATTTGTCAGTTAAGTGCCATACGTGATAAACGCTTGGGCGATCATGTCTCGAAAGAGACACGACTGACTGGGCAGATGATTATCTCGCAGTAGGTTGCCATTGCTATCTGCGGTAGACTGGTTGCCGACCAAGGTTATAGAACCCAATCTGTCCTATTATTTAACCCATAACTGGAGGGAAGAGACGGATTAATATCTTTCCCAAGGGTACTTGCGAGTAAGGAAATGCAACGAATTCAACTGGAATTCGAACTCGGCTCTCCGAATTGCCGTTCCAAGCCGATATTCACTGCACCACAAACGCACATCCTTTAAACTTGTAAGAGGCCTTTTTACCGTGTATTTTTTTTTTGTAAATTAAGTGTTATATACTGAATACACAGAACACAATGGAAGAATTAGTTAGGTAAAGTATTGCTTTTGAATCTCCTATAGAAAGTTATATATATATATATATAATTCCAAGTGAAGAGGACTCAAGGTTTTTTTTTATATTTTGAGTGCTCTGGCATTTATTTTATTATAAACAGTGCTCAATTTAATGAGTATTATAGAGCTTGATATAATATAATATAATTTTATGGTTATGTCAATTTTACATTGCGACATGGCAAATACTTTTAAATGACAAATACTTTCGGTTTACTGTGAATGTATGTATGTGTGTGTGTGTGTGTGTGTGTGTGTGTGTGTGTGTGTGTGTGTGTGTGTGTGTGTGGCTAATCAGAATGGAGATTCACTTTGGGGTTTGACCCCAGAGAATTTCTGTGCTAACAAGAGGAGGGAAAAAGTTGGTTAGAACAGAAATTCTCCGGGGTCAAACCCCAAAGAGAATCTCCATTCTGATTAGCCCCACACACACACACACACACACACACACACACACACAAAGCACCCACATACATTCACAGTAAACCGAAAGTATTTGTCATTTAAATTTAAATCATCTGCACAACAATAACACCAACATGGCCTGATGATGAGAATTAATCTCGAAACATAGAAATTTCCATGTCGCAAGGTAAAATTGACAACCATATAATTATATTTTATTATATCAAGCTCTATAATACTCATTATATTGAGCACTGTTTATAATAAAATAAATGCCAGAGCACTCAATATATAAAAAAACCTTGAGTCCTCTTCACTTGGAATTATATATATAGGTAAGTAGCTAACCTCGAGAGCCAACGAACCTAGTAAGGTTTCACCAAATTGGATCTTCAGGGAAAGTTGGCTAAAGAGGCTAAAATAAGGCGATAAGATATAAGTAACTCCGCAACCCACGTGATTGGTAGGTTCGTTGGCCTTCTTGGTTAGCTACTTACTTGTTTGCTCTACTAGTGTATTGAGCGCTTTACGTGTTAGGTTCCTCGTCCCGGCTCTTTTTTTCTTTCGACTACTACTTTGACTAATGTTCAAGTGCTTATTTCGTTTCTTTTTTTGTTTCCATTTTTTCCCCTCCGCGTTTATACTCGGTGGGTTTTTCGAGACGTGTTTAGAGATAAATTTACAGTTATATATATATATATATATATGCGTGTGTGTGCGTGTGTGTGTGTAAAAATTAAGACAGACGCGTTATTCCATGGTTAAGCTTAAGTGTGGGCCTATTTCAGGCGAACCATCGTCAGCTTCCATCTTTATTGTACAGAGGATTTTTTCTGTAAAAAAAAATTAACAAAAATCTGAGAAAGCTCACAAATAGCGGTTATAAAGCATTTTGTCTGAATGAGAATTTAGAAATCATCAGATGTAAGGAGAGAGTTGACCTGTTGAACCAGCAGAATGAACTTACTGTAAACATAGTTCAATATTTACTTTACAATATGGGTAGTAATATTATGAATATATAAAAACTAATTTCACTCATGTCAATTGTTACTTACCGTTATTTGCTATATATTTCATCTGGCATGGATTGCCAAATTACTATTTGCTAAGTCTTTAATTTGGAATATATTATCATATTATTATTTGCTAAGTATTTCATCTAACATAGACTGTCAAGTTCTATCGTTAGTAGGTATTTAATCTAACATAGATTATCAGGTTAATATTTGATAGATTTTAATCTAGCATAAATCATGTAGTTAATATTTAATAAGATTTTATTCTCGCCCAAATTGCCAATTTAATATTTAATAATTATAATTAGCCATCAATTTCACATGGATTCTGAATTTGTTATTAGTACATAAGTTAATTGTATGTATATATGTATTTTTCTGTCTGTTTTTACTTGGGTTTATATATATATATATATATATATAAAGACGTTTTAAAAAAACAGCAGTCAACGGACCTAGTCGATGTCCAATTTATTTAAAATTACCATGGCTTGGTAGAAAGTGTCAGTTCATGATTGACAAAGTTTCGGCATGTGTTTCGTCGTGTTGCTTTTCAATTAAGTTGCTTGTTGTGTTTTAAACTCGAACTGTGGTTCTTTCTTTCACTAAAGATAGGTTGTCCTATTTTCGCAAAATTTCTGTTGTTTATAAATATAAATGCCGTTGTGAAGCGGTGTATAAAGGGCGAACCAATCTGAGGTTAGAAACGCGAATAGCGCAGCCCATCCCCGCAGATATACGTTTGGGTAGTCCGTCTAGAACAATTCAGGCTGTTCAAGAATCGGCCATTGGACAACATTTGCTGGAAAATCAAGACTGAGTTCCTTGCTGTGAGGACACTTGGTTTTTTGTTTAGCACAATGCCTGCTCGGTCCATCATTTACGTGTTTGAGAGGCTGTTTATTTGAAAATCCAACAGCTTAGTATGTGCAGAAAGAAAGCGCATTTCATTCGCTCCTTACGATTACTAGAGGGATTGTGAGTTATTCTTTTTGAACTGTGTGTTTACATCCCCCTTATATTTTAGTTATTTCTGTTGGATATATATATATATATATATATATATATATATATATATATATATATATATATATATATAAATATTCTGAACATATACTGTTAAATATAAGAGACAATGGATGTCTATTATGTTTAATCATGAGCCGTTCTAAACATCGTATTTTGGCTTTAATCTAAGTTGAAAATAAAGACAAAAATTTTTCAATATTTTTTTAAGTTGGTTCTAAGCTTTCAGCTCACATGAGCCATCTTCAGAGAGGTTACAAGGACGTTAACACAAAAACATCCACCATCAACGACGATTTTATCTTGTGTTAACATAAAACTCCACTATGCAACGGCAAAAGTTATCAAAAATAGCAAACACAGTTCGTAAATTTGTAACGCGGTTCTATGACGTCACACCGCGTTAGAGATCGAAATGATAACAGAACCATATATTTAAATGCAATGTAATGTGTTATGACCAGATTTAAACGTGATTTTATTAAGGGTGGGTTGTTTGGATTTAATGTAGATGGCCTCCTATATATATATATATATATAGTCATCCGCAGACAGATCTGTTTCGCTGTATCACAGCTAATCAGTACGGTTAGACTCCTATTGCTTTTAACCCAGGATTGAAACCCGATTGAAGTGGCGTCAGTCGGCAGTTCTACCTCTGGGCCATGGGCGCACGGTAGAAGAAGGCAGACCTTTTAGCATGTATATTGTCATTATACACGCCCAATAGCCAGTGTGCTCTAATTCATTAGTGAATGAGCGATATATATATATATATATATATATATATATATATATATATACAACAGCTGAAACTTAACCTGAACAAAATAAACTACGAAATCTCTGCAAACATTCTTAAATACCTATAATAGATATCAGAAGCGACTGGTATCCCAATGGCTTTCCATACTTGATACTTCTCGCCTCCACTCTTGCGTGGTCATGTGCGACGTCATAAGCTGTAGTGCGACTTTCGCTTCCAGTGTTCCGTACGCACTTGTTTGTCGTTGCTTTGAAAATTTTCCATGCAAACAAAATAGACGACTACTACAATTGTTCGTCGGCGAACTGTTTAATACACTTAATATAATTGTCATCTTCGATAATGGCTGATGTAAACCGAAAGCTCAGAATGATTAAATAAAAAAACATGTATCAATGTTGTGATTTTCTTTCTTCTTTCAACGATAACGCTGTTAAGCTTATCAGACGATATGAAAAGAATTTACATAAAATAAATCGACAAAACTTGTCTATATTATTTAATGAAACATGCATCAATATATATATCTATAAATGTGATGAGAGTGGACGTTGTGTAAGTATTTTTTTTATTTAATAGATTCAAATTAGCGTCTGCATTTTGTAGTCTAGCTCGATGGGAGTTGCGCTCAGATGTAGATCAAAATTTTAGAACGCTAATGACGCCTTGAAATTTTTCAGAAAGCCTACATTAAGGACAGAAAAAGTATATATTATCACCCCACAAAGTCAGGGATCAGTTTATGTATTGATTATAATATAGAATCGATCAACCCACTTTATATTATCTATATCTATATATGTTGCCTCCCTCCCACCCTCTCCAATAGAGACATTTTAAATTGTTATCTATATCTATAAAAGTGACGATCGTGGACGTTGTGTAAATATTTTCTATGTAAATTCATCATATTTTTTATTCTTATTACTCCTCAAAATACTCGAGTGAAACCAGGCTAAATTGCTAGTATATATATATATATATATATATATATATATATATATATATATATATATAATAAAAATTAAGGCAGACACGTTATTTCATGGTAAATCAGGAGTCTAGGCCTGTTTCAGGCGAACCATCCTCAGTTTCCGTCTTTATTGTACAAAAGATTTTATACGAATGAAATTCACAAAGACCTAAAAAAACAACAACAACAAAAAAAAAACGAATAAAAATAAAGGTCGCTCCCTTAAAAGAGAAAGTTTCAGAAAAAATTACATCAGTTCGGCGAATACACACACACATTCATACATAAGCATATATATACTCAATATATAATCAAGGAGCACGCGTAAGAGCGGATGTCAACTAAAATCTAAAGATACATTCAGCATGTCAGACTGCTGACCCGTAGATTTGAAACACAAAGGAAGGAGGGTAGGTGTGTGTGTGTGTGTGTGTGTATGTGTGTGTGTGTGTGTGTGTGTGAGAGAGAGAGAGAGAGAGAGAGCGAGAGAGAGAGAGAGAGAGCGTTAAAAAGAAAGGGTAAGTATCTTAAAGGGTAAACGAAAAGGGAAGAAGAAGAAAGAAGAGAGGAATAAATTTAAAATAGAAAGAAAAATTGATAGTAGAAAATGAAAATAAACATAAAAAATAAAAATAAATATTATAAATTAACGGTGAAAAGATAAGAAACTGGAGTCTAAAAAAATTTAAAATATATTTAAGAGATAATCCGTTAATCCGTTGTGATCACAAAATCATCACACCACTATATAATCAAAATTATACTAATTATACATTCAACAAAACAAATATAATACAATATAAAATTTTAAAAAATATTTAAAAGTAAACCTAATTATTCTATTTAAATCTAGTTGTTTAAACTGAATTATTTAGTTTAAAAATAAATTTACATATTATTAGTGAAAGGATAAGAAATCGGAATTTTAAAAAAACCAAAAGAAATTAAACAATTAAGATTTACTAGTTAATCAATCCGTCTTGATCCCAATTACAACCACACCAATTATAGAATCAAAATTATACTAATTATTCGGTTTACAATACAATAATCATAATAAAATACAACTTAATAATACAATAATGTAGGGAAATTCTTCGGTCAACGGAAAAGTTATAACACAGTATAACTTTAGCAATGTAAAAAAAAACATATATATGTACACATACAATTCACACACACATGTAAATGTGTACACACATACCCGCACACGCATATATATGTATACACATATATGTACACGCACACACATATATATATATATATATACATATACATATATACGAACACACATATATACACTAAAACAACAGCAAAAACAAATATGTAAGCAATACCATAGATATATAAAAAACCGTATATAAAAATAACCTCGACACATATAAAAATGGTGTACAAATAAACAATATATATTCTGTAAGATAGTGTGATGTGTCTAAAGTCTCCAGAGAGGGGCTAAAAGTTTAAACATTTAGCTCCTCATTCATTCCTCTGAAGGAATATATTGTAAGGATATATATAAGGATATATATATTCCTATATTGTAAGGATTTTAAATGAATAATGTACCGTAAGGATTTTGAATGTATAAAGTATCGTAAGGGCTTTGAATGTTTAATGTATCGCAACGGTTTTAAATGACAAATGTATCGTAACGATTTTTAATGTATAATATATTGTAAAGATTATGAATGCATAATGTATCGTCAGGATTTTGAATGCATAAGCCCAGGAGGTGACGCGAAGAACCAAATAGACTACATAATTATAAAGAAGAGATTCAGGAACGCAGTGGTTCAATGCAAAACATATCCAGGTGCCGACTGCGGAAGTGACCATGTCCCAGTCATCTGCAAACTAAGGATAAAACTCCGGAGAATGAAGAAGCCCAGCAAACCACCAAGGCTGCAATACAACACGCTTGTGAATTACCTCACCCTGCAGAAAAGAATACGCTAACAGCATGAGAAAGAAATATGAAGAACAAATTGGAAAAGGACATTCAAAATGGGACTCACTAAAGGAAGCAATGGTGACCTCAGCGAAGAACATTGCCCCAAAGATATCAGACACAGAAGAAAAAACGAGTTGATGACTGAATAGATTCTCCACATGATGCAAAGGAGACAAAACATAACGCCAACACATGGAGGAAAGTACAAGAAACTACACAGGAAGATAAGGAACAAATGCCGACAGGCTAAAGGGAAATGGCTCAACGACAAATGCGCAGAAGTAGAGAGACTGAGCAGGAACGACAAAGCAGAGATGCATAAAAAGATAAGAGAACTGACAGGACAAAAACCTGCTCCTCAACAGGATGCATGAAATCCAAGGATAGAACAATCATATTGGAGAAAGAGGAAATACTCCAGCGATGGGAAGCGTATATAAAGGATCTTTTTTGCGACAGGAAAGAACAACCGAGAATACACAAGGAGGATGAACCGGAAATATTAAAATCCGAAGTGGAAGCTGCAATGGCCAAACTGAACAGAAACAAAGCAGCTGGTCCAGACGGCGTCGTAATAGAGCTGCTGATAGCCCTGGAAGAATATGGCATAGAAAAAATTACCGACATAATAAACGAAATTTATAATACTGGAATAATACCAGACGACCTATGCAAGTCGATATTTATAGCACTGCCGAAGAAACCAGGTGCAAACGAGTGTGAACTACACAGAACTATCAGCTTAATGAGTCACATTACAAAACTGATTGTCAGAATCCTGATGAATAGAGAGATAAGCAGAATCAGGCCAGAGATAGGACAGGAAGAGTGCGAGTTTGTCAAAGACACTGGAACAAGGAACGTCATATTTATGATTAGGATGCTCTCCGAAAGGGCAATACAAATGAAGAAAGACTTGTACCTATGTTTTATTGATTATGCGAAGGCATTCGACAAGATACGACACAAAGAATTGATGGAGATGCTCGGCAGCCTCGACTTTTTGGGGGAAAGACATCAGAGAAATCATGAATCTCTACTGGCAGCAAACTGCCTGCATACGGACAGATAACGATTTCAGCAGGTTTACAAAGATAGAAAGAGGCGTAAGAAAAGGATGTGTCTTTTCACCGGATCTGTTCAACTTGTACAGCGAGAATATTTTGAGGACCCTAGATGACACGCCAGGATTTGATATTGGAGGCCACAACTTGAACAGCATAAGGTATGCTGATGATACAGTGCTGATTGCAGACACGGAAAGGAAACTACTAGACCTCATACAGAATGTATCGGTGGAGAGTGACAAAAAAGAACTACAAATAACTTTAAGAAAACTGAATGCATGGTCATCAGCAAAAGGTGCAACCCAAAATGCCAAATACAGGTGGCGTATACCAGAATCAAGCAAGTACAAAAATTTAAATACTTAGGAAGTGTTCTAACAAGAGATGGGAAGTGCGACACAGAGATCTGAAAGCGAATTGGCATTGCAAAGGAAACGTTCCAGAAGCTGATTAAAGTTCTAAAACACGGGAAAATTTCACTAGAAACAAAGAAAAGAGTGCTGGATTGCTATGTGATGTCAGTTCTTCAATACAGCAGTGAATGCTGGACAATATCATCAAAAATGAGGACAAAATTTGAAGCAGCGGAAATGTGGTTCTACAGAATAATGCAGTGGATATCGTGAACTGGGCACGCAAGCAACGATGAAGTTTTGGAAAGAATGGCAACAAGAGAGAAATTAATACTGTGCATCATATTTTAAAATGAGTTAAATTTCTTTCAGATCTGAATTGCTACGTGGTCAGTTCTTCAATATTGCAGTGAGTGTTGGACAATATCATCGATGATGAAGGAAAAACTTGAAGCAACTGAAATATGGTTCTACAGAAGGATGCTGCGGATATCGTGGATCGAGCATGTGAGCAATGATGAGGTGTTGGAAACAATGGAAACGAATAAAAATGAATATTGAGCATCAGGAAGAGACAACTGAAGTTCCTGGGACATGTAATGAGGAAGGAGGGTTTTGAGAACGTGATACTAACAGGCCAGATAGAGGGAAAAAGAGACAGAGGAAAGCAGCGAATAACGTATTGGAAGGGCCTGAGCAAGTAGATGACAGAACGGGGGTTGCGTGGTGTTACAGGAGAAAGCTAAAAGCCGCCAGGAATAGGTAGGCGTGGAGGGCCATGTTTGCCTCCGTCATGAAAGGACAAGGCACATAGAAGAAAAATACAAGTATACATCCCAGCATAATCTCCGGATACCTTCTTATTTCGTCCCCTCGATATTTTTTCGATTTCTATACACTTGTTGTGGACTGGACGTCGGGGTTACCATTTGTTGTGGTTCGAACGTCGGGGTCACCATTTGTTGTGGACTGGACAACGTGGTAGTAATTTGAAAGTGGAGTCACCATTATAAAGTAGACTGGTTGTCCAATCCACCACATTAATAATAAAAATCACCTAGAGAACAATATAACAAGAATAATAACAATGTATTAAACATAGTTACAGGATTGATTATTTTGTGCATGCAAGATTTAGTGGAGAAAGTTCTCTCTTGGATGTTGAAGAAAATGTATCAATGTTCATGCTGGAAGAGTTCCTGAAAAAGGGGAAATATGATGTTTGTACTAATCAGTAGTTGAATATAACTATATATGTAATGAAGTATGCTTGTAGAGAGAGAGAGAGAGAGAGAGAGAGAGAGAGAGAGAGAGAGAGAGAGAGAGAGATTCTTGGTGTAACTAATTGCTAAACGCAATTAGCGCACTATGTGAGTTGGAAAGGAACTAACGGCATTTGGACTGTTAGCTCCGAATAACAGATTCCAACTGGTCTAGACACGTGTGAACATCAGCTTATATATTTCTGAATGAAGCGCGGGAAAAAGAGGTTTCACGTGCGGTACTAATGTAAGAGTATGTGCGTATATGTGTATATACGTGCGTACATGGCGATATGTATATAAGTATGTACATGCTGTGTAGAAGTGATTCTACACACTCATCTAAGTTTAACGTAACAGAATCTTTCTCATCATTCGATTGCAACTCAGTTTAACATTTTATTGGTTGAAAGAAAGTGAATTGTCAAAATCTGAATTTATTCTTTGATTGCAAAACATTTATCTAAGTCGGTTCATGAATCCCAAATCCTACAGTTTATACTGGCCTCGATATCTGCTGGTCATGCAATCGACAACAAATTCGATTCAGAATTTCTTCTTTATGACGATCGACTTGTGTATTCGAATTTCTTTTTGATGAAACGATTTCGAGATGAATAATAGTTTTATTTATGGCCAACACCAGCCACCGCAGCAAGTTTTGTGAAATTATCCAATTCACAAAATATGTCTGTCATTTCAGAAATTGTAAACAGCCACGAAAACGACCGACTCAGCAGCTGCCGAGGATGTTCCATGGTTTTTAGAAATTGGAAAATGAAGTATTTACTATCAAGCGTTCAGTAGATTTTGTTTTATTTTATCAATATTTTGTAAAATGCTATAAAAATCTTTTAGTCGATTTATTACGCACATACTCAAAACAGAGACGCACACATCATAGATACCGACACTATCTCTCTACCCGACTTTATGTAAGTATATTCATGTAAAGAGGCCCATCTATGCTTATACATATAATTCCTAATATATATTTCATATGGAATGTTTTGCGTCTACAGCAGACTCATTCTTCGGGCTACTTATTTATATGAATACTAGCAGAATAGCCCGGCGTTGCTCGGGTGTAATAAAAACTTTAAAACTAATCCATGGTCCTGGAGCTCAGACACTTTGGACGTTCGCACGAAAGACTAAAAAGCAATAGCTGTTTCCAGTTAAAGCGAAACCGTAGACTAAAAGAAAAATGAATGGATGTAAGTTAAATTTTGATTTCCTGGTATCGATATCAAATAAGTTTTTTCGTCGTAAACTGAATTTTGAAGGCTAAATAAGTCGTCCTCAGAGTAAATGGTATCATGGCTGAGACTAAGAACTACAATTATATCTACTTAGAGCCAAACCCGAAGCAAAAACTAAAATAAAAGGGCCGAAAAAAAATACAGACATACAGGCAGATAAACAGACACACACATAAACATCTTGCCTTTTATATATATACATATATTATCGATTTTCTACACTATTGTAAGAACTGCAGCCTTGAAACTTCTGAATATCGTTTCTTATGTATTTGTCTATGAGTGTATAAAATTTGATTAAAATCGGACCACTCCTTCTATAACCCGATTTTTTCGGTTATCGATTTTCGATATTTATCAGCAGGTACCTCGACACAAAACCTAGCTAAGAACACTCGCAGACGCTTATAGTACAACTGTGTAAATTTTCAAGAAAATCGGTTTCAGGGTCTATAAGTAATGGACACACATACACACACACACACACACACACACACACACACACACACACACACACACACACACACAAAGTTCCATTTATAAATAAATTTAGATATTCATGTAAAGAGGCCCATCTACATTTATATATATAATTCCTAATATATATTTCATATGGAATGTTTTGCGACTACAGCGGACTCATTCTTCGGGCCGCTTATTTATATGAATATTAGAAAGCTCTGCTATTGGTAACATTCGTGACTATTTTTACTTTGTGTTTTTGCTTACATAAAGTTATATTTATCAACTTTACATTTTTCTGTTCTCATTCATGTTTTATCAATTGACGAGTGGGCCTCTGCCGTAAAAATTGAAGGCAAAATATTTATATCGATATGGCGTCTAAAATGACGTACCTTCTATTGACTATACATTATAACATGAGAAAAAATAATCCACCCCCGCCGAGCGTGACAGGAATATATATATATATATAAAAGGCAATCTGTGAGTCTGTGTGTGACTGTTCCCTATGCACGCCTACATTTTTTAAGCTACGCCATTCAAACTTTCTAGGGACACATATCTACAGGGAAGCCAGGTCGACACATGCTTTTTGAATTTAAGTTCAGCAAGTTTTCCCTTTCGCACTTTTTGGCTAATGGAGCCGATTGTTTACATTTGCTCCGTAAAACATCTAAGATCTAAGATGGTTGCTACATTACGTCACATAAATCAAATCACACGTGTCAAACGCAACTAAAAAAAAATAAATGAGCCTTTATATTTAATTTTTATTCCGACGTTTTAAAAATTCATTTGGTCAACAAAAAAAATGCGAAAATTTTCCCCCGTAATTTTTAAACAAAAGAAATATTTTAAAAAAAAGTCTTATTTCCGTGCAAGTGTATATGCTGAACTCAAATCAGCAATTAGATATTGAAGAAACCGACCTTTTTTATGTTAACGACCAGAAAAAAAATCGGACTTCTTCTCGCTCTTTTTATCAGCCATTACCGGCTTAGTGAGAGTCATTCGCTGCAGAACGATTTTAGGCGTAGGATAAAAATTTGGGCCTATTTACCTCCTTCACAGGAAAGTCCTTGCAAAAATTAGTACGCAAATTTTTTTTTTTTCGATACTTAATTTTAGAAGAAAGTTATTGATATTGAAACAAGTGAAAAAAATAAGTTATTTGCGTGTTTGCGTATATAAGGGATATTAGCCTTCGGGTCCTTGAACGAAAATTTACCATGTCTACATTTTTAAATATTCTTCGAAAATTTCTGAAATTCATTTAGTCAACAAAAAATGTAAATATTTTCCCCCGTGATTTTGAAACAAAAACAAACGCAATGTTGTTTACAATGTCACACAAAACATCAACTCACGTTTACGCAAAAACAAACAAACAAACAAAAAACAAAAGAAAACCAAAACAGTTTTAAAGTGAGGCGGCGATTACAAGCGCTTGGAAATCACAACACGCTGCATTAATCATCAAATTAAAAATGTTATGAGTTGCACGGGCAACACCGGGCTATGATGCTAGTATATATATATATAGAGAGAGAGAGAGAGAAGAATATTAATAAAAACTTTTGAATTTAAAAATGTACTTTTTTTGAACAGTATTTGTTTATTTTTATTATATTTTATATTTCAGACCGCCCTCGGTCCTTCATCAGAAACAAGTGATTTTTAAATTTGAATTGATAGATAGATAGATAGATAGATAGATAGATAGATAGATAGATAGATAGATAGATAGATAGTCTTCTGTAGACAGACCTGTTTCGCTGTATCACAGCTCACCACTACGGTTAGACATCCGATTGCTTTTACCCAGGATTGAAACCCGACCGAATTGGCGATTCTACCTCTGAGCTATGGGCGCTCGGTAGAAGGAGGCTGACTTTTTAGCGTGTGATGTATCATACACCATATTCTACGTCATATATATATAACATACAACATTTGGTATATAAGTCAGGTAAAGTCCGATAGAGATGAACTCAAAAGAACGCAATGTTAAATTTATTTATGTAATTTAACAGAGTAATATAATCTAGAAAAAGTTTTGGATATTCTACAATTTTATGGGTAATACGTATTTCGCGGCTGACCTTGCTGCTCGTCAGATCAAAAAAGCAAGGTTTGCTGCGAAATACGTATTACCCATAAAATTGTAGAATATCTAATTAATTTTCTAGAGTATATATATATATATATATATATATATATATATATATATATATATATATATTATAAATTATGTTTTAGAACATGTACATAATTTCTTCTATATATGTCCTCTTCTCTACAATCATATGGTTGTTTCAATGTCTGGACTCAAACATTTCATCAGGAGAAATAAAGGTTTGGAATCATTCTCTGTTTATATTTGGTTCGTTGTTGTCGTGGGGGGTTGGTTGGGGTTATTGGTAATTAAGTGAATGTGTTTCTCATTTTGACCGTTATAGACTTTTGAAGAATCTGGTGTATAAGTGTGAAATTGTTGATTAATGGTATTATCTGTTGGAATGTACGTTTCATCGGTCGGGTATATCTTTTGGTTAACTGATAAAACGCTAATTTGCATTTACTTCCTAAAAAATACAAATTTAGATTTCTTGAAATAACTTCGCCTTAATACAATAAATACTCCAAACTTGAGTATGAAATATTAAAAAAAATATATTTAAAAAAAACCCTATAAAATAAAAAATATTCCATACCGAAAAAATCAAAACTGGAAAGAAAAACACCCCACCCCTATCACGTCTATCTAAGAAACTCCAAAGTGAAAACCTAGACACAGGGTCAAAGTAAATACAGGAATTAAGTCCACTAATAACAGACATCATCAATTAAACGATAGCCAACAATAAAAATGACCAATCAACACGCCGCCCTCTTAGAAATTCTAACCAAAAGATATACCCGACCGATAAAACGTACATTCCAACAGATAATACCATTAATCAACAATTTCACACTTACACACCAGATTCTTCAAAAGTCTATAACGGCCAAAACGAGAAATACATTCACTTAATTACCAATAACCCCAACCAGCCCCCATAACAACAACGAACCACATATAAACAGAGAATGATTCCAAACCTTTATTTCTCCCGATGATGAAACAGCCATATGATTGTAGAGAAGAGGGCATATATAGAAAAAATTATGTACATGTTCTAAAAGATAATTTATAATAAATATTCACAGCTCTATACATCATATATCGAGCAATGTTTTAAATTAATGTTTTGAACGGAAAATTTTTTCTTTTTTCTTTCCTCATTCTATACTCACTCTGATATATATATATATATATATATATATATATATATATATGAAATGAATTGTTTGAACATTATTTTTTATCGATACTCGTATTTAAGTAGATATTCTGTTTTTAATTAAACAGTATTATATATTTATATCTACTGGCCTGATTATTTACGATAAATTTTTATTACGAAAATGTGTGCCATTCGTAAATAATCAGGCCAGGAGATATAAATCTATAATACTGTTTAATTAAAAACAGAATATCTACTTAAAAACGAGTATCAATAAAAAAAAAATAATGTTCAAACAATTCATTTCAAATTGTCGGTTGTTTATAACCAAGTTTCATTAATCTTCGTTAATTTCCGTATATATATATATATATATATATATATATATATATTTCACCACTTGACGACATAATTATTGAAAAATAATACTAATAAGGCACTGTTAAAGAGCAAACACACGCAGCAAGAACTTTTGGAATCGGTTGGCTGACAAATGGATTCAGACGCCCTGGATCGGATTTTATATAATTTTTACTGACTTTGCACCCTAGAAGTTTTATATTTTTACACCTAAAGTAACATTTGTCTCATTTAAGCGTCAGTTTATATCTTTAAACACCCGTTATGAATAATTTGAGATTTCCGTCATGTTACACTCGATTTCTTTCGCAAATGGTTTTATTATCGATGTAAGTATAGGTGCCTTGCAGGTTCACTTTCGATACTATCTGGTCTATCCGCCGTTAAAAGCTAACTACCCTGTAAGTTTCGTCAAATGATACCGTTTGCCACTAGCCTCGAAGGTCGTACATGGTTTATCCCCGGAGCTTATAGCTACCTGATGATAGGCACTTTTGAGGTTCAGAGTACTATATAAACTATTTTTGGCTATTTTATCTATCATCTCGTTTATTCTTGGTAGAGTATAGGTATCCAGTAATGTAAACCCGGTAATCGTTTAGAATTAGTGGATTGTTTTTTTTTAGTTCTCAAAAGATCTCTCCACCTCAAATGACTTAGTTTAATTATATACCTCCGTTCAACATACGAGTGGTTTCGGTTTGAATAAATAATTTCTCTTTTTTCGACAGCATTCGAACCTGCGACCCCTAACAACATAGGGGACACCATCAATTTATCTGATGCTTCTTAGACCGCTCGACCACGAAAGATTTCACCGTTTAAACGAAGCCGAATCAAACCTTATAAACAACATTTTCGATTTATCGTAAATACCTATCTCTAGGAGACAAAGGTTCGAATCCTGCTGAATGATACACATTTTCTTAAACTTCTCGGAAATATTCAGGCCGGTAGAGTTATATATATATATATATATATATATATATATATATATATATATATATATACTGTTTAATTAAAATCAGAATATCTACTCAAATACGAGTATCGATTGAAAATAATGTTCAAATGAACTAAATATGTCGGTTGTTAATTCCATTTCGCTAATCTCTGGTACTTTCTCTAATATATATATATATATATATATATATATATATATATATAGAGAGAGAGAGAGAGAGATAGATAGAGATAGATAGATAGATAGATAGATAGATAGATAGATAGATAGATAGATAGATATAGATATAAATAAACAAATGTTTGGAGGTACAAAATTTATACACTGCTTTAAAAACAAATAATTTATTTATTTATAGTCTCTAGAGTAACGGCGATCCGGAAGCCCTTATTAATTATATTATTAATAAGAAGACTAGGGAATTTCATTCTCCTAAACTCCTGGGGCCTTCTAAGTGTTCGGTTTATTTAAAAGTTTCTTGGATTGGGGATAAGGGCCAAAATTTAGTTAATCAGTTTAGCAAGACGGTTTCTGGTTGTTTTCCGTCTGTTGCTCTGCGGTGGATTTTTCGGGCTAAGTTTGCCTTTCCGTCTTTTCGTAGGGATGAATTGCCCGACATCAAACTGAGTCATTTGATATATGAATTTAATTGCCTGTGCGCTGCTGGTTATGTGGGGCGTACAACCTTACATTTGGAAACAAGAATTAATCAGCATTTACCTTCGAAAATACGATTAGTCAAAATAGATAGCATGTGTTGTCTTCCCTTTGCCAATATGGAATCAGCTATTGCTCAACACCTAGTAGAGAATATAGCCTGTGCTAAGTCGTATGAAAAAGAGTGGTTCAAAATTTTATATGTAGCTGGTTCCAATAATCAATTAAAGATTTTGGAATCAGTCTGCATATCCTTACGAAAACCTTCTCTTTGCCGGCAGAAGGATTTTGTTAAGTCTCTTTATTTGTTGGGGGATATTTTGTTTTAACTGTCCCTCGGGGGGATATTTTTGTTTTAACTGTCCCTCGGTAATTATTTACACGTCATTTCTCCTCCCCTCGTTATAAATACATATTTATATGTATATTTATTTTAACGTTCCCCTCTATTTTTGGTCTTCATTTTCGGTGCTGTTTTTTGTTTAATTTGTGATTTCAACGATTTTCTCTTGATGAGATGTTGGTCGAAAGAGCTCTAGAGACGATAAATAAATTCCTTGTCTTTAAAGTATTATATATATATATATATATATATATATACATATATATATAGAGAGAGAGAGAAAGAGAGAGAGCGAGAGAGAGAGGGGGAGAGAGAGAAAGAGAAAGAGAAAGAGAGAGATCTGTGTGTGTGTCATTAATGTTTCCACGAGTTTAATTAAATGTATACTATATTTTTTATTTGTAAATATATTTGAATGTACTTAAGTGCACAGATATCTTAAAATTCGCGCCCAAACATATCGATTCTATAAAGACATACAGCTGTGCTGTTTTCTTTTTAAATATAAAATGCCTCCCCACGTATATCAGCCACAGATTCTTTGATGTGTTTTCCAATAAACCTTAGCAGCTGTAAATGGTTCTTGTTCATTTACTTCCAGTCGTCCATCCATTTTAATCCGATTCTACCATTAACGAAGCACATTTTTGCGTTGGTTCAAAATTGCGAAGAAACAAAATTCAACTGAAAAAAGTTTACAGAACGATCGCCAGAAAAATGAAGAGAAATTTTTTGCTCTTTAAGTTTGGTTTTAAATTTTTCGTTTGCCGCTTAATTTTATTTCTTTTTTCCGATTAAATCCAGTTGCTCTTTAACCATCTCTGGACTATTTATAACCAATGAGAATTGAAAACGGAAACAACTTGTGGCGTCTTTCGGAAATTGCTTTCGTCAAAGACAAACACTCCTTTTTCTGCTCATGTTTATTTGTGCTCATAGTACGTAATTTGCATATCATTTGCATATAATTTGCATAAGTCTATAAGCAGCCTGTTTGGTGCTTCCTCTTGTACTTGGATTTTTTGTGGATTAGAATTTCAGGTTCTCGAAATAACAACTTTATTTTATATAAGGTAACAATGTAGTATTATTATTATTATTATTATTATTATTAATAATAATAATAATAATAATAATAATAATAATAATAAAATGTCGGGTATGTTTTGAAGATATTTCGTGAGAATGACCGCACCAAAGTTAACAGCAGATTATGGAAAAGGAAATTTCAAATTGATTGCTAACTTGAAAAGCGATGAGATAAAATACTTAATGTAAAATAACGTCCAATAAACAAATTCAGTTGGTTTGTGATATTAACAAAGATTAACATTTCATTTGGAATTTTAAAAATCGTAATTAAAAGTTGAAATGGGAATTGAGGCCGCATTCCAGAAGCTAAGTAGAGTATTAAGAGATATGAAAATTTCGCTAGAAACAAAAAAGAGAGTACTGGATTGCTATGTGATGTCACTTCTTCAATATGGCAGTGAATGCTGGACAATCTCATTAAAGATGAAGGGAAAACATGACTAGCCAGGTAATATGCGCCTCAACACTAACGAGGCATTTCAACCCAGGAATTCAAGGCCAGAAGGTCGAATTTCGAAAGACCAACATATCTTTTTTTTACTTCTCTGGAGATGCTACGATCTTTGGTGAGAGAGACGCTAGAAAAAAAATATAGAAGAGGAAGAGACGAACTTGTGCTCTTACATCTGGCTGAAATATCTGGACAGAAATTTTATGGTCCCTTTTTCTTCAGCAGAGTTGAACAGAATGAAAACTCAACGTTCAATGGCCGTTTTCTCATAGGTTTTCTTCTCCCGGGGGGGGGGGGCAATTACAGAGAGATGACCATTCTTCTAAACGCACCAACATTAGTCGGTCATTCTTCTGGAGACAGTGGCCAGCAGATTCTGGCTGTCGACGAACAAAGAGTTCAGAATGGGATTGAAATCATTGCTGTCTTTTTGAGGTAGAAACGCTATTCACTTTGTATGCAGTTGTTACTCAGAGTCACAATTTCTTCGAAATGGAGTAAATATGCGACCACAAGAGAACTGAAAAAGGAAATTAATACTGAGCATCTGGAAAAGACAACTGAAGTTACTAGGACATGTGATGAAGAAGGAAGGCTTGGAGAATCTGCTACTCACAGGTCAGATTGAGGGAAAGAGAGACAGGAGGAAATAGCGGATAACATATTTGAAGGGCCTGAGCAGATGGGTGGCAGAACGGGGTTTGTGTGGGGTAACAAGAGAAATCGTGCTAAGAGCTACCAGGTATAAGGAGACATGTAAGGCCATGATCGCCTACGTTCTGAAGGGACATGGCACATAGAAGAAGAAGAAGAAGAAGAAGAAGAAGAAGAAGAAGAAGAAGAAGAAGAAGAAGAAGACTTCTAGCTTCAAATTTAACGGTGGTTTTATAAAATAACCTTTTGTGAGTTTGAAAATTCGATTCGAAGAGATCTTATTTGACTTCGCGCCTACCCACACTACATTTTCTGTGACAATTAAACAACGGAAGTCGGGGGAGGGTGTATCCGAAATGTTTGGGGGAGGGTTGAACTCGTTCTTAATTATATCAGTGTTTCTTGGTTTTGTAATGTTTCTTTTCGTTCATATTTTTTCCTTTTTTCTAGTTCTTTCACTTTTACTTTTTTTTTCAGCCATATCAAAAAAATTAAATTAATAAAAAAATAGAGCTCCATTTTTGGTATTAGTCCAGCAGAAATTTGGTCGACTGATCGAAATTGGTAACATAAAAAGTGGAAGAATGGGAGGTGGTTGTAAATCTCAAGAAAAGTCACGAAAAGTGATACGGGTTTTTTTTTTTGGCTCTCTCTTTCGATTCTCCTTTTTATTTTTCTCCTTTGCCATAATTTCTTTGCCTTCTTCTTCTCTTCTATAATCTCATTTCTCTCTGTAATTTTTTTTTTGGCTTTCTTTTGTGTTATTGTGTCATTGACATCATAACATAATTGTCTTGCCGCATCATCATCTTTTCATATTTTTTTCATTATTCTATTCTTCTTTCCTTCTTAATTCCTTCCTTCAGTTTCATTCATTCAATCCTTCATTCTCTCATTCATTTATTCAGTTTCATTCATTCATTCAGTTTGATTCATTAATTTATTCCTCCAGTTTCATTCATTCATTCATTCCTTTTGTTTTATTCATTCATTCAGTTTTATTTATTCATTCCTTCAGTTTCATTCATTCATTCATTCATTCTGTTTTTTTTTCATTCATTCAGTTTAATTCATTTAGTCATTTCTTACTTTATTTTCATTCATTCCTTCAGTTTCATTCATTCATTCCTTCAGTTTAATTAATTAATTCATTCATTCAGTTTCATTCATTCATTCATTCATTCATTCATTCACCTTCACTCTCTACTTATTACTTTTCTCTTTTGTTTTTCCTACCAACCATTTTTTAATTCCATTTTCCTTCTTCCGGTTATTTTTTCTTTTGTTCTCCCAACTCATCTCACGTCTTTTTCTCTCTGTTTATTTCTTTTTCATTATTTTTAGCCGCTAAGGATTATATCCCTCCCTTCTATTTCTTTATCCTTCTCTTTCTTTCTTTCTTTCTTTCTTTCTTTCTTTCTTTCTTTCTTTCTGTAAATAGTCAATGTTTTTTTTTGTTTCTTACTGAAATAAAACATCTTGATTTTAAACTTGACATTATTTGACGCCATCTTGCCACTAAATAATCCAGCATTTCTTGTACAATCTTCTCTCAAAAATTTTTAAATCTGAATGTTTGCAATTTTATTCCGCTTTTGCCTATTTTTTTACAATTTTTTTCGCTTCTTTTTCGTCGACTTATTACGTACTCATCGTCAGAGCTAACATGTCTCGGGAGAAATTAACTTATGTCTTGTCGAATTCTATACAAGCTACATCCGGCAAGGGAGAATATTATCATTAAATATCTTCTTCTTCTATGTGCCATGTCCCTTCAGGACGTAGTTGATTATGGCTTTTCACGTCTCTCTATCCCTGGTGGCTATTAGCACACTTTCTCCTGATATTCGCACCATCCTTCTGTAGAACCACATTTCAGTTGCTTCAAGTTTTTCATTCATCTTTGATGATATTGTCCAGCATTCACTGCCACATTGAAGAACTGACATCACATAGCACTTTAGTACTCTCTTCTTTGTTTCTAGCGAAATTTTCTTTTTTCTTAATACTCTGCTCAGCTTCTGGAATGCCTCTTTGGCCATTCCGATTCGCCTTCAGATCTCAGTGTCGCACTTTCCGTCTTCCGTTAGAACACTTCACAAGTACTTAAGTTTTTGTACTTACTTGATTTTAGTATCCCCAACCTGTAATTGGCATTTTGGGCTCCTCCGTTTGTTGATGACCTTTCATTCGGTTTTCTTGTAATTTATTTGTATTCCTTTCTTTTGACTTTCTTCATCTACCATTTTCAGGAGGTCTTGTAGTTTTCTTTCCATGTCAGCTACCTGTATTATGTTGTTCAGATTGTAACCAACAATGACGAATCCTGGCATAACTTCTAGGGTCCTCAGAATAATCTCGCTGTACAAGTTGAATAGATCTGGTGAAAAGACACATACTTCTCTTACGCCCCTTTCTATCTTTCTATATACAGAATTCAAATTAATAAATCCGTTTGTCTATAACAGTACAGCGAATTCGGTCCTTACCAAGTGCCCCAATGCACACTTACAAAATAGACACACAAAAAGATAGCAATAAATATATTAACTAATATAATGGATTTTAATTTACATAAATACAAACGCACACGAATATATACATATATATATGCCTGTGTGTGTATAAATCTGTGTGCGCGAGTGCGTGTGTGTGTGTAATAGTATTAAATAAAATTAAATGTTCACTTATCTGCCCTTTATCTGAGTTGCGCGGAGAAAATATGTAATTGTCATGTAGCTTAATAGTGCGATAGATAGCTTTTAATATAAGCGTCCCGAATTGACACATGGCTATTATCTTCTCGAAACTCAAAGTCGGGACAGATAAGTGAACATTTAATTTTATTTGTTACTATTAATGTTCTATCTATTGATATTGTTTGCTTTAAAAAACAAAACAAGAAATTCTCTTTCCATATATATATATATATATATATATATATAGTCATCCGCAGACAGATCTGTTTCGCCGTATCACAATCAGTACGGTTAGATTCCGATTGCTTTTTTACCCAGGATTGAAACCCGACTGAAAATGGCGTCAGTCGGCGACTCTACCCCTGGGCTATGGGCGTATCTATAAGTTGAATATATTGATTGAAATCCGATAAGATGATAAAATAAGTAAAGAACAAAGTAGAAAAATGTTTTAATCTAACATGTTTCACTTTATTAAGCGTCTTCAGAGATTTGTTTACAAGACAAGAACTTAAATCCACATTCCAGTATACTGTCTCTTTGTATGAAAAACATTTCAGAAAAAAATTTAAGTTTTTGTCTTGTAAATAGTTCTCTAAAGAAGTTTAATATAGGGATACATTTTATATTAAAACACTTTTTCTACTTTGTTCATCACTTATTCTATCATATATATACATATATATATTTTAATTGTTTCACCCCAAACAAGGCGGTACCGCCACTGATGCGCAGGGGGCTCCATAAGAGCAAAAGTTTAGGCAAGAGGAGAGCGAAGAGAAAGACGGCCCAGTTACAGTGGGTTTCAGAGAAAGGGCATGAGAAGGATGGGAACACAGTTGCGAAGGTAGAGAGAAAGGAAAAGAACAAGATATACGGGGTGATGTAGAAAGAACTGGAGTCAAGTGGATAAGAGATGGGAATT
The DNA here is from genome assembly GCA_037127315.1 of Ascarosepion bandense. NCBI lineage: Eukaryota > Metazoa > Mollusca > Cephalopoda > Sepiida > Sepiidae > Ascarosepion > Ascarosepion bandense. The sequence goes on from JBBBDQ010001524.1 coordinate 891,015, forward strand.
GACATTGCATTTAAATTTCTGGAGATTGTAGCTGCCAGGAAAGCAAGAATACGGAAAAGAGTTCCACAGGCGGGATGTGCGGGAAAAGAAGCTGATGGAGTAGAATTGACGGCTTCATTTGACTGATTTAACTGTAAGTTACCTTGTTGCCAGTCTAGTTGCACGAGTAAATTCTAGTGGGTGAGGGGCACCAGTGACTTAAGTTCGTCGGAGTAAAAGTCATGCAAATATTTATAGAACAGAGGGAAGCCACATCCCGTCGGTGAGAAAGTGGCTGGGGTCTAGCCACCAAGTCGGTACCTATCACATTACAGATTCTCATTTGGAGCCTATCGAGAACACTAAGATGAACAGCTGGGGCGCCTGATCATATTTGACAGCAGTATTCCACGCACGGACGGATGGTTGATTTGCATATGTGCAAGATGGAATCAGGCGTAAAAAACTTCCTGGCCCGAGACATTGACCCAAACTTCCTCGCAGAGGATTTAGCTATTGACTTAATGTAATGATTCCACTTGAGATCGGAAGAAAGGGTAAGGCCGAGGAGGCGCAATATATTGCTTTCAAGGAGACTCACTTGGCCCATGCTTATGAGAGGCAGGAGAGGTTGCTTGCGATGGTTAACAGAAAGCAGTTCTATCGAGAGATGAATTGCTTATACAATTTATCAAAATACGCAAGAAAAAAGAATCGGTCTCGTTTTTAGAAATGTTCCGTGTGAAAAAATTGGCCACCACCTACTTTTCTTCACAATTCTCTGAATTGGAGATGTCCCAGTTGTGGAAAAGACAAAATTATAAGTAGCCATTTTATTCTAATATTTCTCTGTGTTTGAAGCTGCCCTGATTCAAATACACATATTTATTTGTTTGTTTGTTTTTATTTCAGAAGAATAATTACGAAATCTGTATCTAATAAAGTCAGTTTTGACAATAAATTCGGTATAAGCTGGAGGCGTGGAAAGTATTACGTATGCCATAGGTAGGTAGGTAGGTAGGGAAATTATTTCCAACTTTGACTTTATACTTTTTTTCTTCTCGGTCACTTGCTGTTTCGAATGTCTTTTCAAAACGCGTGTTATTTTAACAGGACACTAATTGATTGTCGTGGGAATTTTGAAATTGAGATTTTTATGAGGAAATGCAGATATGTCGAAGGTGCTACAGAGAGTCGCTGAGGCTGATCTCATTTTGTTGAGTTTAGTTAGTATGCGAAAAGTTGTCAGGCTTTTCATAAACAGGACTGGGAAAGAAAAAAAGAGATAGAAAAAGCTGAGGACAAAGTAGTAATGGGCAAAGAGAGTAGGGAAGAAAAAGAAAGGGAAGAACGATAGGGAAACAGTATGAGATAAAGAGCGTGAGAGAGTGAGAGAGAGAAAAGCGAATTCCAACAAGAAGAAACAATAGAAGTAATCATAATAGGTGAGGAGAAAGGAAAGAAGAAGGAAAGAAGAGGGAAAAAGAGAAAGAAGAGAAATAAGAAGGAAAGAAGAAGAAAGAAGAAAGAAGAAGAAAGAAGAAGGAAAGAAGAGAAAGAAGAGGGAAAGAAGAGAGAAAGAAGAGGGAAAGAAGAAGAAAGAAGAAGGGAAAGAAGAAGAAGGAAAGCAAAGAAAGTAGAGGAAAAGAAGAGGGAAGGAAGAGAAAGAAGAGAGAAAGAAGAGGGAAAGAAGAGAGAAAGAAGTAAAAAAGTGCAGAAGTAAGAAGGAAAATGCAATGTTTTTAACGAAATGAGAAGCAAAAGAAGTTTGACGAGTAGAAAAAAACAAACTTGTATTTTACGATGAAAGATGGCGTTTTCAGGCTAATTAATTCAGTTTCTTTGGACTCTTCTACTATTTTTGGTCGCCAGGAAATGTAACTTTTTGAAACAAACGCAAAAATAAAACCATCTTTATTAACAAACGCATTCTCTATTGGCAATTAGCACTGGAATCAGCATGTTTTTCATGAGAGAACTTCTTCTTCTTCTTCTTCTTCTTCTTCTTCTTCTTCTTCTTCTTCTTCTTCTTCTTCTTCTATTATTATTATTATTATGTTTTTTTATTAATTAGCCCTATTACGCCCCCGCCAATACCTCATATATAATGAACTTTTCCGTTTTAATCACGTGGAAAGACAAAAAAAAAAAAAAAAAATCAGAGCCGCTACTTGGTTTTAGCGAGAAAAAGAAAGAAAAAGGTTTTTATCTTCTGTTTCAATGAAATTGATTAGTCTTCAGATTCAAATATTTTCATAATATTTCTTTGATAACAACCAGCATTCATATTTATAATAGTTTTTGCAAAATTTTGTCAATGCGATATGGGAATTTCCACAGAAATGTGATTGCTTTTAAAACTCGTCATGATCTTATTCAGTCATCAAGATCTGGTGTGCCTTACCACTCCCACCAAAGAAAAAAAATTCGTTGAATGGCACGGTCCACGAGCGGACGTGAAATCAAGCTCTCCTATCATTCTGAAGATGAGATTCTGATCTCGAAATATTAATAAATAATAAATAGGTAATACCCAACAAGTTCTTTACCTTTCTTTATTTCACTAAACTCATTGTGATAGACTTCAAGACCTACTCATACACAAAAAAAAGAAAGAGAAGAAAAGAGCTTAATTCGTACTTTGGTATCTTCGGTGGTTGAGTCACACGAGATCTAATAGTGGCACCTCCACGGTATATGGGAGTATGCAGGTTCGAAACCTGTTGAAAGATTTTCCAAACATTAATTCTTCAACATCTAGGCCGGTAGATAATTAAAATGTATTTTTTAATTATAGAAAAACAGACTCTCCACTCAAATACGAGCATCCATTAAAAATAATATTCAAACAAATAGTCGACGACATAATTATTACAAAAAATAAAATAATAAAGCATTGTTAAAGAGAAGTTAATAAAGTTTATTAACTGGTAGTAAAGAGATTGAACTGAGCCTTGATATCATTTTTCAAATGAAATGAGCTGACGCTTCCTCGCTATTGTCTGTCTCTCCGTGAGCGTAACAGGATATATATATATATATATATATATATATATATTAGCAATGACTTGAACACTCTTGGCTACTGACATTTGTTCATATTGAGTATATAACACGCTAAAATGTGCCTCCCTTCCCCATGTGCCGACAGCTTAAATGTGGAATCTCCGACTGATGCCAAATCGGTTGGGTTTCAATCCCGGCTCGAAGCAATCGGATGTTTATCCGTACTAATGAGCTATGATACAGCGAAAAAAGATTGTCCGCGGATGACTATATGCATATATATATATATATATATATATATATATATATATATATATACCGGCCATAATTATTAGGCCACCAAAGTTTGTTTTTAAATAAATGATGTATTTCATAATATTTTTAGTATTTATTGCCAAGTGGATAATTCTAAATGATAATAGAATGGTTCTTTTGTTATTATTACCTAGCAAAATTTTAGAAGGCAGCCAGGAAGTCTTTGCTTCGGCCAGCCAATAAGAAGAAGAGACTGGCATGGGGAAGAAAGCACAAAAACTGGACACCAGAACTGTTCATTTGATGGACATGCGATAGGAGGCAGATTTTAGCGTGTTATATATATATATAACGGTCATTATTACAAAGAAAAGAAGGGAGGATTATTGTTATTGGATTTCCTGGCTTTGAAAACACTAGTTTTACATGAAATAATATGAAGAAATTTACCCTGTCTTTTTAAGTCTAAACATCAAATGACTTAAATGCTTACACTTTTTTTCGCCATTAGATTTATTCGTGGCACTAAACATCCATAACTTTCTTCTCTCCTATTCTCTTCGACCATGTTGAGCTAGGGAGAAGGTTATGTAAATGGGGAGAGGGAAGATAGACTATCGAAAGTCTTAGATAAACAGTGACAAATAAAGTTTCTTTTTTCCTTTGCCGACAAAGCTGCACCAGTTTTCCTCCTAACTCCTAAGTTTTCCACCTGAACAATTTAACATTGCATTTGGGAGCCGACGCGTTTTCAACGGCAAAAAACATATTAATAGGTATCAAAATCATAATCTAAACAAGGGATTGACAACCCCACTTCTCCGAGTTACATTCGGACCGCGAAGGATTTTTATCCGGCCTAACCTGGACACTAGTTATCTAATTAATAGTATAGATATAGTTGTTCAATTTAACGTTTCGATTCCTGGAAAAATAGCTTCCTATACATCTCTGAATTTTTCGTTTGAGTTTGTTGTCTGATGGTAAAACAACTGAAGGTATCTATACTGGAAAGAAATATTTATTTAATTGTTTATGGTAAATAGTGTTAAGTATGATTATAATTAAAGATAAAATTGGTTTAAAAGAAAAGGTAACTCTGATCATTAAATCATTTGATGCCGACGTTTGTTACAATTTATTCCCAATTATCATGATATTCCATTGTCGAGCTCTCTACGATACCCTCGTATCACCAATATTTTATAGAAAGTTCGAGAAGGAAAATTGTAAAATAAATCAAACCATCTTCTTTTTGTAACCAAACTTTTCATTGGTTTGTTCTGCATCAGCAGCAGCATTTTGCCTCGCTTTCGAAAAAGCGGGAATCTTCCCGCTCTTCAAGCTCCAGTTGGAAAGTTTCCTTTGAAGCCACCAGACCTATTGTTTCCAGCTCACTTTTCTTTTAAGGCAATATATGTTTTCGCCTACTCTTTTAAAAGAAAATAAGCCGGTTTCATCTTTACCTGACTGAGAAGTTAAGTTAAATATTCAAAACTTTGCAATACCAGCTTTTTGCATTCAACATTTTCTCCTGGTATAATAATTTATTATTGTTTCAACTTCTCAGCTAAACCGCAAGTATTTTTGACATTTTTTATTCACACACACTTTGCTTGCAGATTATCTTCCAACTCATAACTTTGAACTGTATCAAATTATTTGAACATACAAACTGTTTTCCAACTCACAAATTTCCAGCTCACAATTTGAACTGTTTCAATTATTTGTCTACATACAAACTTTTGAACATTGGCTTTGGGCCATTTACAATTCAAAAATATTTTATTGTTTAAACACATATCTCTAAAAAAAAAGTGTTTCATTCATTTCTGCAAATATATGCAGTAAAAGGGAGATAACTTATTTTTACCCCTTTTCTATAATTCACAGTTGTTGTTATAATTAAAATTTATTTACCTCTGTCTTGTGTCTTGTTTGTTCACTTATTTGTACATACATAAAATTGAGAAGCTCTCATTACCCAACAAACAAAAAAAAGTAGTTAGGCCGCTACACCATCATATTTTCCTTATAGATCTATCTATCGCCCGGTTCACACTCCACCCACGTCTATTGAACAGGTGTAGAGGCTCATCCCTTGTTCCCTGTTTAGGATGTGGTTTCCGGCTTTGTCTTCTCCAATCTTTTCACTATTACGTAGCCCCCTGCACATCAGTGGCATTACCGCCTTGCTTGGGGTGATACGATTAAAAAAAAAATATATATATTCTCATTTGTTTTTTTATTTCAGATTACAGTAGCTACCTCCAAATAAATCGCTAAAAAACAGCATAAGTATGAAAACAAAAATCCCCAAACTTAAAACAAACTTTTTTCATCAAAATGTTTTTATTATTATTAAGAGGAAAGATCCAAGTAATTTTTAATTTAAAAAAAAAATTTTTAATCCTTTCTAACATTTTCGAAATTTTGTCAGATATTTTTGTTTTGATTTGAGTTCGTTGCTAAAGAAACGTTACGACTGTTTTACAATGGAAAATGTAATGATTGCATCACCCACTTTTTTTTCGGTGACAAACACATTAATTTGGAAATTCTCGCAAAAAATCAAATAATTGTCGAATTTTAATGAAACTTTCAGTACTCATTCATAAATGAATGAAATTATTTTTGAAATTATTACGTTTTAAAAATCTTGGTAAATATATATTTTTTTAACCCTGTTACCCCCTCTTCACGTAAATCTATGAAAAATTAATGAATTTTAATTGGTCGGTATATTTTTTTCTTTTAGTAAAACGCAGGACTCATTGGGGAATATAAATCATCTATTTTTTATTTTAAATTTAACATCACTATCCGAAACTCTGCTCCGAAGAGTAAAATAAAAAATGCAATAAAACTCTGATATAATTTAATATGATAAGCTTTTAATCGCTGGAATAATAATAATAATAATAATAATAATAATAATAATAATAATAAATAAATAAATATAAAGACCTGGAAATTGAAATAGAAAAAATGTGGAAATTGAAAACAAGAGTTGTGCCAGTGATAGTAGGTGCACTTGGAATGATAAAAATGGAACAAAACAACACATTGAAAGAATCCCTGGAAACCCCAGCTTAAGAGATATACAAAAAATTGTCTTATTAAGTACAGCCCACACACTAAGGAAAACTTTATCTATGTAATGCTGGGGATGATAGGGAAGATAGAAAAACATGAAATGGAGCCATAACAACACGCCACGACCTACCTTAGGTCTCCCCGCAGACTTGGTTGGTAGTGAGACCAAAGCAGAAATCGAAATATGATGAAAAGTGACATAATAATAATAATAATAATAATAATTAAGGGCATTATAGTCTGAAGAAAAAATTTCAATTACTAATAAAATTTTAAAAGAATTGTTTTTATTTTTTATTATTAATATTATAATAATTCATAAAGTTGTAAAAATATTTTAAAAATTTTTAAAGAACTGTTGCCTTTACTTTTTTAGGTTAAGAATTGATGATTATATTGCCTATCGAAAATTAAAAAGTTTAATAAAAATCGTTTTCCCGAAATATTTTTAAAATAATTTAAACTTTTTTTTTTTGTGCATTTGATGTTTTTCTTTTATTGTATGGTAATTTCTATGTGCAAATTAAAAAGTAGAGTTTCTTTCCTTACCCGAAAAGAAATGAGGACAATTTTTGTTACTTATGTACACCCTACTTTTTTTTATTTTTTTTATCTCTAATCAAGAACCTGTCAGCACGATCTTGATTTACGACGTGTTCAGGTCAAAAAGTTCAAATTTGTGATTAAGAAATAGTTTTATTCTAAATTTCTATAAGTAAGTAATATTGTGTAAACCACGTTAATTTAACATAAAATTTGCTAATTTTCCAAAAATAATGTGTCACAGATGTATATTTTATTTTGGCAAGAATTTTAAAATCGAGAATTAACTTTTGTTTACAAAAATGTGACGATCGCACAAAAATGGCGGAAAATTAAAAAAAAAGCAAGTCCATAGAAACTAAAGAAAGAAGAGTAGATTTTGAGCAACAAAATGACATCGAAGGCTAAAAATTTAGCTATTTTTTCATTGAGCATTTCTGAAAAAAAAAGTGATTGCTTAATTTGTCAAGAAACCATTGCCGTGAAGAAAGATTCAAAATATGAGAAAGTCGTTTAAATAATATGATATTTACTTATTTAGTTGTTTTTTCTTTAAACGTTCAGACTAAGGTAGACTTTTGGGTGGAGCAATCTGAGGTGGAGACAATTTATTATAGTACTTTTGATATCATGGCCCTCCTTCGAGTCACTTTCTGAAAAGGTTTGTCGACCCCTGATTTAAATTATCTAAACTTATTTATAAATGGAACTTTGTCTGTGCGCGCGTGTGTGTGTGTGTGTGTGTGTGTGTGTGTGTGTGTGTCCGTTACCTATAGACTCCGAAACGGCTGAAACTATTTTCTTGAAAATTTACACAGTTGTACTATAAGCGTCTGCGAGTGTTCTTAGCTAGGTTTTGTGTCGAGGTACCACCGATAAATATTGATAGTCGAAAAAATCGGGTTATAGAAGAAGTGGTCCGATTTTAATCAAATTTGATTCACTCATACACAAAGACATAAGAAACGATATTCAGAAGTTTCAAGATTGCAGTTCTTACAATAGTGCAGAAAATCGATAATATATATATATATATATATATATATATATATATATATATATATATATATATATAGCAAGATGTGTGTGTGTGTGTGTGTGTGTGTGTGTGTGTTTATCTGCCTGTATGTCTGTATTTTTTTTTTCAGCCCTTTTATTTTAGTTTTTGCTTTGGGTTTGGCTCTAAGTAGGTATAATTGTAGTTCTTAGTCTCAGCCATGATACCATTTACTCAGAGAATTTATTTAGCCTTCAAAATTCAGTTTACGACGAAAAAACTTATTTGATATCGATACCAGGAAATCAAAATTTGACTTACATTCATTCATTTTTCTTTCAGTCTACGGTTTCGCTTTAAGTGGAAACAACTATTGCTTTTTAGTCTTTCGTGTCAACCTCCAAAGAGTCTGAGCTCCAGGACCATGGATTAGTTTTAAAGCTTTCATTACACCCGAGCAACGCCGGGCTATACTGCTAGTAAACAATAAGTATAACAATAATATTATTTAAAAGGTACATTACTCCAATCAGTTATTATTTTTTCTTAAAATTAAATTAAACAGCCAACCTAATCATCATCATAAACAACAACAACTCTAGAGCAAAATCTATACAAGACAAACATTAAGATTTCAAACGGCCACCCTGTGTTCCTGATGAATATTTGCGTCAAATATTCGCAAAATAATTATAGAAAAAGAAGTACACGTTTGTTGCCGTAGGAAACGTTTAAAAATAATTAAAATCCAAAAGCCAACCATAACAGCATCAGCTACGAACACGGCTATAATGTGCTGGCCATATTCTAGAATTAAATGCATGTTTACGTATCAGGAAATGACACACCATTTGCAATAGAAATTACTTATATATTCTTGAAAATAACAAATAGTCAATAGCCCAACACACTCAGTACTAAGAATCATTTTGATAATTTCGTCATACCCTATATCCATCAAGGAAATCCCTTGTTCGCACACACGAAATATCTTGTTCCTTATTTTCAATATATATATATATATATATATATATATATATACTGCAACTCCGACTCACCCGAAATCGGTCGAGTTTCGATCCCGGGCAAAAGCAAGTCGATGTGTCTAGCTACATTGATGAGCTGTGATACAGAAAAACAGGCTTGTGGATTGCTAGACACATCGACTTGCTTTTGCCCGGGATCGAAACTCGACCGATTTCGGGTTAGTCGGAATTGCTACTCCCTATGCCATAGGCGTATGGAATCCGAGGAGGGTAATTTTAACGTGTTCTATATAAGCAGTGTATAGACGCATAGATAGATAGATAGATAGATAGATAGATAATGAACAGACTGAGATAGATAGATAGATAGATAGATAGATAGATAGATAGATAGATAGATAGATAGATAGATAGATAGATAGTGAACAGTGTGAGATTTTAGAACAGATATTTCATTGAGAACGAAATCAACAGAGATAGAAATTAATGTAGTTAAATATCAAGCGCTAAATGTCGAAAGGGGGAGAGAAAAGAGTCAGGCAGCGGTGTGAAGAAAGAAATAAAGAAAGAAAGAAAGAAAGAAATGACATCAAGAAAAGTTAAAATTGTTGAGAATGGGAAAATAACTTAAAAGGGAAAAAATGTTTCGCCATTTTGTCTCAAACAGTACAACCAACAAATCTCAGTTGGCAGCCATATTGAAAGTCTTTTTCCTTTTCCTTGTCAACATATTTTTCTATCGTAAAAAAAAAAACTTTTAAAAATCTTTAATTTCTTTTTTTCATTTTTATATTTTACTTTATTAAATTCTACCAGCAGAAAAAAAGCATTACACACACACACACACACACACACACACACACACACACACACACACACACACACATATATATATATATATATATATTAACAGATTACATATCGATAATCTGTCAATATAACAAACTGCACTTTTCTGCATTTTTGTTTTTGGTTCTTCAGAAAAACGATTTGTTTTTTAGTTTCTCAAATATCTCCCGACCCACTTTTTTTGTTTGTTAATCATTGAATAAAATGGCCGTGGTTCATATTCCTGTTAATGTCAATTACAAAACATATTTTTAACCCTATGCTGGTCAAATGTCAACCGTTTTTCTGATTAGGACATCAATTGTTTTTTTGGGTTTTTTTTCTTTTTGAAAGACGAAATGAATAAAAGTAGGTTAGTCGTTAAAATGTAAAGACAATAGCAAAATGGCTTCAAATAAAAGAAAATAGAATAAAAACTAATAGACATGCGTGAGTGTGTTTGTATTCGGATTCACACCCACGTGGATATATCAAAGCATTCTTGGAAAAATGTCATTTAAATGTTTTTTCAAATATCCAATTCCGAACAGATGAGAAGACTAGAGACAATCTACAAAAGAATAATTGACGCCGATTTGGTAAACATGTTGTTTTTCACTGTTTTCACTTATGTTTATACAAATAGTTTTGATTTTTGACGAGCGTTGTATGCTGCCTGCACCTACATATATTAAGCAGGTTCAAAATTTACAGATTTTTGACAAAGTTATTATTTAATTCATGTCATCATAATGGATTTCATCATAAAAGGAAAACGTCCCGGATTTGATTCGACGATTATTTTGATAACATTCTTCTTCTTTTATGTGTCCTGTCCTTTCAGGACGTTGGCGATCATGGCTTTCCACATCTTCCTGGTGGCTCCTAGGACGCTTTCTGTTACATAACACAATCCTCGTTCTCTCATATGTTATCCGCTGCTTTCCTTTGTCTCTTTTCCCCTCTATCTGGCCTGTTAGTATCAGGTTCCCCAAGCCCTTCTGCCTCATTGCGTGTCCCAGGAATTTTAGCTCTCTCTTACAAAGCTCAGTATTAATTTCCTTTTCGTTTCCATCCTTTCCAGAACCTCATCATTGCTCACATGCTCGATCCATGATATCCGCAACATCCTTCTGTAGACCCACATTTTAATTGCTTCAAGTTTTTCCTTCATATTTGTTGATATTGTCCAACATTCGCTGCCATATTGAAGAACTGACATCACATAGCAATCCAGTACTCACTTCTTTGTTTCTAGCGAAATCATCCTGTTTCTTAATACTTTACTCAATTTCTGGAATGCTTCCTTCGCCATGCTAATTCGCCTTCGGATCTTTGTGTTGCACTTTCCATCTCCTGTTAGAACATTTCCCAAGTATTTAAATTTTTGTACCTGCTTGATTTTAGTATCCCCCACCTGTATTTGGCATATTGGGCTGCCTTTTTTGCTGATGGCCATGCATTCGGTTTGCTTGCAGTTTATTTGTATTCCTTTCTTGTCACTCTCTTCAGCTACCTTCTGTAGGAGGTCTTGTAGTTTTCTTTCTGTGTCTGCTATCAGCACTGTATCATCTGCGTACCTTAGGCTGATCAAATTGTGGCCTCTGATGACGAATCCTGGCATAATATCTAGAGTCCTCAGAATAGTTTCGCGGTACAAGTTGAATAGATCCGGTGAAAAGACACATCCTTGTCATACGTCCCTTTCTATCTTTGTATATCTGCTGAATTCGTTACTAGTCCGTATGCAGGCTGTTTGCTGCCAGTAGAGACTCTTGATTACCCTTATGTCTTTCCCAAATATGTCGAGGCTGCTGAGCATCTCCATCAATTTTTGTGGCGTATTTTGTCAAACGCCTTTGCATAATCGATAAAACATCGGTAAAAAGTCCTTCTTCATTTGTATTGCCCTTCCGGAGAGAATCTTAATCATAAATATAGCGTTCCTTGTTCCAGTGTCTTTGACGAACCCGCACTGTTCTTGTCCTATCTCTGGTCTGATTCTGATTCTCGCTCTGTTCATCAGGATTCGGACGATTCTATTTGTAATGTGGCTCATTAAACTGATGGTTCTGTGGAGTTCGCACTCGTTTGCACCTGGCTCCTTAGGCAGTGCTATGACGATCGACTTGCTGAGGTCATCTGGTATTACACCACTATTATGAATTTAATTTATTATTTCTGGAATTTTCTCTATGCCAAACTCTTCCAGGGCCATCAGCAGCTATATCAGCTGCCATGTTTCTATTCAGTTTGGCCATTGCAGCTTCCACTTCGGACTTTAATATTTCCGGTCCGTTCTAATCTTTGTGTATTATCGGTTGCTCTCTCTTGTTTTGGAAAAGATTTTTTATATATTTTTCCCATCGCTGGAGTATTTCCTCTTTCTCCAATATGATCGTTCCATCCTTGGATTTTATACATCCGGTTGAGGAGCAGTAACCTTTTGAAATCGTTGAATCATCTAAAAAAATGCAGAGAAAAAGATGATAATCTGAAGGTGACAGGTACAGAGACTATATTTCTTTTTCTTCTTCTATCTTTTTGCATAAAAAAAAATAAAGGAACTAACAGCGCAACAGACATGATCAGCCACAGGATATATAAAAGCAAAGGATGGCACACTAATATTAGAAAAAGAAAATATACTTCAGAGATGAGACGAGTTTATTAGAGATCTCTTCCACGACAAGAGAGAGCAACCAGCAATATGGAGATCCAAAGACGCATTGGCATCGACAAAGACGCATTTCAGAAGCTAAGTAGAGTACTGAAAGACAGGAAAATTACATCAGAAACAAAGAAAAGAGTGCTGGATTGCTATGTGATATCTATCCTTCTGTATGGAAGTGAATGTTGGACGGTTTCACGAAGGATGAAGGAGAGGCTTAAAGCAGCAGAAATGCTGTTTTACAGAGGGATGCTGAGGATTCCATGGACGGAGCATGTGTGCAACGATGAGGTGTTGGAAAGGATGCAGACGAAAAGAAAACATACTAAATATCAGGAAGAGATAAATGAGCTTACTGGGGCACGTAATAAGAAAGAAGAGCCTAGAGAACTTAATACTCATAGGTCGGGTAAAGAGACAGGGGTAAGCAGCGCGAGACGTACTTTGAGCAAATGGATTGCAGAGCGGGGCTTAGAGATACCAAGAGAAAATATGGAGAGCGACAAGAGACAGAGCCAAGTGGAAGTCCATGATCGCCTACGTCCTGAAAGGACACGGCACATGAAGAAGAAGAAGAAGAAACCTTTAGTTATTGTTTTATTATAGCAAGTAACAAGAGGATAACAAATGTTAAACACAGATCGGATGTTGTTTTCCTTTTGCTTCATACGAAAACCATTTTTTCTTAATTCACAATTTTCAGAAAGCATAAAAAGATGTAAAACGCCTGATTAACTCTACAAAGAATAAAGAGATGCGAAAATTTCAAATACACATACAGAATTTTCGCTAACATTGTACAAAATGCAGCGATATGATATTGTGCATCAAGTGAATATATATTCACTTGACGCAAAGTATCATATCGCTGTAAATAATGGACACATGCATAAAAAAAATAAAGGAACTAACAGGGCAACAGACATGATCAGCCACAGGATAAATAAAAGCAAAGGATGGCGCACTAATATTAGAAAAAGCAAATATATCTCAGAGATGAGACGAGTATATTGGAGATCTCTTCCACGATAAGAGAGAGCAACCAGAAATGCACAAAATTACGGGTGAACAAGAAATTTATAAAAACCGAAATGGAATTGGCAATGGCCAAATTGAAAAGAAACAAAGTAGCGGAACCAGACCGGATTGTAATAGAGATGTATACACACACACACACACACACACACACACATACACACACACAGACAGACAGACAGACAGACAGAAAGAAAGAAAGAAAGAAAGAAAGAAGGAAGTTAAGCAACGCTGAGCCTGATCAGTACTTGGATGGGTGACCGCTTGGAAATACCAGGTGTTGTAAGCGTTTATTGACGGATGTGCGTTGTGGTGCAGTGGATATCGGCTCGGAAAGAGAAATCGGCTCACTGATTTCGAATTCCAGTTGAATACCCTGCATTCACTTAAGCGCTGGTACCCTTGGGAAAGGTATTAATCCGTCCCTTCCCTCCATTTATGGGTTGAAACAGGATAGGACTTGGGACCCCGCCCTTAAACAAATCCCAATGAAACTTTCTCCGTCGGGGAGGAAGCTGGCTCAACCCACCTAGTATGCATGCGGCTTTGACACATACGTGATTACACGTCTTGGATATGTTCTCGCTGCTTTTATTTTCTTTTCTTTAGCAGTGAAATTAATAACAACCTGCCTAAATTAAGAAGACTTATTAAAGAAATCTCGTACGTCCAACAGGAATCGAATGTGTATCTATATGAAACCGAAGCTAACAGATAAAGTTTCTTAGAAGTTCAAATAAGAAAGGTGCCTTCGGTGAATAGGTGAATAGCTCTAAATGGCATTTTAATAAAACCTCGATGGCCGAATTATAAAAGAGCATTTTGGCTTTGGGACGCAATCAATAAGAAGAATCAGTGTTTAAATAAAAAATGTGTACCCACTAAAGTAGTAGTAGTAGTAATAATAATAATAATAATAATAATAAAAATAATAATTATTATATATATATATATATATATATATATATATATATATATATATATCTGCGTTCGCGCGCACGCGCGTGCGTGTGTTTATAAATAGAATATAGAATTCAAACAAAGTTTGGTAAATTTTAACAAATGGAAAACTCTTTTACTGGTTTGATTACACGTTTCATCCTCTTTATATCGACTTCTTCAGGTCAGAACTAACGAGACAGGTGCGTGTAAGTGTTTGCGCGCGTGTGCTTCAATATTATTAATACTTTTTCCGCTAAGCTGGCATCTCTCACTCGGGATGAAAGAACAGAATTGTGTGACTTTTGTACAAAAGCCTTTATATAAATTTGTTATTTTCACTTCTTTAAAACATTCTTTTTTTTTTTTTGAATGTGTTTATGATAATCTCCCAGTATTTTTGCATTGAATATTTACCCAATTTTTCCGAAAGGATTGAAAGTAAGAGATTCGCACTAATTTTCTGTATTTAATATATATATATATATATATATATATATATATATATATATATATAAACACACACACACATACATATATATATATATATATATATATATATATATATATATATAAGTATGAATTTACACGAGCTACTAGATTAGCAACTAGGTTCCACCCTTTTACAGTGAAACCGATAAAATGCAACCACAATTTCTACTCTAACAGCTTCTTTTCACGCACTTCCCGCCAGTGGAATTTCCTTCCATATACTTGCTTCCCCGACAGCTACGATCTCCAGGAATTTAAATGTAAGCTCAATAGACATCTCCTATCACACTTACTCGCATCCATTCTCTCAAGCTCTTTCCCCCCCCCCCCCACTCTCCGTATCCTCATCCGTCTATTACCCTTCTCCTGACATCCTCTATAACTAACCTCTCTTACTCATCACTTTTCCTTATGTAACCCCCTGCGCAACAGTGACAGTAAAACTGCCTTGCTTGGAATTAGATGATTAAAAAAAACCCTGTTCAGTGTCAAATTCTTCGAGATCAGTTTAGTCTCTACTTTGTCCCATTGCAGCTCTAAGTTAATTTGTTTTTGAAATTTCAATTTTGTTTAGAAAAAAGAGTTCTTTTAAATATGTAACAATTTTAATGATAAAATTTTATTACATTTACAATCTGTCCTCAGATTTACTGGCAAATACTCTGAAATGTTCGTATCGTAGCTTCCAGTGCCAATGTCAAACTGTAACAGCAGGTCGTTTCCAAATTTCTGGCAGAGTGAACTGCCCCCATGGTGCTTTTTTTCTCGCAGCCAGTATCCCTCTGATCCTTCTATTCTGTGACGTCGACAAAACAAAAAAACAAAACAAAACAAAAACAACGTACATGCGCGAAATTAAAAATAAAATGGCGACAATTTACTCATGGCACCACGTAGCTAGTATCAAAGACCGAGAAGGCAGAGAACTGGGTTGGAGACAGGTTTTGGATACTCGTTGAAGAGATGGCCATCATTTGTAAAGAGGTTTCAGTAATCACATAGATAGATAGATAGATAGATAGATAGATAGATAGATAGATAGATAGATAGATAATAAACAGACTGAGATAGATAGATAATGAACAGACTGAGATAGATAGATAGATAGATAGATAGATAGATAGATAGATAGATAGATAGATAGATAGATAGAAATAAGCGCATAAGTTATATAACTAATTTATAAAAAATATATTTTTATGAATAATTTTGTCAATTCACTTTTTTGGAATTGTCGGCTAAATAAGATTTTACAAAAGATAAGTCGAAACCAAATCTATCTGTAGGGAATAAGAAATTAAGAATTAAAATCAACCTTCTTCTTCCCTTTTACAAAATTTCACAATGACGTGTGAAATCCTGGTTTTTCCCAAATAGAAAAAGGATTGACCATGTGCTTAAAGAAAAAGTCGAAACCAGATTTTGCAAGTAGGTGTTAAATTGATTTTGGACCAATGGGAGCGACTTGCAAACTTGTGGACTTTGCAAGTCAGTGCGAAAATCTAAATTACAATAAAAGGGCCCCGAACAGCGTCAAACAGTCAGTCAGGGATGGAAGCAGCAAAGACGACAAGCTAAAATGTAACAAGAGAAGCTTCAAGCTTCGTCCTTTTTCTCTTTCCTTCTCGTGTGCTGTTATCTTTTACTTCTTCTCTATCCAAATACATTCCTATCAAACAAACACATACATACGTACGTACGCATAGACTCTTTCAACAATTACTACTACAAACATTTTCTACAAATCCTGATGCCCATAACTTTATCATTGAACACAAACTCTACCCTTAACTTCTTAATAATGTTTTTAATTGCACATTAACTTCTACAACTTGTGTTATGCTTGCCTTTTAATAAATTTCTATTTTAAAATGCAAAATGTATATTTTATTCTTACACTATTCCACATATTCCAACCTGCCGACAACCGACCTTCTGATGACGATGATGAAAACCTTCTGATAATTCTGATGATGATAATTCTGGATAAAACTTGTAAGCGATAGGAAGTTCGGTTATGTCTGACACAAGAAACATTAACCAGCTCCCACTAGCCACATATCCTTACGACCATATACACACAGTCACATATCCTTACGACCATATACACACAGTCACATATCCTTACGACCATATACACACAGTCTTGTATGTATATAAATATATCGATATAGATTTATATACAAAACAATATAGACTGATAATAAAAGCAAACACATTGTATACGATTTGATTCCCACTATAAAAGTGTGTATAATTCTTTATAATAAAAAGATTTCTAAACCACGCAACAAATGAAAAACGAAGCAGACAAATCTTGTGCCAAAACGTCATCTCGTCAGTTCCTATTTTTGCCTTATTCCTCTCTCTTCAAAATATTTCCAGGTTTTATTTTATTCTCATTTCATGATAAAACAATTCTGCAACGAAACTGGATCTATCTTGAAAGAAAAGAATATTGTAAAGACAAAAACGTTTCTACACCTTGTCAAACTGTTGATAATGAAAACTGTAATTGCTACAGTCAAAATTGTTTTCTTTTTAGAGTTTGTCTCTCCTTTTTAATGAAATATTTTCATGAGATGAATTTTCATTTTATTTTTTATTTATCTTATTTTGTCTGGTGCAAAATTTCACCTAATTTTGTGGAGGCGACATTTTCGTTGGCTAGTATTTCGAATCGTTTATTATTGTGAGGTGTTAGACAATATATTTGGTAAGTGTAAGCAACATTTCGGTTGGTTTATTCTTCAAACTACTTCAGGTGAATTTCCATTCTAGAGTATTTTTCTTAAAGATATATTTCTATTGTCTGGATAAAAATTTCACCAGAAGAAAATAAACTGGCAGAAATATTTTAGGAAATACTGATAACATGATTTCAAATTTTATGAAAATGAAACAACCATTGTAAACACGAATTTTTGTCCTGGTTACTGTACATATGGTCCAGTGGATATCGGCTCGGAACGAGAAACCGGGGAGCCGAGTTCGAATTCCAGTTGAATCCATTGTATTCACTTACGCGCAAATACCCTTGGGAAAGGTATTAATCCGTCTCTTCCTTCCAGTTATGGGTTCAAATAACAGGACAGATTGGGTTCTATAGCCTTGGTCGGCAACCAGTCTACCGCAGAAAGCAATGGCAACCTACTGCGGGATAAACTTCTGCTCAGTCAGTCATGTCTCTTTCGAGACATGATCACCCAAGCGTGTATCACGTATGGCACTTAACTGACTATACATACAAACAAAGACTACGTGTCACAAAGAAATCGTTGAAAAGAATATTTAGAAACCGTGAAATGTGTCAAGGGAACTAAGATGGAAAATGATTTCCGGAGAATAAAAATCCCCATATTTAGAAATCTTGTCGGTTCTTTTCTTCCTGATGATGCGATAAATGGTTTGTTAATTTTTAATTACGACTACAATTTCAATCGTAGTCGCAATTTAAAAGTACAATCTTTGCAAAAATAACCACAAGCGAAATACTTGAGCAACGGGTTTAATATTTTTTATTTATCATTTTCTGCACCAGCCATATTAAGTAGACAAACAAAAACTATCGTCTCCGACAGTGAGTCTGCATTAGGGCGCCCCCTGGCAGAGAATATTCCACACCAGAGATGCTCTCTTGTATTCAATTCGCTTTTTGAAAATGTTGTTTTCCATTTTTCCGTTGTTGTCTCAAAAGCTACGAGTAGTTTGTGAAAAATCCACTTAATGGGGATTAAAATTCCTTGGTTTGTTTTAAGTCGGATAGAGACTGTTAAGTGATGCATACTTTAAAGTTATCACAGTGTTAAGGGAAACAGATTATTTGTGAAGACCAATCGACCATGTTTTTTACACTGTGCCGTAGGGAGGTAAGTCACTTGGTGAGTAAGCGACATTTTCAAGCATTGCTACAGTGAAAGTTTTATATATTTATATAAAGAACATTAAATATTAGAATTAAGAAACATGCACCTATAAAGATATTGAATGTAAAGAAATAATAAAATATTACAACTTGAATTCTAATTAGTGATATGAAATGGTTATGAATATCTGAGTTTCTGTGTCCAGCGTTGGGTACATGCAAGATTGTTTGTATGTCTTCCTTTCTCTTTTTAATTAATTCATCCCAAGCAAGGCAACAACGCCACTAAGACGCTACTGTGAGTAAAAAATAATGAAAAAATTCTAGAAAGAACCGAGAAACTTATTCTAAACAAGAAACAAGGGATAAAACTCTACTCTTGTTCAAAAGATTGGGTGGAGTGCGAACCAGACGATAAAAAACGCATTTTAAAAGCGGAACGAAAAAAGAAAAAAAAGAATCTTTTGCTTGCTACCAAAAACACCGAAAAAGATTTTATTTGCATAGTTCGGTTGGCAACTTAAAATAGGGTCATATTTTCTTTGTTGTTCTTTAATTTATTTTCTGAAACAAAAAATATTCATTAAATTAATACAAAACTATTTAATCTTTACGACGAAAGACAATAGGCTTTGTCTCAAATGAATAAACAGAACTTTATTAAATTAGTGTTGTTTGAAGAATTCGATTTATTAATAGCAAAACATAAATCCCAAATTTGAGACCGAAGTTCAAGCAAAAATGAAGATGACCCTCTTATAATCCGTTATTCCAAATTTTTCTAAAGAATATTGCACATTCGCATTCACAGTTATCATTAAGCAACATTATATTTCTAAATTAAAACCCACCATTTCCATCTTACTTGATGCCTGAGATAAAGGGGGCCCATTAAAAAAGTGGCAAATTTCTAATCACTATTTCATATTTCGGGTATAATTGCCCTTGAATAACCTTTAATACAGGTTTTTAAATATTCATGGCCTAGAATAATCATTCGACTCTAGCGTAATTACTTAATTCTGATTGGTTCTTTAATGATGGGTTAATTGCTGCTCGATCTTGTGACTCGTCATTTAAAGGTTATTTGCAGACAACATTAGTCTTTCGTTCAGTCCCTTTTCGTATGGCTAAACAACTCACTGACTGATTTCGAGCGTCAAGTTATCGCACTTTTCAAAGAACAACATACGACGCTGGGACTGACGAAATGTGCAGAAATTCTTACTGAATTTTTCAGTTACATCAGTCGCCACCAGTTTCCAACTGTTGTCACATGTCTTTCAGAATTTACCGCTTTTTTTTTTTTTTTACTAGGCACCCTATATTTGCGTCACTTTTATGAAAATCAATTCACTGAGTCAAGCCAAGATTTCGGATGACGACTTTCGAGGTCGCAGGCTCTCTTCACTTGACGAAATAAAATCTTCTTATCCCCATTTAACTTTGTAACATGTAAAGGATATATTGTGGTATTGTGGTATTGTGGTATTGTGGTATATATTGTGGTATTTTTAATTTGAAAATAATTATTAACGTTTGTTTAATTTTGTTTTCTTTCAAGAAGGAATTCCGCCAAAATTGAAATTCAAATGCATTAATCAAAACGAAGATAATGTTTTGAACATATTTTCATATTTGACATAACATTAGGTCATCATTCGTATATAACTTGCTAAAGGATCTGCTTTAAAATACTTGGAGTTGTTATATATATATATGCTTGATATTGCAAGAGTCAGAGATGAAAGTGAAACAGAGATCTAGCAGTGAGTTAGGTCCTTTAGAGTTATTAAAGAAACGGGTGGGGAAACCCACCACTTGGGTTAGGGATTGAATGATTAAAAAGTTCATGTTATGAACACTAGCAAGATCTTTGACGGAGTTTTCCAGCCACTTGGCGCGGTGGGCATTAAAGTCTCCAAAGACAAATATATTGGCGAAAGGATGAGAAGAAATGATCTTATCAATATTGTTCGAGATGTTATCAAGTACGGAACAGTCAGGAGATGGGGAGGAGCATTAGAGAAAGAAAAGATATCTAACCGAGCTTGGTAGAGAGAGACAGAGACACATGCAAGAATGATCTGTAGATTCAAGATAGATCACCCTAGCTAGAGGAAGATGTTCGCTGACATACAAACCAACTCTAAGCATATGGATAATGGAGTATATATATATATATATATATATATATATATATATATATATATATATATATATATATTATGGACTCTCACGTCGATTTCGACATTTGAGCGTCTAACACGGTTAGACTACCACACAAAGAATTGTTTAAAGAGGTGAAGGCTTGTGTATGTGTAGCACCATCCACACATTTTGGAACTGCTGATAACAAACAACCGGTGCAGACGTCTGCCACAGATCGCATGAACATCAAAACTGGAGGGAAGGGACGGATTAATACCTTTCCCAAGGCTACCAGTCCGTAAGTGAATGCAAAGTGTTCGACTGGAATTGGAACTCGGCTCACCGATTTCCCCCTCCGAGCCGACATCCACCGCACCACAACGGACATCCGTCAATAACGCTTACAGCACCTGGTATTTGCAAGCGGTCACCCATCTAAGTACTAACCAGGGTTAGACTCCGATTGCTTTTTAACCCAGGATTGAAGTCGGCGATTCTACCTCTGGGCTATGGGCGTTCGGTGGAAGAAGGTAGACATTTTAGCGCATATCAATTAATCATCATAGACAATCACACCAACCTCCTATTAGCATGGGCCAGGCTTGCCTCCCTGAGAGTAAAACACTACGCCTCCTTGGTCTCACACTTTTAGCGGACCTCAAGTGGAATGACTATATCGAATCCATTGCTAAATCCGCTGCTATGAAAGTCGGTTCTCTATGCAGGGCCCGGAGGTTTTTTTCCGTCTGAATCTATCCTGCACATTTATAAATCTACCATCCGCCCTTGCATTGAATACTGTTGCCATATCTGGTCGGGTGCCCCTGCTATTCTCCTTGGGCTTCTCGACAAGGTACAGCGGAGGGTCTGTAATGTGATCGATACCGACTTAGAGAGAGAGACCGCCTGCAGTCTCTCTCTCACCGGCGAGACGTGGCTTCCCTGTGTCTCTTCTATAAATACTTACACGGCTTCTGCTCCGATGAACTTAGATCACTGGTGCCTCCTAGGTTCGAATTTTCACGAGATACTAGATTAGCAACTAGATCCCACCCTTTTACAGTGAAACCGATAAAATGCAACCGCAACTTCTACTCCAACAGTTTCTTTCCTCGCACTTCCCGACTGTGGAATTCCCTTCCATACGATTGCTTCCCCGACGGCTACAATCTCCAGCAGTTTAAATGTAAGGTCAATAGACACCTCCTAACACACTAACTCACTTCCATTCTTTCAAACACTCTTCCCACCCACCCAACTATCTATCACCCCCCCTTCTGTCATTTCCTATATCTAACCACTCTTTCTATTTACCTTCCCCCATGTAGCCCCAAGCACAATAGTGGCAGTGGAATGCCTTGCTTGGGGTGAAATGATAAAAAGAAAAATATCATCATAAGTCCAGTAGCTAGAGTGCTCTAATTCATTTTACTGAATATATATATATATATATATATATATATATATATATATATATACTTTCCTAATATATATATATATTAATAGAATTTTTAAATTTGCTTGAAACATTGTGTATATAAGGTGCATGGGTAGGTATTTGAAGGCTAATACAATGCGTTTAGTAAAATAAAGGAAAGTAAAGAAGGTGTTGGGTATTACCTATTTATTAATCATTAATATTTCGAGATCGGAATTTCATTAAAGGCACAGTTCACGAGCGGACGTGAAATCAAGCTCTCCTATCATTCTGAAGATGAGATTCTGATCTCGAAACATTAATGATTAATAAATAGGTAATACCCAACACCTTCTTTACCTTACTTTATTTTACTAAACGCATTATGATAGCCTTCAAATACCTACACCCCCATATATATATATGATTTTTTTTCAACTTATCACCCGATGAGAAGCACACGTAGCAGCTTCGAAACGCGAATATTTTGTGTAGTGATACTATGAATTTATAAACCATTGTAACAACCATTACAATATAACGCTCTACGTTTGTATCGAGCACTCTTTATAAAAGTTAATGCATAAACAGTAGGTAAAAAAACCTACGTGTTTTATAACTTTGTTACAATATATATATATATATATATATATATATATCCCTGTTTAGGATGTGGTTTCCGGCTTTCTCTTTTCCAATCTTTTCACTTATCTTTTCCTTTTTTTTTTCTTTTTCATTTTTTTCTCAATTGGAGTAGATAGACTAAACTATCGCCCGGTTCACACTCCACCCACGTCTATTGTACAGGTGTATAGGCTCATCCCTTGTTCCCTGTTTAGGATGTGGTTTCCGGCTTTCTCTTTTCCAATCTTTTCACTCTTACGTAGCCGTAGCCCCCTGCACATCAGTGGCGTTACCGCCTTGCTCGGGGTGATATGATTATATATATATATATATATATATATATATATATATATATATATATATATAAAATATAAAATAAATTTCGAAGTTCAAAACCGTTGTATGATCATTTCTACATGAAATCCCTAAGAGAGATTTTAGGCATCATCGGCAACTTATACTCAAAATAAAATATAATATTACAGGCGGAAGTTAAAAAATCTCAAAACATTTACATCACAGAAAAAAAAAAAACTAGATAGGTGGTATTAATAAGTCGGTAGCAATCAATGTCTATTTTTAGATTTTGGACAACATTACTTTTAGATTGAGTTGTAAGTGAAAAATTTTAAAATTTGGCTATGTCTAGTACTAAAAAAGGGGGAAGAAAAAAAAAGCTCTTTTTAGAGCTAGACATAAAAAACTGGGGTTGCCTAATAACTATGACCGGTAGTGTAGGTTCTGTCTCCTTGAGATGGACACAATTTAGTAGAAGAATTGTATACCTATTCCATAACAACAGCAAATGGGAAGAAATTGTGACGAGGCTGGAGAAAACAAGTATCGACATGCCCAATAAAACAAGGATTAGGTAGACATCACCTTAGAAAATATTACAGTCTGAAAATCTTTACTTCATCAGAGTTCCTGGGCATGACGGTAAACTGCATCCAGCAGCAAGGCATTTCACTGCGCGGTTGTGAGGAGCATGGAACCACCTCTTCATTGCTATTGTACCCAGGTCCACCCTGACCCGGAGTGGTAGCACCTGTTCGGGTCCCAGCTATGGGCAAATAGTTAACCCCCAAACTGGAGTCAAAACACTATGAAAGTATAAAAATGCACCTTTATAGAAATATATACATAAAAATAGACTTTTATGGAAAAATATGCATTTTTGAAGGAAAAAAAATTACCAACAATACATTTATGAAGAAAAAATTATTACCATAACACAGTTTTGAAGGGGAAAATTATTCCCAGCAAAATACTTTTGAATGCAAAACTAGAAGACATTTTCAGTTTTCTAAAATAAAAAAAGAATAAAAATAAAAAATTTCCATTAAAATCTGACTAAATCAACCTTTTCCCTATAACCGAACATAAAAAAAAAATGCCTTAAAACCCTACATTTTTGGCATTAAATAACCCACAGAGGTTGATATGCAGTTAAACAAAACTCAAACCCAAACTACATCAGAAGACGTCATTGGAAAAATCAAGGAACGCCACTGCTTACAATGTCAGCACCTTTTTTCCTCTAACATGAGTTATGAAAATATCCTCTGTTATTGTTTAGATTCTGCAAAATATTCAGAACACCATTTGCCGGACAAAAGGACATCTTATTTAATATTGTTTTAATTTATTTATAAGTGCTTCGAGAATTCGGAATTTTTGTTTTCAATTAGTATAAGAAAAGTTGCGAGTATTATCTACGAGTATTATCTACGATTTTAACAGATTAATATTTCTACCAATATAAGATTGGTAGAAATATTAATCTGTTAAAATGTGATTGGATTATACTTTGATTAGATAAATGATAGGTTAACCTACGAGACAATGTTGTGGTGATATAACCAAGAGAAGCAGATTTTTTATTGAAGTTTCAATGTTCTCTTATACATACGAGTTTGCATATTATGTTGCTTTTGTATAGCTTTTTTTAGAACTAGCTGTAAACACATTCATTTGTTATAATAGATATTCGAATACGTTTGTTAGGGTCGATATGTTCCTACGCATTATATTTTGATATCTATCACTTCCTGTTCATAATTAAGGATCATCTGGTTACAATAAAATACGTTTATCGTATTACTGGTTTATTATGAGTGTTGGGAGGATCATCATTAGAATAAATTTTATTTAGAGTAATTTTTATTTGTTTTTTTAAAATAAAGTTAGGGAATTCATTGTTAATAAGAGTTTGATAATATCTACTTCTAGAAATAACGTGTGTACGTTGAAATTCTTTTATGCTTGCTTGTTAAATTTTTATTACTGCAATGCTGTTGCTGTACTCCTGAAATATAGGAGACATGAGTTTGAGCTTGTCGTTTTTTCTATAAGGCGGTCGTGTAGGTGGGGCTATTTCGAATCGATTAAAACGTTTAAAGATGGAAGGCTATTGTTTATGTTAAGTTCGTAATTAAAACCAGGAACGAAATTAATGTCAAACGTTTCTTTTAGATTTTTATTTCCTTTCTATTTTTGCTTCCTGTAAAAATATGATATACATATCTTACAAATAAAGTGGGTTTGACTTTAAAAGAAACTAAATTTTCTAGGTGGGACATGTAATAATTGAATACTGTCGGACCAAAGTGAAACTATCACGATGTCGTTTGTCTGTGTATAATTGTTACCAAGATGGTTGTAAAAAGGAACTTGTGTAGTAAAATTAATGTCTGCAAAGGTTCTTCTATGTGCCCTGTCCTTTCAAGATGTAGGCAATCATGGCTTTCCACGTCTCCCTATCGCTGGTGGCTCTTAGCACGCTTTCTCCAGTTACACCACCCAAACCCCGCTCTGCCATCCACCACCTCAAGCCCATAAATCTAGAATATAAATGTATAGAAACAGACATGGCCACAGAATGAGGGATCAGTTTATATATTGATTATAATATAGATTTGATCCCCCACTTTATATCCGCATTATAATTTCTTATAAACAGTTGGCATATATATTCTTCTTCTATGTGCTCTGTCCTTTCAGGACGTAGGCGATCATGGCTTTCCACATCTCCCTATCCCTGGTAGCTCTTAGAACGCATTCTCCTGTTACACCACCCAAACCCCGCTCTGCCATCCACTAGCTCCAGCCTATAAATCTAAGATATAAATGTGTAGAAACAAGCATGGCCACAAAATGAGGGTTCAGTTTATATGTTGATTATAATATAGATTTGATCCCCCACTTTATATCCACATTATAATTTCTTAAAAACAGTTGGCATATATCTTCTTCTTCTTCTATGTGCTCTGTCTTTTCAGGACGTATGCGATCATGGCTTTCCACATCTCCCTATCCCTGGTAGCTCTTAGCACGCTTTCTCCTGTTATACCACCCAAACCCCGCTCTGCCATCCACTAGCTCCAGCCTATAAATCTAAGATATAAATGTGTAGAAACAAGCATGGCCACAAAATGAGGGTTCAGTTTATATGTTGATTATAATATAGATTTGATCCCCCACTTTATATCCACATTATAATTTCTTAAAAACAGTTGGCATATATCTTCTTCTTCCTCTATGTGCTCTGTCTTTTCAGGACGTATGCGATCATGGCTTTCCACATCTCCCTATCCCTGGTAGCTCTTAGCACGCTTTCTCCTGTTACACCACCCAAACCCCGCTCTGCCATCCACTAGCTCCAGCCTATAAATCTAAGATATAAATGTGTAGAAACAAGCATGGCCACAAAATGAGGGTTCAGTTTATATGTTGATTATAATATAGATTTGATCCCCCACTTTATATCCACATTATAATTTCTTAAAAACAGTTGGCATATATCTTCTTCTTCTTCTATGTGCTCTGTCTTTTCAGGACGTATGCGATCATGGCTTTCCACATCTCCCTATCCCTGGTGGCTCTTAGCACGCTTTCTCCTGTTACACCACCCAAATCTCGCTCTGCCATCTACTAGCTCAAGCCCATAAATCTTGAATATAAATGTATAGAAACTAGCATGGCCACGGAATGAGGGATCAATTTATATATTGATTATAATATATATTTGATTCCCCACTTTATATCCACATTAAAATTTCTTATAAACAGTTGGCATACACCTTCTTCTATGTGCTGTGTCCTTTCAGGACGTAGGCGATCATGGCTTTCCACTTCTCCCTATCCCTGGTAGCTCTTAGCACGCTTTCTCCTGTTACACCACCCAAAACCTGCATCCACCTGCTCAGGCCTTTCAAAAATGTTATCTGCTGCCTTCCTCTGTCTCTTTTTCCTTCTATCTGGCCTGTTAGAATCAGGTTCTCCAAGCCCTCTTTCCTAGTTGCATGCCTCAGGAACTTGAGTTGTCTCTTCCTGATGCTCAATATTAATTTTCTTTTCGTTGGCATCCTTTCCAAAATCTCATCATTGCTCACATGTTCGGTTCATGATATCCGCAGCATCCTTCTGTAGAACCACGTTTCCGCTGCTTCAAGTTTTGCCTTCATCTTTAATGATATTGTCCAGCATTCACTGCCATATTGGAGAACTGACATCACATAGCAATCTAGCATTATCTTCTTTGTTTCTAGTGAAAGTTTCCTGTGTCTTAATTCTTTACTCAGCTTCTGGAACGCGTCTTTCGCCATGCCAATTCGCCTTCGGATCTCTGTATCGCATTTTCCGTCGTCTGTTATAACACTTCCTAGCTATTTAAATTGTTGTACTTGTTTGATTCTAGTATCCCCCACCTGTATTTGGCATTTTGGGTTGCTCTTTTTGCTGACGATCATGCATTCAGTTTTCTTGCAGTTTATTTGTAGTCCTTTTTTATCACTCTCTTCAGCTTACCTTCTGTAGGAGGTCTTGTAGTTTTCTTTCCGTATCTGCAATCAGCACTGTATCGTCTGCGTATCTTATGTTGTTCAAATTGTAGCCTCCGTTGACAAATCCTGGCATAACATCTAGGGCCCTAAAAATATTATATAGGTAGATTGTTCTAGTCTCATGTGTCATGCCTTTTTCAGATGTCTCAATGTCAGCTATCACCCTTCAATTTAATTCTCTAAGTTTTTTGTTTACCTCTGCTGTAGCAAGGTATTGAACTGGAACCAGTGAGTTGACTCAAAGAGGTGTGAGTTCAATACCTGGCTACATATATATATAATTTATAAATGGTATAATATCACCACAAAAAAGTCTTTATTTTGTTTCGACACTACTTGTTGTTGATTGCGAGATGAACAGTCTTAAAACATTCAAAACTAGCCAAACCCTTTCAATAGGGAAGTCATTGTTACGCAATCTGTAATGACCAATCGAAATAAAATTAGTTACTAATTTGAAAGATATAACAAGAGACATTAAAAACAATTTATTGATATATTAATGTTAATGCTTGATTAAAATAGAGATCAGTATTACTAGTTAACTATTAATTTAACTTTACAGTAAAAATTAAAATTTATTTAAAAAAAACTTTAGACGAATTTATGTTAGAAAATAATTTTAAATTCTAAAATTAAATAAGCATCAAGTTTAGATTATTATAAAATGATTTAAATATGAAACGGGAAAGAAGAGGCAGACACACATACAGTACTGTGCGAAAGTATTAGGACGAGAACTATTTTATCTTTTATGAGGCATCAAAATAACTGCGACAATTTACCAATCGCACCTAGTATATATACAGTACTGTTCAAAAGTATTAGGACGAGAACTATTTTATCTTTTATGAGGCATAAAAATAAAGTTTAAAATCACCCCTGCTCAAACACTTTTGCACACTACCGGTAGTGTGCAAAAATATTAGGACATGGGGGAGTTTCCTAAAAACCTCACGGAAATTCAAATACAGGGTGAAAAGCCAAGTAAATTGCTAATAAATATTGATTATTTAAAACTAGGTGTAAAAGAAATGTATTAAAAAGAAGTTATATTTAATTTTTCCTATTTTCTATTAAACAAGTTATTTTGAACCTACTCATTATTCTATTATCCTTGGATATGACTGACTTCTTTCTTATTCCCCCTCTCGAATTGATAAATCTACTGTTACTTCGCAAGACACACTTTGGGAACAAATACAAGCTGCTTGGCAGGAGATACCATTAGATAAATTGAAGAAGCTTGTGCTGTCAGTGCCTGATAGAATGAAGGCTGTGATCAAAGCAAAAGGCTATTATACTAAATATTAAATTTATTTTGTAACAAGTATTTTTTCTTGTTAAAGCATTTGTTGAGCAAATCAAATAAATTACTTTAAATCAACTTTTTATTTTCTGTCAATATGCCTAATAAAAAATAAAATAGTTATTGTCCTAATACCTTTGCACAGTACTGTATATACAAATTTGTAGATACCCACATACGCACAAACAGACATATATGTACACATATACATATATGCGTACATATACACATACATTCACATGCACACATATATATATACCAAAAATATTTAACTATTGTTTTCAGTGATGTGTCAATTTATCCGTTAAATTCAGAGCCAAGTTAAGAAATGTCTGTGTACGTTACATATTGTTAGGGCGCTCTCCACCTTTGTTCTAATAATGGACTATTCCTATCACTACATAAAGTGGTAGTGGAAAGACCTCGAGTGTTGCGTTGCGTTCAGTGTTGACTGTTCAGCTCGATACCAAGTCAGTCGAGTATTTTCGGTTGCGAACCGGAAGTGTGCTATACACAGACTCTACGTCTTATTACTATACGTTTTACTAACCCCTTGTTCCTGTACTCTACTAATAACGCTGTTGTACATACCTTTTCCTGGTAATATATTTCATTTACTTTATTTCCGTTGTTTGTGATTATTTTACTCAACTATTTCTGTTACACACAACATAACACATAACACATATGTAAATCTGAATTCAGTTGATAAAGTCGGCAAGGAAGATGTTTAAATAAGGTCAAAACAAACATAGTCATATTCCAATGCATAAACATATAAATATAATTAAATATATAAGCACGCCAATACAAATGCAAAAGCAAAAAAAAAAAAAAACGTACTCACATAAAAACACAAAGCAGCACATATAAAATAAACCACATACACAGATCTACTTATAGACAACTACATGCTTAAATATACACAGATGGGCACAAAAAATTACAAGTTCGAGCCCTTCTAATCAATTTCCATTTAACAGCAGGAGTTTCATTTTTTTCTTTTAAACACCAAAAGTACTTGAATAACGAAGTACTGTAAACATAAAAACTATTATTGAAAGATAGTACATTCTAATACCAGCAGGTTTTGCATGAGTTTTTAGTAGTCCCAATATAAAATTTTTTAATACTAGGATTTTCAAGTGCAGAAATAGTGCAAAGACAAATTTTCTTATAGATTTTAGTTAAAGTCTTTTTAAGGTGATATAATCCTTGGTGGATAACTTATAAAAATTAGTGGTTTTATTCGATTTTACATAGATGTTACCGGATTTATTTATATCCTTAACAATATTATCTAGACTTTTTGGAAAGAGTTCTTTTTCTCATGAAAGTTTATTCCGTTAATGATTTCCAGTAGATAATTTTCAAATCCAGAGAGCGCCTCAATAATTGGTGCTGCTTTTAAACTCTTAAAACCATGCTTTTCGTGGTTAGGTAAGTGGTCTTGATCAAGAAGAAAAATGTGCTTTCCATCTCATTCTTCTAATAAGGCCTGAAGTTTACAGAACAAATCTGGTGAAATATTCCCATTTGTTTAGACGGAATGTTTTAAAGATATTCTGCTTTACTTTGTACTGAACACTTTTTAAAGAATAGACAAAATAATCAATGTTCCAGCTCAGTAAAAATCCGAAAATTGAAAGTTAATTTATAAAGCTACTCTTTACTTGGTGCAACACAATCTTTTTTGAATTAAACTTTCCAAACATTTACGTACAATATATATTTATTAATTGACATAAAAAACTTTTTTCAGTTTCAATTAGTTAATTGCCACACGCTTAGGCGATCATGTCTATTTCAAGGTTGCTATTACTTTCTGCGGTAGACCGGTTGCCAACCAAGGCTATACTTCCCATTCTGTGCTGCTATTTAATCCAGTGAAAGAAATGAATTCGACTGGAATTCGAACTCGACCATCTAAACATACTGATATAATCCTACATTGCCGCAAATCAATATTTTTCCACAATGGTAAAGCATGGAATAAAAAAAAAATCAAATTATGAGACCTTTGATATACTACAAGGATCGTATGACGAAGCTGAAATTTCAGAATTGATGGGTATATATATATATATATATATATATATATATATATATATATATATAATAAAATCAACAAAATAATCCGTATAGACAACCACGGATTATGCAGAGATGACGGATTAATGATAGCACCGGACGACAAAAGAGAAACTGATAAAATAAGAAAAGCACTTTACAAATTAATCAAACAACTAGATTTTGAGATAATAGTAGAAACAAATAGAAAAGTAGTCCAATATTTAGATGTAGAATTTGATGTAGAAGCTGGCAAGGTTTTTTCATATATGAAAGCAAACACAAATTTCAAGTACATAAACACAAGATCTAACCAACCCAAAAGCATAATCAAGTACATTCACAAAGGAATAGAGTACATGCTATCAAAAATTCGTCAAACAATACAATATTTGATGAAAAGAAAAGAAACTATGAAAATGCGTTAAGAAAATCTGGCCATAAGAACATTTTAGAATATCATCCCAAACCAAACAGACAAATAGAAAACAATGATAGAAAACAAAATGTTCAATCCACCATTTAACTTAGAAGTAAAAATCAAAATAGGACAAATATTTTTTAAACTGATCGATAAACACTTCCCAAAAAGCTCAGAACTAAACAAAATATTCATAAGGATTCAATCAAACTGAGTTATAGCTGTACTAGTAATTTAGAAAAATTCATAAAGAAACAAAATGCTATAAATTTAAATAACATCGTACAAAACAAGAAACACTAATAAGCAATGTAACTGCAGGGACAAAAATAAATGCCCACTCCAAGGACTTTGCAATACAAAAGAAGTCATTTACAAAGCAAAAGTACATGACTTAAATGGTCAAAACAAAACATATTTGGGATCAACCAAAGATACTTTTAAGACCAGATGGTTCAATCACAGGTCTACATTTAAAATGGAAAACTTAAAAACTTGTACAAAATTGGCTAGCCACGTGTGGAAATTGAAATTAAAATATGGAAAAGACCCAGACACAACATGGAGTATAGTGAAAACAGCCAAGCCTTACAACGGTGGCAAAATATGTAGAATGTGCCAGGAAGAAAAGTTAGCTATTATATTATTCCCAAACAAAAATGACTTAAAGAATGAAAGAACAGAAATTATGACTAAGTGTAACCATATTATAAAATACCTATTAGGTTCATACAACCATGGATGAAAACGTTATAACGTCTGCTAATTTTTGAGCATTCTTAAAAAAACGGTAAAATCAGTTATTGCAAATCGCTTGAAAACATCACATGGTAGAAGCCTGGGTAGCATAATAACTAGTTTACAAAGGGAATATATATATATATATATATATATATATATATATATATATATATATATATATACTCACAGTCCAGTCCACTTAGTTAAGTGTACTTGAACAAATGCGTTTTTATGCCAATTTCTGATCAGTTAATAAAGTGGCAACGATTTAATAGTTATGAGCATTTCAAAGTCGTCCTGTCAAACTGCTGAATTTTACTTCATGCATTTAAATGAGAATAATGACATTTTAACTGAGTTTGAATTCGGCGTGGTCATTGGTACCAAACGTGTGGATTTTATTGCTTTCACGTGCAACCATTTCTAGAGGTTTCGGAAGATGGTCAGAGAGGAAAATTCTATTGAGCAATAATTATGTTGATGAAGACATCTTTTTGGTGAAAGAGGTCAGAGGAGAATGGTCAGACTGATAGAAAGTGTACAGAAGCTGAAATAACCGCCTTTTACAACGGTGCTATAGAGAAAAACATGTCTGAAGGCACAATACGTAGAATCTTGAATCAGATGGGCTACAGCAAATGAAGACTACATTGGGTGCCACACGTATAAAACAAGAAACTGAGGTTAAATTACACTGTGGGTCACAAAAATTGCACAATAGATGTTTGCAAAAAACGATGTCTGGTCTGATAAGTTTCGATTACTATTGTGACATTCGGAATTTGGTGGGAACAGAATTTGGCGTAAACAAAATGAAAGTCATGAATTAATCCGGCTTTGGTATCAATGGTTCAGGCATGGATTTCTTAGAAGAGCCGGTAGTGGTTAGCGCGGATATTTTTAATTTAGGCAGAGTCTTTATAATTAATGTAAATTTGTATATTTAATCATAACTTTGGATTTAGGGAATATATTTTTTCCTATTAAATTTTTAATTTTTAATTATTAATTAAATCAAAGTTTGGAAACCGTTTTTTCTATTAAATTTTTAATTTTAAATCGAACAGTGGACTAAAAATTCAACGGATGATTTTGATTTATCTATGGGAGCTCTGGATTCTGCAGAATCTTCTGATCTGGTGGGGTTATTCCTGTTGTACAACCTCACTGCGCATAAAGAAATAGATACGAACAATATAGGACTATATAGAGATGACGGACTCATGATAATAAATAAATCTACTGGAGGTAAGGCTGATAGAACTAGAAAATTAATCCATAAAGTCATTAAATTCTTTGGTCTTAACGTAGTGATTAACCCCAATATCAAGCAAGTAGACTTCTTAGACATAACATTAGACTTAGTATCGAACACTTTCCAACCTTACATGAAAAACAATGCAAACCCAATATATATAAACCCCAACTCTAATCACCCACCATCTCTTATCAAACACATCCCATCATCGATAGAACGCCGCATTAACACACATGCATCCAGTAAAGAAATATTTGATAAACACAAGGTAATTTACGATAGAATTCTTAAAGAAAGCGGATATCAATCATAAAAAATTATCTTTATGGAAAAATTCAGGAGTTCAAAAAGCAAAAATAGAAACCCGAAAATCATCTGGTATAACCCTCCTTTTAATCAATCAATTAACTTCAAACTGGAACATCAATTTCTTCAACTAATAGATAAGCATTTCCCCCAAAATAACCCTCTAAATAAAATATTCAATAAAAACACAATTAAACTAAGCTATAGCTGCTCCAATAATCTAGAAAAAATAATTAAAGTACATAACAACAAAATATTAAAAGCACACAACAAAAATAACTCCAACAATAATACCAGTCCGGCCCATAATAACAACCTCTGTAACTATAGAAACCCTAACCAATGCCCCATGACCAATAAATGTCTAACGAAATCCCTGATATATATGTGTTCGATTTCATCCATGGAGAATCCTAATGATGAAAAAATATATATCGGAAATACCATGAACATATTTCAAAAGCGATTTTACAATCACCTCTCATCATTCAATAACAAAGAAAAACAAAACATGACATCTCTATCCAAATACTTTTGGAAGTTAAAAGACGAAAATAAAACGCCTAAAGTTAAATGGAAAATCTTTAAACAAGCAAGAACAGCTAAATCTATAAAGGAACCATGTTTCCTCTGTCTTCAAGAAAAAATTGATATCCTTAAATATATGAACAGTAACAAGCTTTTATACCAGAGGCATGAAACCACAGTAAACTGCAAGCACATTAGAGAACTAACATTACAATCATGCTAAAAAAATACTACAATAGCCAGAGCTAGGACCCCATATATATATATATATATATATATATATATATATATATATATATTCTATAATAATATCGAATTACTACATTCTAAAGCAAGGTTTAATATTCATAATTAAATTAGAAATTTTTCACTAAATAAAATTTAGAATTTTATAGAAGTAATGCATTTACTAAATTATAAAGTAAGGTTAATAGCCATAATTAGATTAATTATATATACTGTCCTTAACACACACAAAACTTCAATAATTACCTTAAATACAAACCCCCACCACATACACAATTGACTAGATATAAGAATAGAAATTTAAAATTAAAATTTTTATAGAAAAAACGGTTTCCAAACTAATTAATAATTTAAAATTTAAAATTTAATAGAAAAAATATATTCCCTGAATCCAAAATTAAGATTAAATATACAAACTTACATTAATTATAAAGACTCTGCTTAAATTAAAAATATCCGCGCTAACCAATACCGGCTCTTCTAAGAAATTCATAAGGATATAGTCTAGTCACTAGATAATAAAAACTTACAACTGTCTAGAAATCAAAGAATCTCATTAATCAACCACTTAAAAAACACCCTCTCCAAAAATTCTAACGGTCAGAGACTTATTCCCCTATCATTAACCCCAACCAACACCTCAAACAAAACCAAATAAATATAAGGAAAGAGGATTTCCATTACTTTTCACACCGCCTGATGAGACATTGAAGTTTCAATGTCGAAACAATCGTACTTTTGTTGCGGATATATATAGAATGATTATGTACATGT
This sequence comes from Ascarosepion bandense, assembly GCA_037127315.1. NCBI lineage: Eukaryota > Metazoa > Mollusca > Cephalopoda > Sepiida > Sepiidae > Ascarosepion > Ascarosepion bandense. The sequence goes on from JBBBDQ010001524.1 coordinate 926,396, forward strand.
TCTAAAATATAATTTATGGATGTTTTTTTATATTGAGCACTGTTTAACTGAACATATATATATATATATATATATATATATATATATATATATATATTAAAAAAGGATTAATTCAAAGATGTTGAATGGCCATTTCGATATGACGATCCCCACGGGGAGCGACACATCACCTCAGCAACAGAAAAAAACCTTTCAGAAACTGGAGAAAAATTAGTCTACTTTTCCTTTTTAAATAGATTGCAAAGAAATTAAAAAATAAATAATAATAAAATAAAATAAAATAAAATAAAAATAAAAATAAAGGGAAAGAAAAAGAAAAGGAAAAAGAAAAAGAAAAGGATTTTTATTTTATTTTATTTTATTTTATTATTATTTATTTTTTAATTTCTTTGCAATCTATTTAAAAAGGAAAAGTAGACTAATTTTTCTCCAGTTTCTGAAAGGTTTTTTTCTGTTGCTGAGGTGATGTGTCGCTCCCCGTGGGGATCGTCATATCGAAATGGCCATTCAACATCTTTGAATTAATCCTTTTTTAATATATATATTTGCTCTGTAATATTTTATTACATGGAGCTCTCTTCCTGTATCATTTTTTAATATTAAAATAAATTTTTAATATTAATTAGGATCGGTTTTTTGGAATTTACCTTCCTGCTTTTTTCCTTTGGATTGAAGTATCTGAATTAAAATATATATATATATATATATATATATATACTTTAGTCATCCGCAGACAGATCTGTTTCGCTGTATCACAGCTCATCAGAACTGGGGTCAATCGGCGATTCTACCTCTGGGCCACGAACGTCCGGTAGAAGAAACCATACTTTTTAGCGCTTATATCATTATACACGCCTAATAGCTAGAGTGCTCTAATTCATGTAATGCCAACCTACTACGGGATAATCTTCTGCCCAGTCAGTCATGTCACTTTCGAGACATGATCGCCCAAGCGTGTTTCACGTATGGCACTTAACTGACTGATACATAGACACGGACATACATATATATATATATATACATATATACACACTTTCTATGTCATGTAAAATTTTGTGTGTGTGTGTGACTGCGTTCATTCTTGCTGGTATCTGTACATATTTGTGTATATATATATATATATGTATATATATATATATATGCTATTTACGCTCTCACACCCTGATTGAGCACTCCGGAAGAATGGTAGACTTTGAAAAACAGTAGCTACTCTGGCATCTACGCATCGTTCATTCAGCAATGAATTAGAACACTCTCAGCTATTGGGCGTTTATAATGATAATATACAGACTAAAAAGTTTGCCTCCTTCTACTGAGCGCCCATAGCTCGGAGGTAGAATCGCCGACTGACGCCAATTCGGTCGGGTTTCAATCCTGGGTTAAAAGCAATCGGATGTCTAACCGTACTGATGAGCTGTGATTCAGCGAAACAGATCTGTCTGCCTATATATATATTACTGGCCTATGATACATCTTACGCTAAAAGTCGGTCTCCTTCTACCGAGCGCCCATAGCTCAGAGGTAGAATCGCCAATTCGGTCGGGTTTCAATCCTGGGTTAAAAAGCAATCGGTGTCTAACCGTACTGATGAGCTGTGATACAGCGAAACAGATCTCTCAGCGGATATATCAATGTATATTTAATGATAGGAAGATAGACGAACTGATGTTGAAAAGTTCTTGACCAAGAATACGTGTGACCAAAAAATCTCTTTGGTCAGATCTCATGAAGTATTAGGCAGAGGATTTTTTATCAACATTCCCAAGATGAGTCATATATATATATATATATATATATATATATATATATATATATAACTCATCTGGATTCTGCTCTGAGAGGCATAATAACGTTACACAAGTTTTGTAAGGCGAATAAAATATCCATCCTGCTCGATCTTGAGAAGGAGTAACTACCACGAATGGGAAATTTGCGACTTCCCCAACATATAGATATATAATCAATCACGCACGCGTGTGGGTGTGCGTGTGTGTGTGTTCATATTTATCTTAAAGCGTGCATACACAATTCTGCCTGTTTGGGGTGTGGTATCTTCTCTTATTGTGTACGCCCATCTCCGCCTTCATTCACGGTGTGATGGTGGTGTCACACGTGGGGCTGAGGAGGAGGTGGTATATATTGACGACCCACCGCCATCAGTCACACTAGTCCGAGCTTGGACCTTGAATGCGGCTGGTTGGCCACATTATTTTCACTCAAAAGGTTACGGCACACACGCAAGCCCGTGCACACACACGCACACACACACACGCATACACACACTAATACACAAGTGCATCGTCAGTTAGGTAAATCATCCCGTTTGATAGAGACGCACATAGATCGTGTGTCCTTTTTTCCGTCATCAGCACGACTTGTACAGGTGTCAGTGTCGCAGTCGCCAACTGTCACCGCCGCGCGTTAGACCCAAAAAGCCATGCGTTTTTTTTACCATTTCACTTTGCTCTCGCTGGCCACTTTCGTCCAATTCTACTCCGTGTCAGGTAAGTCAATGATTTATCTTTCTTTCTTTCTTTCTTTCTTTCTTTCTTTCTTTCTTTCTTATTGTTTCTTTCATTCTTAGTGTTTATTCCTCTCTTTCTTTTTTCTTTCTTTCTTGTTTCTTTCATTCTTATTGTTTCTTTCTTTCTTTCTTTCTTTCTTATTGTTTATTCCTTTTTTCTATTTTTCTTTCTTTCTTTCTTTCTTTCTTATTGTTTATTCCTTTTTTCTATTTTTCTTTCTTTCTTTCTTTCTTTCTTTCTTTCTTTCTTTCTTATTGTTTATTCCTTTCTTTCTGTTTTTCTTTCTTTTTCTTTCTTATTGTTTATTCTTTCTTTCTTTCTTTCTTTCTTTCTTCTATTTTTTTCTCTATCTCTCAATGTTCATTTCTTTCTTGCTTTTTTCCTTTACATTGTTTTTTCTTTCTTTATTTTTTCTTTAATTTCTTTTTTCTTTTTTTTATTACTTCGAATTTTTTCTTTTACTTTCTTCTCTTTCTTTTTCTAACTTCTTATCTTCCGTTCAATTAATTCTTACTTTACGCTTCTTTCTTTCTTTCTTTCTTTCTTTCTTTCTTTCTTTTACTTCCGTCTTTCCTTCAAGACTTCCATATTTCTCATCATTTTTTCTTCAGTGTTTCTTTTACTCTCTCTTTTCGTTTTTCTTTCTTTCATTTTTATTCCTCTCGCTTATCCTTCTTCCCTGTCATTTTTAGTTCTTTTTCCACCTCACTGAAAATATTTTTCTTCTATATGCTTCATGCCTTCATAAGCGGCCATGACTCTCCACACCTTCCAGTCTTGTGTAGTCTTAGCAGTTCTTTCCATTCTACCATTTATTCACACAAGCCCGAAAACTAATTGGTTCGTTGCCCCTATCTTTCTTGCCCTCAATATGGCCCCATGAGGGTTAAGTTTTCCGAGTCCTCAGTCCTCAGTATATGTCGTTAATATTCTTTCTCACGTGAGAGCATCTTCCTCTTCAACATCAAAATTAATCTCCTTTCACACAAAAAAATTGGCCTTTTCTTATTTATTTATTCATAAAGACGGGGGTGGGGATGATCCAAACGCTAACGAGAAACAACACCCTAAAAAGACGACATCAATTAAATTCTGATTGCCGAAAAATTGTATTATTTCATTTTCATCTTGTACCCTGTCTGACTAACAGCATATTTCTTGTTTCATCTTGATGCAACTTGAGATGAGCGAGAGAAATCCTGGACACTCTTTTTTCTAAACCCATCTCAACAAACAATCAAGAGTTTTAAAGAAATATGCGCTTTCTATGACATCCAAGGGCCATTGAGTGACGATTAGCGCTCTGATGTCGCTAACCAATGATAGCCAATTCGTAGTTTTCGCCTGGTCTACCAACTTTAAAGCAAAAATGGTTTAGACGAGTAAATTGCTAATCACTGAAAATATTTTTCCGTATTGTCCATAAGTTTTTTCTCTTCATACAAAACAATGATTTTAAACGGTAAGAAAAGGAACCAGTAATTTGCAATGTGGGCGATAATCGTTGTGAGATAAAATAATTATATTTATCATCTGAATTTCTAAATTATTTCCATGAAAGAAGGAAAATAAGAAATGCTGAATTTAACACATACATACATACATACATACATACATACATACATACATACAGTGCTGTGCAAAAGTATTAGTACAAGAACTATTTTATCTTTTATGAGGCATCAAAATAAAGTTTAAAATCACCCCTGTCCTAACATTTTTGCACACTACCGGTAGTGTGCAAAATATTAGGACAGGGGTGATTTTCCTAAAAACCTCACTGAAATTCAAATACAGGGTGAAAAGCCAAGTACATTGCTAATAAATATTGATTATTTAAAACGAGGTGCCAAAAAATGTATTAAAAAGAAGTTATATTTTTTCCTATTTTCTATTAAACAAGTTATTTTGAAACTACTCATTATTCTTTTATCCTTGAATATGACTGACTTTTTTCTTATTCCCTCTCTCGAATTGAGCGGTAAATAATATCATCAAAGTTTAAAGTTTCTTTTTTAAATTTTATTTTGATAATAGTTTGCTATGATCAAAGCGAAAGGCTGTAATACTAAACATTAAATTTATTTTGTAACAAGTATTTTTTTCTTGTTAAAGCATTTGTTGAGTAAATCAAATAAAATTACTTTAATTAAATTGTTTATTTTCTGTCAATATGCCTCATAAAAGATAAAATAGATCTTGTTCTAATACTTTTGCACAGTACTGTATATATATGTAGGGTGATTGAAAAGTAACTTACCATTTTAAAATACTTATAATGTATTTTTTAACTACTAGCATCATAGCTCGGCATTGCCCGTGCAACTCAGAACTTTTGATGGAAATCATTTATTGAAAGTTGGAAAGGAGAGCTGAGGCTTTTAGTAAGCATTTTCAGCATTAAGAAGAAGGCAATGAATGCATATTGCTGTAGTATTCGAATAGAGTATAAAGTGTAGTTTTAGTAAATAAATTAAAATAGAAGTTTACCTGTTTTAAATGTAGATAGTCAAACTGAACCCAGTTTAGCAATCTCAGAGCCGCGGCAGTAACGCAATGTTTACCATCCTCACGCAAACATCAAATCTCGTGAGGCAATAATGTTTATAATATTAAATCGGTAAATTGCTTTAAATCTCGGTTATATATATATATAAAAAAAATAATTATATAAAAAATTGTTCTTTAAAAATTGTTAAAAAATTCCATTAAAAAATCTATTTTCTTTTGTTTTGCGTAAACGTGATTTGATGTTTTGTGTGACATTGTAAACAACATTGCGTTTGTTTTTCGTTTTTGTTTTTCTTTTTAAATTACGAGGGAAAATATTTACAATTTTTTGTTGACTAAATGAACTTAACATAAAAATAAATATTATTTTTTTTGTTTAACTGAAATTAGAAATATAAAAACTATTACACTCTCAGTTCAGAAATTTTCGAAGAATATTTAAAAATGTAGACATTTTAGTCGTGTTTGACTCGTGTGATTTGATTTCTGTGACGTAATTTCGCAACCATCTTAGATCTTAGATGTTTTATGGAGCAAATGTAAACAATCGGCTCCATTGGCCAAAAAGTGCGAAAGTGAAAATTGCTGAACTTAAACTCAAAAAGTATGTCTCGATCTGGCTTCCTTGTAGATATGTGTCTCTAGAAAGTTTGAATGGTGTAGCTTAAAAACTATAGGCGTGCATAGGGTACAGTCACACACAGACTCACAGATTGTCTTTTATATATATATAGATAATTTATTAATGGATATGAGAGGATTTATTTAAAATTCGCGACCATCTTCTTGAGGTACCCAGGAATCGCATCAACTGATTTCAGCAGGAAATTTTTTGGTATGGAAGACATAACTTATTTTATTCGCCCTTTACGTTCTTCCAACTTCTGTGTTTGATATAGTAGTCAGTCAGTTAAGTGCCATACGTGATACACGCTTTGGCGATCATGTCTCGAAAGAGACATGACTGACTAGGCAGAAGATTATCCCGCAATAGGTTGCCATTGCTTTCTGCGGTAGACTGGTTGCCGACCAAGGCTATAGAACCCAATCTATCCTGCTATTTAACCCATAACTGGAAGGGAGAGACGGATTAATACCTTTCCCAAGGGTATTTGCGCGTAAGTGAATACAATGGATTCAACTGGAATTCGAACTCGGCTCTCCGGTTTCTCGTTCCGAGCCGATATCCACTGTATCACAACGCACATTCGATAGTAGACTTCCTCTTTTAACAAATTCCAAAGAAAAAAAAACACAGGTTGTTAAGTTAAGTTACTTTTCACTCACCCGATATCTATCTATCTACTTATCTAAAAAACAGTTTCCACTTCGGCGATATTGCGAGATATGCGTGATTCTTCAAAAATAAATCGAGTTCTTTCGGTGACTGGCGTGTGTATACACTGCTTATATACAACACGTTAAAATTTCCCTTCTCTGATTCCATGCGCCTATAGTAGCAACTTCGACTGACAGTAAATCGGTTTAGTTTCGATCCCGGCCAGAAGCAAGTGGATGTGTTTAGACACGCTGATGATACAGCAAAACTGGCTTGTATGCGGAAGACTAATACATATATCTATGATAGCTGTTTTTATGTATATGTGTGTACAATTATACGTATAAAAGGCTCTACAATGTGTATATGCATATGTGTATATAGATATATATGTGCATGCACAGATATATATGCCCTGACGATCCGTTAGGCGAAACCTAGGTAGGTCCGTTGGCTCTAGGTTAGATTTATTCTTACCTATATATAAATGGATATGTATATGTGTACATGTATGTACAAGTATGCAAATCCAGTTCCACTAATTGGGTCTAATACAGATGCAGGTAAATCAAACAAACAAAAAAAAACAAAAACAAAAAAAAAAACCCAAACAAACCAACAATCAGGCGACAAGACACGCTATTGAGTCTGGACATTGAAAGTTGATTAGGTAATCTTCATTTGATTTACGATCATCACTTAACCACAGAGAACCTAGGGCATTTTTCCTGACATACAGCTTTGTCTTTTTTTTTTGTTCATTCTAAACCGAGGAAGCCAAAAATTTTGTTTAGGATACTATTATAGATCCTACAAACACACACACACACACACACACACACACACACACACACACACACACACACATACACCACACCACACACACCACACGCTCATACACACACACACACACACGTGCTCGCGAAATCGAAATAGAGGATAAACTGTCCAAAGTTCATATTTTGTTATTGTTTTTTCGAATAGTTCGACTTTCTATTGATAATTAAGAACCGATGGGATGTTTGTGCCTGTGTCTGTCACCTATATATATATATATATATATATATATATATATATATATATATATATATGTATTGTGTATATTTTGTCAGCATATTTTCATTAATGCAGGTTTAATTGAATAATATAGACAAAACTTGTCTATATAAATTTTTGTTAATAATTTAAATGTTCTATGTTTACTTTGTGTTAATATTTATTCTTTGATAATGGCTTATGTGAGCCGAAAGCTTAGACCCGATAAAAAAATCAACAATATATATATATATATATATATATATATATATATATATATTATTATTATTATTATTATTATTATTATTATTAAATTATAAATAAATAATACATATTATTATTATTTTCAGAAATAAATAATATATATATATGATTAAATTATAAATAAATAATATATATATATATATATATATATATATAATTTATATATATATATATATATATATTTTTTTTTTTTTTTTTTTTTTAATCATTTCACCCCGAGCAAGGCAGAAACGCCACTGATGTGCAGGGGGTTACATAAATGTAGAAAGATTAATTAGAAAAGAGTGAGGAGTACAAGCTAGTTAGAAAGGAACAATAGAAAACTGTGAAAGCAGGTGCAATGACAGGTACATGGGCGGAGAGAAAGGGAAGGTTATACAGGGGAGGGGAGAGAGAGCTAGAGGCCAGTGGTTAGTAGGTGAGTATTAACTTTGCTTTTAAATTTCTGGAGGTCGTAGCCGTCAGGAAAGCAAGAATACGGGAGTGAGTTCCACAGGCGAGAAGTGCGAGAGAGGAAGCTGCAGGAGTAGAATTGTCGTCTGCGTTTGGCTAACCTGACTGTGAATGGGTGGGACCCAGTTGCCAGTCTGGTTGAACGGGTAAATATATAGCATAAACATCTTATAATAGCACTACAAAAATTGTCGTTTTGTTTCGGCACTAATTGTTCTTATCAAGTGATGAGATCATCACTTGAAAAGACACGGTTAGTGTCGAAACAAAATGGCTATTTTTTGTAGTGATATTATAATATGTTTATGCTAGAAATTCTGGATAAATATTATTCGCTCTACTTTGTATTGAGCACTTTTTTAAGAATGATGTTTTTTATACGGAATTTTATTTAATCCATACTTACCCTATACATATATACATATATATATGACCAGAAAACAACGGCAAATTGCAAAAAAAGCTCTGAGAAGAGACGATATCATAGTTGTGTCATCACGAAACTTTGAAGTCGTTGTGACTCTGTTCAGTTAAGTGTCAAATTTCTCCACCTTAATCGTACATATGTGTGTGTGTGTCCGTGCTCGTGTGTGTGTGTGTGTGTGTGTGTGTGTGTGTGTGTGTGTGTGTGTGTGTGTGTGTGTGTGATCATGGTCGGTTAGTCTGGAGCAAACTTCCTGTTGATGGTATAGACTTTCAGAAAGTGATTGAAATGGGGTAGACAGAATATTTTGGTGAGCCGTCAATGGTTGGGCTGGCGCGACGTCACAAGCCATTGTGACCGAAGTTCCGAGCACACTGTCCTTGTTCAAACAGTTGATTACGCCAGATAATGTACATATACTCTCTCTCTGCCTCTCACTCTCTCTCTCTCTCTCTCTCTCTCTCTCTCTCTGTAACTAAGGTACACTAAACATAGTTGCAGTATAAACCACAGTTAAGTTCTGCAGATGTTGAACAAACACAAATGTGTCTGAGCAGGCGTTTGCAACAGGGATTGGCTATTGCCCTATCAAACAGGTGTAGTCGGAAACAATTAGCTGGTCATTATTATGTATATGTGTGTGCGCGCACACACACACACACACACACACATATATATATATTTATATTTAAGCACTTATTAAAACAAGCGTAAATATGTAGAGTTATCTCAGCCATGAAATGAAACCACTTAATGTATATAAATGTTTAGATTCATATTTTTAGATAATATAAGTTTATCTCTGCTTGTCTCTGTGTCATTAGATAGGAGGTAAAGAGGATTGTTTTTATTGAGAAATTATAATGAAATTCAGGGAACATCTTAATTAATATTAAGAAATAACGGACAACGATTATACTAATATTTTTATTAAAGTATCATCATAATTAGATTAATTTCAAAGAGGTCAAGACAATACTCCGCTTGCTTCTATAAATGCAATTTCAGTACAACTCTCACGGAACTTGTGACAGTGAAAAATCATGAGGTGCTTGGGACAAGTCAGTCAGTCAGTTAAGTGCCATACGTGATACACGCTTTGGCGTACATGTCTCGAAAGATACATGACTAACTGGGCAGAAGATTATCCCGCAGTAGGTTGCCATTGCTTTCTGCGGTAGACTGGTTGACGACCAAGGCTATAGAACCCAATCTGTCCTGCTATTTACCCCATAACTGGAAGGAAGAGACGGATTAATACCTTTCCCATGGGTATTTGCCCGTAAGTGAATGCAATGAATTCAGCTGGAATTCGAACTCGGCTCCCCGGTTTCTCGTTCCGAGCCGATATCCAATGCACCACAACACTTGGGACAAGACGACGTCAAAATAGTGGATATATGATAGCGATTTCAGAACGCGTACTTTTTAATAGCAAGATAATACTAACAAATGCTTACCAGAATCTAAACTCATTTCAGCACATGAAACTAATGAACAGTCTTTTCAGAGTTTATCCCCATTAATATTATGTCACCTTTTAAATTACATATCTTCTCACAAGCAAAGTAATACAACATTAAACTAAATCGCAGTATTAATTACATTTATTTTTTTTTTATTTCTGTTTAAACATTTGGGGAATATATTTTGATCTTCTAAAAATCAAGTAGCCTTTTTGAAATTAAGCCACCCAACTTCGTAAATAATCATATCGACCGCACAACTACGAAATTATCACGAAAACTCACGCTGCTTCTCTCAGACCGGAGCTCAATTCGATCTCATTTAAACACATACGGAAACCAACTAAAACTATCCGTAACATACTTGTTTCAACACAAATCTGATAGCATTATCCACACGCAAACAATGTTAGAAATAATGAAGGCATTTTTATTAAAAATAAAAACCCAATACTCAATAATATCAACTACGAACATGCTAATAACGTGCTTACCGTGTTCGGAACATAAAACGTACACACTACTCTACAAATATACATAACACTACATACATCCAGTTACACGCAAAATAAAATCCATCCTTGATAATGGATAAAAGTGTAGCCGAAAGTGCTTGGATAAAGAAAATATTTAGTCAACTTGTATATGATTTATGTCCTGAAAAGAAAATAATCACATGAAAAATTACATAAAATAATTAACCCTAATACTTTGTCATTATTAATGAAACCTGCATAAAAGAGAGATTGCTGCACAAATACACTATATATATATATATATATATATATATATATGAACCTTTATACTTCCTTTATACTTCCTGGTAAGTCCAACATGGTAAGAGCTTGACGGTAGAGGAGCTTACTGCTTCAAGCAAAAAATAATCTATATTAATAGAAATAAAAATAAACAGTCCCAAAAAATTTCTGCTAAGAAAAGAGTGCTCTATACCATTTTAAATGGTAGAGCTTTAGTATATTTAATACTAGCAGTATAACCCGGCGTTGCTCGGATGTAATGAAAGCCGTAAAACGAATCCATGGTCCTGGAGCTCAGACTCTTTGGACGTTGGCACAAAAGACTAAAAAGCAAAAGTTGTTTCCAGTTAAAGCGAAACTGTAAACTGAAAGAAAAATGAACGGATGTAA